>VDFB02075321.1:362079590-362419632 GCA_007258455.2 Sequoia sempervirens
TTTAGCTTTCCGGAGAAAGTTGTCAGAACATAGCCGTGTTCACAGTCAACGGGCAAGTTTTTCAGAAGGCGGTTCAACTAGACTAAATTCAAGACCAAATCGGTCTTAATTTAGGTTTGCATCAAAAGCATCAAGTTGCAGAAAAAATAGAGATCACTTCGTTTACGGAGCCGCCAAAGTCACTCAAATCCCATGCCATTATCTTCATGAAGATGGTACCTACGCTGATCTCGAGGTTGTACAAACTGAGTTTCAGAAGCATGTTTATGATATCTTGATGGAGGTTCTGATCACATTTTCAGTAAATTTCAGCGAGTTTCAAGAAGGAGACTGAAGATGTCAAAGAATGTATGCATACAGTCAAGGAAAGTGACAGAGAATTAAAGAAACAGACTGTTGTTTTGAGCAGCATCAAAGTACCAAATGACAGAGAGATCGATGAGTTCTTGGTCAAAGTGTTAGATCGAGTTGACATGGAGTGATCTGCCAGTTGGAACCTGCAGTTAATTTTGAGGGTTGAGTCATGAGCAGCAGTTAACTCGACTTTCAGTCTTCAGTTCACTTGCTGACCTAACACATGCTTATCTCATTCTTGGAATTATCAACACAGGAGTTAGGGTTAGGGTTTCCAGTTAACTGAAGGTAGTGGCCAGTTAACTTTTCTTTAAATAAGGACGTGCATGCTTGCACATGATCCATTTTAGGTTATTTGTACCAGTTAAACTGAGGGTAGTTGCCCAGTTAACTGTATAGTTTACTTCATTAGGGTTAGGGCGCATAACTTGCATGCATTGCAAGAATTGTAGTGAACTCAAGGTGATTTTAGGGTTACCTACACCTTCATGTATATAAATAAGAGCTTTTGCTCATTTGTAAATAACTTTTGCTTGAGAGAGAAATATATGCTGCGCCTACCTTGCCCTCAATATTGCTCTTTTGGTATTTGTTCATGTGTCTTCGCTATTATGATTAAGTGTTATGCCACATAGGGTTTCATGCAATTGTAATGGTGGATTCTTTATGTCTTGTGAATCTTTTATCATTTCAATCAAGTGTTATGCCACATAGGGTTTCGTGAGATTGTGATGATAAAATCGTTTTGTGAAGTCTTTACTACTTTCAATCAAGTGTTATGCCACATAGGGTTCCATAAGATTGGCGTGGTAAATTCCTCCCATAGTTAGATCTGTTTTGCATATTTACCATTGAGATCAATTGTTATGCCACATAAGGGTTCCAAGAGATTGAGATGATAAATCTGCTTTATGTAAATTTACCATTGTGATCAATCGTTATGCCACATAGGGTTTCGAGAAATTGCAGTGATAAATCTGTTCTGTGAATCTTTATCATTATAATTGAAGGTTATGCCACATAGGGTTTCGTGAGATTGTGGTGATAAAGGCTGTTTGTGAAGACTTTACTTTTTTAATCGAGTGTTATGCCACATAGGGTTCCATAAAATTGTCTTGGTAAAGTCTTAAATCTGTTTTGTGCCCAATAACTTGTCTAGATTGAGCTGATAGATGCGCCACCTTGCCTTCAAGTAGAGAATCTAAACTCGTTTATCGTCCGATAGTCAAACCCTGCTCCATTTCCTCATGCTCTGTTTTCTTGAGGAAACTGGATAGATTTAAAGTAGTTAGCTTTAGTTGTAGTTAATGACCGCTAAACCGTAGTAACCTTTAGCTGCAACGTTCTTGGTTTTCTTAACCTTGTGCCTCTTCCAGCTGAGAACAAAAAGATGGGACTTAGATTACTTTTCTTTTCATGCATTCCAGCACAACGAGGGAGCTTCCCCTCCTAATTTGAAGAGCACTCATTGCGTAGTGTACATAGCTGTCCGTACAAACCTGCACTCCAGAGGTGTTAGATTTTACGCCAACAAAGAAAATCATCACAAACTCTCTCACGTGATGTTGTCATGGAGTCACACACATGACATCCACCATGGCTCTCCCAGAGGGTGGAACAAGGGCTTTCACCTCAAACTTCTCTTGCAGAGAAGAATGCATTGACAAGGGATTTCACCTCGAACTTCTCTCACAGAGAAGAACTCATTAAAGAGGATCACTGATACTAAGAATCCTTCTCAGTTAAGGCTGTATTCTCCACCATACCAAGCTTATCTTCGAAAGTACACAAACTTTATTCTGGAGAGAGGCTTGGTAAGAATGTTTGTCATCTGCTCATCAGTGCTGATATACCTCAATTGTACAGCTTTCCTCAATACCATATCTTTGATATAATGGTATTTGATCTCCACATGCTTAGTTTTGTCATGGAACACAAGATTGACAGAAAGCTTCACACAGCTCTGGTTATCATAATGAATGATAGTAGGCTCCATTGATTGTCCAAATCAATCCTGCAAGGAGCTTACGAAGCCACACTACTTCCCAAGCTGCCACACAAGCTGCAATATACTTTTCCTCTGTTGTACTCAATGCTACAGATGACTGCTTCCTGCTGCACCAGGAAATCATAGCAAATCTCAAACTGAAGCAACATCCAAAGGTGCTCTTCTGATCAATGACACACGTTGCCCAATCAGAATCAATATAGCCATGCAACTCCAGATCCACACCTGAAGAATATCTAAATCCATATCCAACTGTGCCACGCAAGTATCCCAGGATATGTTTTGCTGCAACAAGATGTATCTGCCTCGGTTCACACATGAACTGACTAAGTGCACTCACTGCATAGCAAATATCTGGTCTAGTGTTGACTAGATACATCAAGGATCCAATCAACTGCCTGTACATAGTGGGATCCACCAAGTCTGAACTAGTTGCAGCCTCCTTCAACTTATGTAGGTTGGTCTCCATAGGTGTAAACATGGATTTGGAATCCATCATACCAAATCTCAATAGTATACTTCCATCTTCTTTAGGTTCAGTAGGCTCCCTCTGAATCTTCAAGTACTTGCATCAACCTTCTAACCTCTTCATCCAAGATTGCCTGCAACACTTGCCTTAGATAAATGTTTTCCAGTGCACACCTCTGGTACTGTAGAGAGTTCAGGGTAGACCTCCTCGACCTCATTGTAGATCACTCTATTCTAAATAGGTTTGTGGAGCTACCAATATTAAATCCAGATGACTGTCTTGTGCAATTATGATCTCAGCAGCTGAAGAGGTCTTTCAAGGATTTAACACTTGGCCTTGCAACACTGCAACCTTCACTTCTTCTTAGTGAGTCATAGAACTCCCTCTTGATCCCTGCTTCAAAGATTGCAAAGAAGACTTCTAGAAGTGAACTCCCTCTAGCCACCAACTCAGTCCCACGGCTGCAAGTTGTGACTCCATGCTTGATCATGTCTCCAGTCGGCATGAATTCCTCATTGGGTGCCTCAAGCTTTTCCTCTCTAAGCAATCTCCCATCACCCTCTTGCTCCTTGATCCGTCCTGGAAGCATTTTAGAGAGAGATTACTAACAGTTTATAATTATCCAAGGAAATGTCAAGGCTAAATCATACAAAGTTTACTATTTCAAGTTATAGCATGAATACATAATAATTTATGAACAATATTAAAACATAAATAAATAAATCAACCTATAAGAGAAATATATCAAAAGATCAGAATGAAGGGATAAAGAAACTTATCTTTATTGAATTCTGATAAAACTCTTTCTTCCATCTTTTACACTTCTCGAGAGTGCTAAACTCAACACAACAAAAGATAATCTGCACAACTATAGATTTCTTGAATGCACTATGCAGTTAGCATGTAAAACCAACTCTCTCCAAGAGTTCAAGGCTCTATCATAGTTCATGCATTAGAGAATGATATCGATGTGACCAACTAATCACCATCAAAATTGCAGTTCTCTTTCATTTATGAGTCACACTCAAAAATCTTCGCAACTAGCATGAATAGATTGAGTCTCCAAAGGATCTTATGTTAGAGAACACAATTCAAGAGAAACCACGATATCTCTTTATTAAACACACATGATCCAAATAATCAAAGCAAAACTAAAGTTTTACCCTAGATTTCAAAAGTATAACCAAAAGAATACTTATCTCAATGAAATCATTTGGTTGCAGCAATCGAACTCAAACATCATCCATTTAGCAGCTCGATCTGACAACAGATGAGCTCTTGACTGCAAGGTCGTAAAGACCATTGATGTCCATCATGACTGCAAGGACATACATAGTCCTCTAGATTAAGCCAAACCACACCATCACTGAACTTTGCCAATAAGCCCGAATTTGCTAGATAACATGTTCTTCATGAAGCAAGCGCCTAGGCAGCACATGACATGGCAATATCATGTCTTAATGATTCAATACGTGGCAACAGAAGAGAATCACACCTCTCAAAATACATGAATACTTTCGGTCCTTCCATAATCATATGCTTATAAATAAGCTCAAATCCAAGGTCATGGCATTAATAACCAACATCATGAATATAGACCAATAGACGGCAACCATAGAACCACCGATATATGATGCCGCATGTGAATGGAGAAGGTCGATGCCAATATCATGCTCCACCCTTTCAGTGGTGTCACACATAACCAATGACTCCATATTAACGAATGAGGCGATGAGTTCTGAGGTCAGAAATGATTTTGTTCATTTTAATACTGCCCATACACAGGAACTAATCCAGGTGAGATCATCAAGCCCGACGGGAACAATTGACAAGCATCAGACGACTAGGCTGGGCGCGAATCACATTTCGTAGCTCCGCCACAATTTTGGTTCTAATCGCCCACCTAAATAGATGTTATCAATCCTCAAATCTGATGACAGGGACACGTGAATATGATGATTGTTCAATTTCAAAGGAAATAAGTTAGCATTCCCGTGACCAATCTCAACTTCGATACTCTCCATCGAATCACCTTTGGTCTTTCCGTGTTCTTCCAATGCTTCTCAGAATGAAATATGAGTGTCATGTCTCTTGTTTGCTGCTGATTATATCTCTTGATACTTGAATGCTTCTTTGTTGAATGATTCCATCCAAATGCAATCTTGACAGATAGCCCCATCTATCTTTGATGTGGAGATTTTGGTCCAGTGCCAATAGATATTCACGGGGAAGTCACAAAACCGTTGATAAACTAGATGCTCCACAAATAGGCCATCTCTAGCATTAGCAAACACAAGCGGCATTCATAGGCGACAGCAACAATAATAATAAGTATCTTTGGAAATGCACCAATGATCAACCAAACAGATATACACTCCAGCACTATATTATATGCAACAATAAATTTGGAATTCGTTATTCTTCTATAATTTCTTAGCACCAACTGCCCCCTCACATAAATCATAGAATAAATCTGAATATCATAATCGATCAGTATTGATAATAACTTCTAATCAAAAAATCCTCTGAATACATATATGTCCGAAAAATCTGATCAAGATCTTCTTCAAACCCGCTTTGATACCATGTTAGTTTTTATGATCAGATTTAAAGACACAGAAAATTAATTCAAAATCAGACACAATAACACAGTAGATACCCTGGGAAAACCCTCCTCTTGAGGGGAAAAACCCAGCAACAAATATCTCTCTATTATATATCAATAATGGCAACAAGTCTCTTTACAATGAGGCCAATCTCAAGGCCGATATGCAACACCTTCACAAGATGCAATGATAACAAGTAATCAGAACTTCCTTGTAACTCAAATCTTCCCTTAAGAAATTCGCTATTTGCTCTTGATAATTCGCAATCTGCACTTGATTGATTTGCCCTTGAAGAATTCGCCCTTGGAAGAGAAGAAATGCTCGAACTTGATTCATCCTCAAATGGAGTGGAATGATCTTGTATTTATACAACTTGAAGGAGAGAGGTCACACCTTTTCATGCAAGGTCGACCATCATAAAAAATATAATTTCAATTTAATAAATACAATTTACAAGGAAGGTTGGCCAAGAAGATAAATACAAAGTTGCCATGTGAAGCACCTCTTTACATTGAATAATCACATATAAATAAGGAAGTATGAAGCCCGAAGCTGCAATTACATCAACACAAAGTATTTCACAAAGATTGATCTCAAGAGTGGATATCACCAGATTAGAATCAGAGAATGAGATGAGTGGAAGACTGCATTTAAGACTAATGAAGGATTGTATGAGTGGTTAGTAATGCCTTTTGGATTGACTAATGCACCTAGCACTTTCATGAGGTTGATGAATGAGGTATTGAAACAATTCTCGGATAAGTTTGTCATTGTTTACCTGGATGATATTCTGATTTTCAATAAGACAAGAGAAGAATATTTGTGGCACATCAGACAAGTATTGTAGAGGTTGAGAGAAGAGAAGTTGTTGATTAATATCAATAAGTGTAGCTTTATGAAGACAAAGTTGGTGCACTTGGGTTTTGTCATTTCTGTTGAAGGATTGAAGATGGACCCTGAGAAGGTTAGAGCAATTGTTGATTGGCCTACACCGGCCAACATTGAGAGGTAAGATCATTTCATGGATTGGCTAGTTTCTACCAAAAGTTTATTAGAAGCTTTAGTAGCATTTGCACACCTATGATTGAAGCAATGAGAGGAGATAGGAAAGATTTTAAGTGGACATCCGGAGCATAAAGAAGTTTTGAATTGTTGAAATAAAAGGTGACAAAGCAGCCAGTGTTAGCATTACCAGATTTTGACAAAGTATTCCAAGTTGATTGTGATGCAAGTGGGAATGCAATAGGAGCAATGTTGAGTCAAGAAGGGAGACCAATAGCTTATTTCAATGAGAAGTTGAATGATGCTAGAAGAAGATATTCAATTTATGATCAAGAATTCTATGCCATAATTCAAGCGTTGAAAAAGTGGAGGCATTATTTGTTGCCTAAGGAGTTTGTGTTGTACACTGATCATCAAGCCTTGCAATATTTGAATGGTTATGGAAAGTTGAACTAGAGACATATGAGATGGGTTGAGTTCTTGCAAAGTTATACATTTGTGTTGAAGCATAGGAGCAGCAAGTCAAACAAAGTTGCAGATACATTGAGTAGAAGATGGAATTTGTTGACAGAGATGAGGATAGAAGTATTGGGTTTTGAAGAACTGAAGCATATGTATGAGGATGATCCAAATTTTTTTGAAGCTTGGAGAGAATGTAAAGAACCAGTAGTTCCAGACAAGAGCCAATGGTTGGATTATTTCATCCCGGAGGACATGTTCAAAGGAAATCAGTTGTGTATTTCGAGCAATTCAATGAGGGAGAATCTGATCAAGGAGAAGCATAGTGGAGGACTAGCAGGACATTTTGGAGTGGATAAGATAGTAGCTTTGGTGAGTGAACACTATTTTTGGCCGCAGATATATAGGATGTCAAGAAGTATGTTCAAAATTGCAAAATTTGTCAAGTAGCAAAAGGGAGTAGTCAGAATACTAGATTGTACAAACCTTTGACCTTACCAAAGAGACCTTGGGAAGATATAAGTATGCATTTCATATTGGGATTACCAAGATCATAGAGAGGACATGATTCTATAATGGTAGTAGCAGATAGATTTTCTAAAATAGCACATTTCATTCCTTGCAAGAAGACTAATGATGTTGTGCATGTTGACCTATTTTTCAAGGAGATTGTGAGATTGCATGGATTACCTAAAAGTATAGTTTCAAACGGAAACACCAAATTCATTGGGTACTTTTGGAGGACATTGTGGAAGAAGATGAAGACAGATCTGGAGTTCAATTCAGCATATCACCCGCAGACATATGGTCAAATAGAGGTAGTGAATAGGAGTTTGGGTAACCTATTAAGATGTTTGGTTGGGGACAAGGCAAGAAATTGGGACATAGTTCTACTGCAAGTAGAGTTTGCATACAATAACTCAGTAAACCGAAGTACAGGGAAGACACCATTTGAGATTGTAACCGGAATACATCCTAGAGGAGTTGCAGAGCTTAGAGACATCAATATGGAGAATAAGAGGAGTGTAGAAGCAGAGGAGTTTGCAGGATTCACGGAGACATTGCATAGTCAAGTCCAAAAGCATTTGGAAGACATGAATGGTAAATATAAGGACAAGGCAGATGAGAAAATGAGACATAAGGAGTTCGCTGTTGGAGATGAAGTAATGGTATATCTTCGAAAGGAAAGATTTCCAGTAGGAACATACAATAAGCTAAAGATGAGGAAGTTTGGACCATGTAAGGTTCTAAGGATGTTTCATTCTGGAAATGCATATGAAGTGGAGTTACCGAAGACACTTGGTATATCACCTATTTTCAATATTGCAAACATCTGAGTACCATGAAGGACAGTCAGGTGGCAGTAACACAGAAGTAGATTTGAAGGAGCAGTTACCACATCAACCACCGGAGGAGATTGAGCAGATTTTGGATACCAAAATTGGAAGGAGCACTAGGAACAAGCAATACAAGGAATATCAGGGGAAGTGGAAAGGAAAAACAGTGGAGGACTCATCATGGATTTCTCAGGCTAAGGTGGACCACTTTGGTTTTCCTCTAGCCCCTGGAAAGTGAAGGACTCACTTTTCTTCCAACCCCGGGTGTCTAATGCAGCAGGTGTATCCCTAGTTGTAAAGCAATCTTGTATCAACCAAAAACATTCATTTTCTTGCATTTCAATTTGTAGCAGTTTCAGCATTTCATTCCGCATTTCACCGCATTGTCATTTCTCAGCTCACGGAGTAGGATATAGCATCTACATGACATCATCTACATCATATCTAGATTTTTGGAGATTTGCATTTGTTTGCAAAATGTTATCATTTTCAGAATTTCATTGTAATTCACAATATGAGCATTTGGGGCCGACCTACTCCAGAATTCATAGTGCGGACCTATTCCGGAGCGTGTGGGTAATGGGTGTGTATGATAAATGTTTGGCTAGGAAAGATATGAGAAAGTCTCCAAGTTCCAAGCCATTGTCTGTAATAGTAGTATACCTCCTGATTCTAATAGTATATTTGTCAAACCTTTCCAAACCATTGTCTATAATTTGAATGTTCATTTTTTGTCATCAAGTTGTATAGGTTCAATGTTTTAGAAGCCCACAAAGGCCCTCTCGTGTATGAAATTCTAATGGACTCTTTTAGAGGATTTTAAAATGTCCTTAAGCCTTGTTTTTTGCTCTTTTCTACATAGTTTTAGAACCCTTGGAGTAAAACCTAGGGGTATACTGAATTAAGAACACCTTAGAGTGTCCTAAGGATTATGTCAAGTAGCTTATTGACCTTGGGAGGAGGAAGGCATGGCGTTCTATATGGGGTTGAGAGAGATGAACTTCAAAAGCATTCAATTTGTGTAAGGAGTTGGAGTGCACTTCAATACTTGCTTGGGATGCATATGGGTTTACATTAACATTTATCGTTCTGTAAGTAGTATTTTGAGATTTGGATTGTCATGTGGCTCCATCCTTTTGGTTGGGAAGGAGTGGCATTGCACTCTTAGTTATAGTTGAATCCCTGGTCTTTTAAAGGGTTTGCTCATTCATTTCACATTCTGGTTTTTTGGAATTTGGAGTCTCATCTTGTGTTTGTGGGAGTTTGGAGAGACTTTGAGAAGGTGAAGGACTACATTTCTAATTTGGAGCTTGTGCAAGGTAGATTCTTCACTTTTAGCTTTCATGTTTTCAAAAGAAAATTGTTTTGTTTTGTATTTTGTTGAGGAAAGAGTGAAGTTGAGTTTTGAAATGTTTTGAAAATGTTGTAGTTCATGTGTCATTGTTGTGTTTGTGATCACCCAGCATGTGAACCATCACTCAAGGTTGAGGCTCACATTAGTATACTAGGGGTTGATAGAGAAAATCTACATGCTAAGCAAGGCAAGCTTGGTGGTAAGGGATGGGCGGAAGGCTTGGAAAATGATAACTCGTGGCCTATTCCTTTTAATTTTGATTGTAGTTGAAGAGAGATCATATACATGTACAAATCATAAATTTAGAAAACCATTAATTTTTATAAACAATAAATATTTATTATAAGCTAATAATATTATATAGGACACCGTATTTTATTATTTAAATATCACTATTCTAGATCTAAAACATGTATTCATTGAAATTCCTTGATGGATCAAACAATCAAAGTTTTGGGACAATTTGAACAACTTGACATAGTGTATTAGTGAGTTGCAAACTTGGAGTCACCCTCTTTTCATATATTAAGCCTACATAGAATCCACATCAATCCAACCAAATTTGGAAACTCGTTTATTGAAACTTAAGATGTTTATTTCATCTATTTATGTTGCAGCCTAACACGTGAAATTTATTTTGTCAAAATCATCGTGCAGCTTGATCTACTATTTTTTAATTGAATGAATAATGTAACCCCAATTAATTCTAGTTCGTAAGCATTATTACAATAGTTAAGTGAGGTGCTACTAGATTTAGATGACCAAAGTGTATTAAGTAATTATTAAAAACTAATAGCATCTAATTGATGAGCACACAGTTATATCAGTATAACTTTTACCAAGTTAAAACATTATCAATCATAATAACACTATTTACTCAACATCAATAATCATGCACATGAGAAGAACACAATAACACACGATATTTACGTGGAAACCCTTATGGGAGAAAACCACAGCAAAATATTGCTTATATAAACTTCTTACAGTTTGTAAGCTCCAACCTAGTAGAGGCACCAACCCCTCATTCAATTGAATTCGTAGGCACCAACCTATTCGAGGCACCAACCCCCACAGCTAAGCACCAACTTGGCTAGAGACACCAATCTCTCCTTTAGGAAGCACCAACTTCCAAATTAAAGTTCCACCTTCTATGTTGCTTCTTCAATGGATGGTGAACAAATTTTTCTTCTCACAATTCTGATTGTATTTCCTTCACAAATCTGCTCTTAGATCTCCTTTAAAATTGCACATAAACTTCTTTGAATCTCTGTACTTTTCTTCACAAATCTGTTGTAAATCCTTTATTATATTACATCCAATGAACTCATAAATCGGCCCTAAAATCTGTTCTGAAACACTTAAAAATCTGACCTTAAATCTGTATATATTTCTTTACAAAGATCTGCACATATTCTTCATAAGGATCTGGTCAAACCTTTGTCATAAATTTGCACATGAACTCTGTACATTTGCTTCACAAGTTCTGTCATAAATCTTTCTTCTATATCTGCACAATATTCTCTTTTATCTCTGCATAGATTTTATATCGGTATGATCTTTTCTTCTACATCATCATTAATCTATCTTCTATGTCTTCATAGGCAGATCTGTATTTGTCCTTTAATAAATATTCTTCATATTTATTTATTTTGTTGGTGTATTTATTTATTTCTTTTTATTCTACACACACCTTTTCCACATTTGCAAACTTGCTTTTATATCTTTTCACTATAGTCACACCTCTTCATGTGGTGGCTGCCTCTAATAATTATTTATTAATCATTATTTAAATCTTAACCAATTCTTCCTTGCTTGTAAGCGCTTCCTTAACTACTGCTTCTTGGAGAGGGATGCGATTCTTTGTAAATCGTTGCTTGCATAATCTTTAAAATATAATCGCTGACTTTTATGGATGTTAATCGCTGACTCTTTTGTAATGGCCACTTTTCATTTTTAATCGTTGTTTTCAAACTCTCTTGAATCGCTGCCTACTTCAAAACATAATCACTGCTTTTGTTTTATATGATTTTTGTCTTTATTGGCATTTGTCTTATATGACTTTGCTTTAGAATTTTCCTTATAAATCCATCGCACCTTTTTTTAACTTTTGTCTTTTTCTATATTCTGTCTCATGTGATTTTTGTTTTGTTTCAATTTTGTCTTATTCTATTTATGTATTTTATTTATTTTTGTCTTATACAGCTGCATATTGTATATTTAATTGTTGCTTTTCACAATCATCTCTGATTTTATTTACTTCAAAATAGCCTGATCATATTTTGAACCTGCAGTGGTAGACTTGCCCAGTCCTTGCATTGCTTTGGGTACCTGTTCAAGAGCAGCATTCACCTTCTGAATTTTCCTAATACTATTTGTAATATTTTCCTTCCAAAGTGATAGTCTTGAGTGCAGTTCGTTCTCTTCATCTCCATTATTATCACTGCTACCAATATCTCCCAAAACGAATGCATCGATATCATGCTCTGCAGGAGACTTTGCTTATTTATTATTGCAACTTCAGATGATATAGTTCTCAAGTTATCTTGCAACCTGATATATCTCTTTTCTTGTTCTGTTGTAGTAGCCTTGAGTTGTTGCATGAAAACGCATCTCATATGAAGCCATATGAAGTATGTTTTCCAAGACTTTCCTTCCTTCATATGCTGTGGACATAGCACATATCTGAACTGTGAAATTTCTGATTGATGAGGCAATCACTACATTCCTCTGATTAAATCTCCTCTTTCTCTGACATTCCATAAAGCTTCATTCTTATTCACCCTGTCTTTCCAAGACAAGCTTTTCATCTTTGAATAGAGTGTGGTCATTCATGTCAGCATAAGAGGTTTAACGTTGTTCAAAACAAAACTCATCCTTTTACATTAGTGATCATAAACCTACAATCTCGTTTATTCATTTCCACATCAATGACAATTCCAACAATGAATTCTTTCGACATTAATGATAGGAATCTCAATAATATTCCTTTGACATCAATGACAACATTTCCAACACTAATAACATTAAATCTTATGTCATTTCATGTTATTAATTGTTTAACATTACCAATACTTAAAAACTATTAAAAAAAATTGTTATATGAATAAAACATAAATTGATAAGCAATAAAAAATTACAACCATTTGTATTTGACATGCATGATTAATTTGAAATTCCAGAACTGATGAAGTGGATTGTATGAGCAACCCTGCACCATTCTTTGCTTTCTATTTTTTTATTCTTGATTACCCATGGGAGAAACTAGTCAATATTGGGATTTGGATGGATTGTTGAGATGCATGTTCATTGTTGATATTACGATTCATTTGAAGAAAGGACTTCCCCTCCCCGTCCCCCTTGTCATGCCTCGCAAAAACATAAACTCCCACGTCAATCATGAAAGACAATTAAAATAATGCAAATCGTAAATAATAAAGCATCAAGGAAGAGGCATGGGCAATGAAAGGGTGCGACCAGGAAAGAAGGCGATTATTTAATTACTGTTGTCGTCCAAATCAGAAGACACATCCCCTCAAAATATAATTATGAAAGTAACATAGGAAGGTCAGGCAGTTGAAGGACGATAAGCGATCACACACGGAATAATGTTAATTGAATTAAGACACCAACAAGCAGACATGTCTCTTGGCAAACTGACATCTTGAAAGGTTATGCCCCTCAGCCAGCGGAGCTATAAAAGGACAAACAAATCAAGGCATCGATCAAAAGGAGAAGGGAAATACATACCAACAGTATCGCAATGCATCTTTCCTTGTATGAGTAGCATCACATTCATGTTTCCCCTTTTATTTCTTTCATATCGGGGCCACTAAAATTATGTTTTTCAACAATCATCACATTTTGTCAATTTTAATGAACAAACTGTAAAGAACTGAAGGACAATGTAAATTAATGATTTGTGGTATTTTCTATGTTGATTCAATTTATATATTTTAGAATTTTATAAAATAACATTTCTATCAAATTTAGTTTTCAATAAAATGTCATATTTTTACTATATATTATTATTATTTTCCTATAATATACAACTTCAAGTGTAACTAAAAAATCACAATTTCCTCAACATAGTGAAGAGCACAAAGATATTCTGAGAGGGGGGTGAATCAGTATATCAACAAAATTTTACCCTCTCAACTTTATCAACTTTTAAACTTCAACATAATATCAACTATGCAATAAGACACAATATGATCAAGTTGACACCAACAATTGTACTTTATGTTTTTATATGAAATTACAAAGATTGTAGGCACCAACCTACTTGAATCACCAATTTTATAGTTTAGTAGCCACCAAACTACAAAAAGCATCAACCCCTAATTCTGATTTAGTAGGCACCAACCTACAAGGAGCACCAACCCCTAATGTTCGTAGGCACCAACCTACTGGAGGTACTAACCCCCACTTGCCAAGCACCAACTCAGCAAAGATAATAATTGAAAGAATAATGCTCCACCTTCAATGTTGCTTCTTCAACGGATGATGGACAATACAACCATTCTTCCTCTTGATTTTATCTTTCTTGAATGATGTTCACATAAATCAGCATATTATGAATTCACTATCTCTTATATTCTCCTCATACAAATTTGCTTCTCATAAACTCTTCTTACAAATCTGCCTTCAATCTTTCTTTGATGATCTTCCTTTTATCTTCTCATTTGCATATCTGCAGATGTTAATCTGATATAAACTCTTTTTCTTTACACACACTACACACTTTCTCTTACAAATCTAATCACTATTTCTGATTTTGTATGATGTTAGTCTTTTCTTATCAAATCAGGTTGACGGACAATATCCTTCTTTCACAAATATGATCCAAACCATGCACACTTCTCTTTCATAAATATGAACCTTTGTCAATATCTCCCTTCAAACTTGGTCACTATGTATATCAATTTTCTTTATAAATCAACTCAGATCTTTTTTCATTCTATCACACATACTTTCTTCTAGAATAGATTAGCATTGCTCTTCATTTTTCTGCCTCTTCTTTTTCTTTATATCTGCTCCTTTTCTCAGAAATTATTCATTACGTTCTTTCTTTGTCCCACACCAATCTACACACCACACTATAACCTTTATTCTTAACACACAAATGATATGTCACTCTTTCACTTGCTTGAGTTCGAATGATATAACTTTTATTTCCCACTCACACTCAACCTGCCTGCTGTAGATATCTTTTTAAATTCTCATTGTATAACTCATACTCAGCACACTCCAAAATGCAAGTCACAAACTTCATATACATCTCTCCATACCTTGATGAAGAGTGACGTCCCTTGTAAAGGATGATACCTTTTCAACCAATTGTATCTCTTGAAAAACAAAGCACCTCTTCCTTAATAAATCGCTGACTTTATAACTTTTTATCTGGGCACCTTTTTGTCTTATGTGTGCTTTTTAATTTTGTCTTATGTTACTCTTTTCCTTTCATTAATCTGAATTTTAATCGAACCATTTCAAGAGTAAGACGTGTCATTTCATGTGTTTTTGTTTAGCATACTTTTTGGTGATAAATTTAAAATCGTAGCATTCCCAAAAATAAATCGCATCCTTTTAAAGAGTCGCATCATTTTGTTTTGACTTTTTCTGAGTTTGTAGTTAGAATGTATTACTTCCTATCTCAGTCACATTTCTTCAAAAAGACAACGTGGCACTTTATTAGTTTTATTCTGCAAATCGTGCTCCTTCAGATATTAATCGATATTAGTTCTCCCTTCATAATCACTAGTTTAGTAATCTGACAGATGTTGCTTTATGGCGATCTAATTATATCTTCAAGGATATTAATCTCTTCAGAATTACGTTGCTTGCAAAATCTGTTCATGCTGATCTGTTTATTGATCTTCAACAAGATATACAAATCTGTTCATCCTGATCTTCACTCAAGTATATAAATCTATTTATGCTAATCTTTAGTTATGCTTTACTTTGACATCAATGATAATATTTCCAACATATAGATCATTAACTCCAAAATTTAGTGCATAGATTTTTTTGTTAATTTTTATTGAATACATTTTTATTATTAATTTTTTAATTGGTAATAGCTAAACTTTAGACTTATATTTTCTTGTAGTGCCTTTTTCTTTATAAATATATCTATTTTTTATTTTTTTTGCATTAAAATAAGAACATCAATATGGAATGTAGTTAATTCATTGATATTTTTTTGACATTGTTATTTTTTGTTTCAAATAGAGGTCATGATTTTCTAGTCTCCCTATGTTGATAATAAAATTTAAAGAATATATAATAGTGAAATCGGAGTGTTTGGTTTTGAGCATGAAAATATTTTTAATGTGACCCAAGCATGGCAAATGGTGAACAACAAGTGTTAAGCAAGGTTTTATTTCTGTCTACAGGGGAACCTTTGTTGGACATTGGGTAGGCTTTTCAAGGTGACAAGGAATCCTTGAGTTGTATGAAATAGCCCCCTGCCCCTCTACCCTCCCCTGTCCCCCTTAAGTGTCTTCATTTTCTAGTAATGGATCAAAGGAGGACAATGGCATCTCCTCCTCTTGTGGTTTTAATCAATCATGGGCAGGGTTTTTTAAATCTCTTGGTGGCAGTTCACGTGTTTGATGAGAACACGATTATACTGAGAGGGGGGGTGAATCAGTATAATACAATATTTTTCTTTTTAAACTAACCACAATAATAGTAATTGCACAATATCATTCACATAAGATCCAACAATTATACAACACAAGAACACATGATTTATGTGCAAACCCTTATGGGAGAAAACCACAACAAAATATTGTTTGATATTAAAATCTCTTACAATCTTTGTAGGCACTGACCTATAGGAGACACCAATCCTCTCTTATACAATTTGTGAGCATCAATCAACTGGAGACACCAATCCCCACAACTGAGCACCAACTCAACGAGAGACACTAATCTCTTTGATAGGAGGCAACAACCTCGTCAATATGGGGTACCGGCCTCTACAATATGAGGCACCAACCTCTTCAATAAAATTTTGTCTTCTTGAGAATAAATCTTCTCTGTAAATAGCCTTTAGTGGTCTCCTTTCATCTTCTCATTTTCTGATCTGCAAGAGTTAGTCTGATATAAACTCTTCTTCCTCACACACCTTCCTCTTATTTATCTTCACATTTCACTTTTCTCACTTCTACTTGCAATCATCTTTTATATCTTCATAACGTGAAATGATGCATCTCTTAGAATAGATATGTCTCTTCATATTCATATATATATTATTTCTTTAATGGGCATAGCTCTTCAACATGTCTCTTGACGATTCTTAACCAAATCTTCAATTAATATTCATTCACTTCATTCTTCTATATTCCTATTATTTACTTCATGCTACATATTATAATTCCATACACTTCTTCTTTGAACAATAAAACCTTCTCGCTTTTATTCGTCACTCACTCTTGAATGATAAAACTTTCACACTCTTGATCTCATGGAATGACTTCTCTTATATATCTTGTCTCATCATGAGACACAACCCTTCACCGTACCCTTGTGACGCTTGGTTAAAACTAATCTTTACTTAATTAATTATTTTCTTTATCTTTACACACACTTCTCTTTTGTAATGTCCCACTTTGATGAAGATCGATTGATCGACATTTGCATTCCGAAAGGCTTTCTTATTATTGATCGATTATATCTGATCAATAATTTATTCTGTGTGGCTATAAGGAGGTGGCACAGTATTCCCAAACATATTAATGATTCAATACAATGCATATGAAGAAAAGGCGATCGATAAACTTGCTATGTCCATCAAATTAGACATCAACTTCCTTGTGGTCAAAACAGGCATCGACCCATTCAATGCTGCCGCGGGTTATATATTAAGGAGCAATGGTTAATTTGAATCAAGGTGTCATCGTATGGGTGTTATCGAGTTCTAGAGTCAGCAGCCTAAATGGATTTGTCTCATTCACAGCAATATTATATTATTATCATTCCTCCCTTTGAGTTTGTCGCTTCATTCGCATACTTATTTTTACTCACTTCGCACAAACAAGATCACGGTTATTTCGGAGTATGTGGCATTTCATCGAGCAGAGGCGTATATAAATTGCTAATTGTGGAATATGAGAATCGCAATTATTTGAGGTTCGATTGCTCATAAATATATTCATGAATTAATAAGAATCGGGTTGCATAAGGATTCTATCGACCAACCTTGTCTTCATCTCCACTGTGGCATTTATGCCTAGCCAACCGCATACAAGCCAGAAAATAAGGAGAATCAACATTATTTGGAGTCAGCCGCTCCACTAAGATATTCAAAATTAATCATACTTGATCGGGGTTATTTGACGATTTCATGCTAGGAGAAGATATTGGGCTAACATTACTGAAGTGGAGACTATTATTTGTCCCTTATCGAGTGATGTTTGTTAGAGTGCTTCCTTGTTGGGTGTCACACCATTCAGGAGGAAGATTGTATAGCGCTAAACATATGATGAAGATTGATTATCGAAACTTGTGGGAGACACACAACATCAAATATTTTATTGGTCGACACATCTTGGATATTAAGTGGGCATTAGTTAATCAAGTTAATAATACTAATGGTATGGTTAATTAAGAGACATATCATAAGAGATACAACTCATGCCCAATCAAGGATATATAAGGAGGTTCTTAATTCATCAAAGAGATCATCGATATGCACATTTTACACAGCAGATCAAGGTGCTGCCAAAAGCCACGATCAACCTACAATGGACGCATGAACAACTCACCTTATTTAGAGATAGCGCCTAGGGAATTCGCATTAGTTTAAAGTCCCAATCAGGAACAGCGATCAGCATATATAATCTGAGCCTGTCATACCTTCAAGCACATGATTCTAAGGCACTAAATCAGAAACAGCCATTATCTTTATTATCAAGTTTGTATTATTGAACTATTCATCGAATCAGATTTCATTGTTCAAGATTTATACCAGCACATAGCATTATAATTCATTCTCCTACTTATATATAATTTCCCAATAATCTAGGCTAATATTGTTAGGTTTGTTCCTTAAGCAAATCAAAGTACATAGCATAGATATATAACTATTTCTACCCCCTTTAAAGCATTGGCTCAAATGGCATATGTTGATTTCTACAAAGGCAAGATTTAGAGCAAATCTACAAGTACAATACAAAGTACAATTCTATGATTTGACAACATATTTACATTGTCAACCCTTAACGATTGAAATCGTAAAAATTACCAATATTGGGCAAGGGTTCTTACAGTGGTATCAAAGCTAGTGAACTTGCCAGCCTTTGGGTAAATGTCGAAAAGCTTGATTAATCATGACAATAGAAGATATCAAACCATTGGCAAGATCACTCTATGAAGCAGGCAACACGCTTAGTACTAAATTACAATCCAAGGATGACAACTTGAACACACTTAAAGAGGTGGAAGAATATTTGATCCACATTGAGAAAACATCTCAAGTGTTAGATATAGCTCTAACTCCTACAGTAACCACCTTGAATCAGCATAAATGATTGAGGCATCATGATGAGGAAATCAAGTTGTTGGTCACCTCTTGTTTAAGTGAGGTAATGAGAGTTTTGGTACCTCTAGTTCCTTATGATGACGACACGATGAAAGAGGTATTGCGCATGATTGTGGACAGTTTCAAAGACCTAGATGACATCGACAGTATGAATCACTCAAGAAGAATGACCATATTAAAGACATTTGTGGAAATTAGGACAAGTAACCTTCTTGTGGACTTAGGGTTGCAAGATATGATCTACAACATGTTCCATCATTTCTTCGCCACGATCAAGAACACACATAATGAAGATGTGTTTGCAGCCATGAAAGATATTATGATTCTAACTATCCAGGAGAGTGATGTTTTCTCCCAACCCACCATATCTATACTATGGTCTGTTTGGAAACAAGAATGGGTTCCTTGATGTGTTCACACAACGTGAGGAAAAATTAAAACCTCACTTGGAAAAAGAAGAGCAAGAGAGGATCAATTCAAAAGATGAATGGGAGGAAGTTTCTTTAGTTGTACATATAGAAGATGAATGCGAGAAAATACAAGATGTGGAAATTATTCATAAGGACGAAGATAAATCTTCACACCTTTCTTCTATCACAAATGAAATAAATACTTGGTTGCATGAGGGTCATGAGGCAGCCACTAATGATGAGTCAATGCATGAGGAGCCAACTAAAAATGATAATGGCCTTACATTAAGCATGAGGAGCCAACTAAATTTTAATGTAGTTAGGGTTATAACTTACCAATTAAATTCTTTAAGCAAGATGAATCCTAGTTTAGGTCCTACAATCATGTTAGACAGTATTGGAAATATAATTCATATGATCAAAGCATATATAATGAATGTCTTATCTATTTAAACCATGTAAAAATACATAACTATTCAAAACTATATACACAATATCCATAATGCATAGTGGAAGTCTAATCATAATAGGATTTGGATGGGAAACATGATAAGTCCACTTGAAGCTATCCCAACTAAGCCCAAGAGCACATAGCATCCAAACTAAGACAACTCGCCCCTTGGCCCCAAGCAACATGACCGTCCAAGCTACGACAATTCCACCCTTAGGGTGGCCTACTTAGTGGGTAAACTTGTATCTACATTCCCTATCCATGTTGCCTTATCCATCCTCCTTATGATTGAGACTCCTTGAATCCATCCTACCAATCATAGTTTGGCTTGATAGGAAAGCCTTGAAAAGGGTGCCTATAAACTACTCAACCCATCTAAGCCCAAGAGCGTGTAGCATCCAAACTAAAACAACTCGCCCCTTGGCCCCAAGTGGTAGGAACATCTAGACTAAAACAATTCCACCCTTGGGGTGGCCTACTTAGAATGCAAGAGCCCGTAAACTGAATCTCCCTAACTTGCTTCCTTCAACCTTACGTTAGATTGATTATAGGATAAAGACATACATACATACATACATATATGCATATATGTGTGTGTGTGTGTGTGTAAGGATATTCCATCTTCAAATTATATCTGCAGTTATACACAAAAATACATTCCAGATTTCTTATTTATTCTTTCCTCCATTTTGATGCTCCTTTATATCTCTTTCAAATCTGCATATACCTCTTTAGATCTGCATATATCACTTTTAGATCTGCATATTTTATCCCTACGGATGTATATGATTTTCCTTCCATATTGTTGTACCCAAACCAAATTTTTTGCTTCATCAAGGCATTTTGCATAAAATAGTCTAAATCTTGCTAAATGAATGTAAAATACAGTTTTGGGCAATATCAAGCATGGAGTTTTTGTACATATTTTGTCAGTCAAAGTCAGTTTTATTGATCAGAATCTGAAGCAGAGACTCAGAATGGAGCTTTTCACAATGGAGGAGCGTCTCACGACAGCATTTCACGTTGCACACGGTCATTTCAGTGATCGAGATGATGTTTTCAAAGGTTAAATTATGAAGATTTCTCAGAGGAAAAGCAAAAAGCGCAACTGTAGCCCAGGGGCGCCCTTCTTTTTGAAGGTCAAGATCTTGTTGAAAACACTCATGCATACAGTCAATCTCTTCAAAATTGGTCTGGCTATCCGATGAGCTATCTAGCGAAGCTTTCCGAGACCCGCAGCTCCAGCAACTGGCAACAAAAGTTGAAATTTCTAAAGTTCCAGATATGAGAAATTTGTCCTTTTCCAGCAAAAGTGCAACTATAGCTTGAGGGCGCCCTTCTTAAAGAGAGGGTAGATCTTGGTATTTCTGGAAGCTAATGCAGTCAATCTCTTCTCGACTAGTCTGCTCATCCAACGAGATATCAAATGCAGTCATCCGAGTCTCAGAGCTCCGGCAGCCGACATCTGAAGATGAGCTTATAATGGAGTTTTCACATCTCAGAGCTTCTTCGTTGTGTTTCCAGTGCAACTATAGCTCAGGGGCGCTGGTTAAAATGACCCTTAAGATGGCCAAATTTGTTGACGAAGTCTTCCTGACATCAGTACTACTCTAGTCTAGCTCCACGATGCATCATCCTGCCTGTCGATCCGACGTTCCAGGTGATCGTGGCAAAGGTTCTACCAAGCACGTAATTTCACGGGCGGACCAACATAAAATTTGCATTGTATTTCTACAGCCCAGAGGCGCCTAGCCTTTAGCCCTGTCAGATGAAGTCGTTCGCATTCGAAGTCTTCACATCTTTCGAGCGTAATTACTTTATCTATTCAACGAGCCCAACTGTCAGCCTTCGGGATTTGGTGAACGCTCGTACGTGCGAGGTCTTTGGCGAAATGCTGAAAAGTGAAGACATCCGGAACAAGTCTGGAGCGGATATTTTAAATAAAATACGCACTGGCGTTTTTGAGGTCTTAGAAGCAGTTTTCTTGTTTTGTCGCCTCTAGAGACTTCTCTTGTAAGTCCTTCTGGCTGTCCGTTAAAACAAACGTGGCTCGAATCGGGTTATCCCAGCTCCAGATATCAGAGGTCAAAGTAGGGCATTTGGTTGAGAGTTCAAATTTCGTCAAAATGGTGCCAGTGCAACTGAAGGCCAGGGGCTCTTTTACTTTTGAGGCCCTTAATGCATTTTTCAGATGCCTTGTGTATATTCGTTGGATGCAGAATGTCTCCAGTCATGCAGTGAGCTTGGTTGCCTGTCAGCAGGGTTCGCCGTTCGCCATCAGCAGCCGTTTGAAGTGTCAAATGGCAGTTTAGGAAAATGGTTTAAGTCTGGAACCCGTAAATGAATTTAATCAAGGGCGCCTAATTTTTCAGGGTGTTAAATGATGGATTTTGCAGTAGTGTCTCCCAGCAGACATTTCTTCCTTGTTCAGTAGGCTTTCCGATGAATTCTCCAGCTCGGTCTCAGCATCTCTCGGTCACCCGGAAATCAGTGGCGAAGATGGCCAGTTATAACTTTGTTGTCGGCTATAAAATAGGAAGTTAATAAAAAGTGCAATATCTTGAGCAAATGGATGCCTATGAGCTCAGATGATGACTTTTTGGAATCGGTGAAGTCTAACGATGAATCCTAAAGCTTCATTCGAATTGTCAACTAAAGTTAAATAATATTTAATATTTATTTTGCATATTTTGGCATTAAAATGGCGAATCTCTAAAATTGATGCCTTTGTAAATTGCATGATGAATATTAATTTATTATTATTTATTTCCGGACTCAGTGTCAGTATCAGTGTAACTGAAAGGGGTCCAATCAGAAGCCTTCTATTTTTCAGCTGAGGTTTTAAATCTTGCAGTCAACAAGTTGGTGCGAATTTTCTCTTATTTAAACATGGCACCTTCATTTATTTTTCACCAAGCTTCAAGAGAAATTCGTATTTTTAAAGAGAAATCCATATTTTCAAACAAAATTCGTTTTTCTTCAAGGCAAAGGCGTGTTTTTCAAGAAAAATTCATATTTCTTCAAAGCAAAGACGTATCTTCAAGGCAAATTCGTAATTCTCAAGTAAAGGCGAATTTTAGCAATCAAAGGCGAATTCATCATCAGTTCACAAAGGCGATTTCATCAAACACTTCTTTTTGCAGGTTAAAGTTCACATTCATCAGCAAATTTGAAGAATAGGGGCGATTTTCACAGAAGAAAGAGCTTATTAAAAACGTCTTTTTCCTCCTTGTTTCTCAAATTTCTCTCAGTTTTCAATTCGCATGTTCCTGAAATTGGCAAAATTCGACAAGTCTCAGCATCTGGATCATTTCTATATAGCTTCCTCGAATTAAAATCGTGCGTTTGATTTTTCAGGAATTTTTAACTTCAGAACATTCGTTCTTGAGTTTCTAATTTTCTCAACTGAAAACTCTTTGCATGGTTGAGTAGAAGTCAGATTTTCGCATTTCTGACGTTCTGGGTTGTCTTAGAATCTTTTTCTGGACAAAACCCATATCTCAGATTTTTCGCTGAAAATTGACCTTCGAGCTATTTTTAGCTTTCCAGAAATCTTGTCAGAACATAGTCAAGTTCACAGTCAACAGGCGAGTTTTTCAGAGTACAGTACACACAGACTGAATTCAAGACCAAATCGGTCTTAATTCATGATTTCGTTAGAAAAGTTGAGACCGATTTGTATCAAGCTGCAGAGGAGATGTTGGCCATCACTTCAGTTACGGAGCCGCCAAAGTTACCAGTCAGTGAAATGCTAGTTTGAGTGTGTAAAGATTGCCAAGATTGCTCAAGTTGCTGACATTCAGATGTTGATGCAGTTAACAATCTCGTTGAGGGATTGGTTGTTTGAGATCACGGCCAGTAGACTTCAGTTCCCACCTCTCAGGATAGACATTACACACAGGAGTTAAACTTGGCATTACCTTTTCAAGTTAACTCGCTGTCTCATCTCATGCATATCTATTCTGGGATTAGCTTTATTCACTTGGAGTTGTATTTAGGTTTTACGTTAACTAACGGTAGTGTTCCAGTTAACTTGATTTCAATAAGGACGTGCATGCTTGCACAATTGTTCATTTTTAGATTAGATGTTTCGGTTAACTGATGGTAGTTTTCCAGTTAACTGTATAGTTTGCTTTATTAGGGCTTAGCAATAAATCTTGCATGCATTGCAAGACTGTAGTTGACTCAAGGTGATTTTAGGGTTCCCTACACCTTGATGTATATAAATAAGAGCTTTTGCTCATTTGTAAATAACTTTTGCTTGAGAGAGAAATATATGTTGTGCCTACCTTGCCCTCAATATTGCTCTTTTGGTATTTGTTCATGCGTCTTTACTATTATGATTAATTGTTATGCCACATAGGGTTTCATGCAATTATAATGGTGAATTCTTTCCATAGTTTAGATAAATCTGTTTTGTGTTCAATAAACTTGTTCAGATTGAGATGATAGTTGTGCCCACCTTGCCTTCAAGTAGAGAATCTGCACTAGTTTATCGTATGTTGTTGTGAATAATAAACTTGTTCGGATTGAGCTAATAGTCGTGCCACCTTGCCTTCAAGTTGAGAATCCGTATTCAGTTTATCGTGTGGTGTTGTGAATAATAAACTTGTTTAGATTGAGCAGATAGATGTGCCACCTTGCCTTCAAGTTGAGAATCTATACTCGTTTATCGTCTGATAGTCAAACCTTGCTCCGTTTTCTCATGCTCTGTTTTCTTGAGGAAACTGGATAGAATTTAAGTAATTAAGTTTAGTTGTAGTTAGTGAAATCTACGAAACCAGAAAATTCTCAGCTGCAACGTATATAGTTTTCGAGAAAGCCTTGTACCTCTACAGCTGAAACAAAAAGATAGGATATAGTTTAGTTTATTTCCATTTGCAAGTACTTTTGTCAAGCACAACGAGGGAGCTTCCCCTCCTAATTTGAAGAGCACTCATTGCGTAGTGTGCATAGCTGTCCGTACCAACTCTTACTCCAGAGGTGCTAGTTACGCCAACACATATCTCTCTTCATTATTTCCATCTCCTTTTATATCCTTCTTGGGGGGTAAATAGTCACGTCCCTTTTAATCATCACATCCCCCCCACGAAGGGACACATCACTCCTTAACCCTAGTGCATGCCTTATTAGATATTTTTGTTTGGGCGCTGCTAATTAATGGTCTTACGTGGGTGGAGGCATGACACAAGGGGTCAGCCATAATATTTAACTTAGTTTATTTTAATCTTACTTCCTTTGCCTTGCAAGTTGGCCAGCATATTAATATATTTTATTTTTATTTATTTTGGGTCAGCTAGCATGAAGTTCTGGGTCAGCCACCTTTATTCTATCATTTACGGTCTTACTGGGTTGTCCTTTGCAAAGAAAAGGCTAATAATATTTGTTAGCGCTTGGGGTTTGATATTCAGTGCTGCGATTTGGAGTTTGATATTCAAGAATAACATGGGATATCACAAATTTATTCTCTATGGCTATAAGGAGGCGACACAACATTCCCAAACATATTAATGATTAAATACAATGCATATAAAGAAAAGGCAATCGATGAACTTGCTATGTCCATCAAATTAGATATCAACTTCCTTGTAGTCAAAACAGGCATCAACCCATTCAATGTTGCCGTCGGTTATATATTAAGGAGCAATGGTTAATTTGAATCAAGGTGCCGCCGTATGGGTGTTATCGAGTTCTAGAGTCAGCAGCCTAATTGGATTTGTCACATTCACAGCAATATTATATTATTATCATTCCTCTTTTTGAATTTGTTGCTTCATTCACATACTTCTTATTACTCACATCGCTCAAACAAGATCACGGTATATTTTTGAGTATGTGGTGTTTCATCGAACAAAGGCGTATATAATTTGCTAATTGTGGAAATGAGAATCGTGATTATCCGAGGTTCGATTGCTCATAAATATATTCATGAATTAATAAGAATCAAGTTGCATAGTATTCTATCGACCAGCCTTGTCTTCATCTCCACCGTGGCATTTATGCCTAGCCAACCGCATACAAGCCATTGTCAATCAAATAAGGAGAATCGACATTATTTGGAGTCCGCCGCTCCAATAAGATATTCAAAATTAATCATACTTGATCAGGGTTATTTGACAATTTCATGCTAGGAGAAGATATTGGGCTAACATTATTGACGTGGAGACTATTATTTGTCCCTTATCGAGTGTTGCCTGTTAGAGTGCTTCCTTGTTGGGTGCCGCACCAATCAGGAGGAAGATTGTATAGTGTTGAACATATGATGAAGATTGATAGTCGAAGCTTGTGGGAGACTATTTCAGCACAACATCAAATATTTTATTGGTTGACACATCTTGGATACTAAGCAGGCATTAGTTAATCAGGAGGAAGATTGTATAGCGTTGAACATATGATGAAGATTGATAATCGAAGCTTGTGGGAGACTATTTCAACACAACATCAAATATTTTATTGGTCGACACATCTTGGATACCATTTGCCTGTAGCAATTTTGTGAACTGAATTTTTAAAGTTTAATCTTTGAGTTATGCGTAATTTTGGAACGAATGAATGACAAATGAAGTTGACAATTCATTAACGAAGCAGAGGATTGTGTGTCGCTCCAGTAAAGTTTGTGTGTTGCACTTTTGAGGGTTGTGTTTTGCGTCAAGAGACATCCTTTCATAATGACCCTTCAAATAGTCATGACTCCTCTTTAATAATATGTTGTACCCAAACCAAATTTTTTGCTTCACTAAGGCATTTTGCTTAATTGAGTTTTAATCTTGTTAAAGTGATGTCAGAAGGTCTTTTTGGACTTTTTAAATATGGAGTTTGTGTCAGTTTCATGTTAGTCTGTTACTGAAGAAATTCAACAAAAGTGAAAATCTGAAGGAAAATCATCAAAATTTTCTATCTCTGGAGAGGAGAGCACATTTTCAAAAAGGCACCCTATCTTTTAGGGGCTCAGATCCTGTTTTTAGGGTTTGTCACCTCCAGCAGACATTTGTTTGGTATCACGCTAGCTTCGCAACAGGCTATTAAGCTTATCAAACGGACCTGTTTTGTGCAAGTTATGGAAGATATAGTGCAAAACGAGAGGAATGACAAAATTGGCTAACACTGGAGAAAAGAGCAGCTTTTCAAAAAGGCGCCCATCTTTTTGAGGTGTCAAATGAAGGTTTTTGACTAAATGCCACCCGAGATGTTTGTCTCACATTTGTTCAGGCTTCGCGACGCATCCATCAGTGGGTGAATCTAAGTTGCCAAAATGCCTGAGCCAGAGGTCAAACATAGGGTCAAATCTTGGTCAAAATATCAAGGAAAAAGCAAAAGAGCACTTTTTCAGAAAGGCACCTGAGCTTTTGAAGCCTTTAATGCCTTCTTTTTGATGTTCTCAGATATTCAGCTTCTCCGTGTTACGTTCAACTCCCCGTTGCCTGTCTCTGTCAGATCAGAAGATGACTCAACAGC
This sequence comes from Sequoia sempervirens, assembly GCA_007258455.2. Taxonomy (NCBI): domain Eukaryota; kingdom Viridiplantae; phylum Streptophyta; class Pinopsida; order Cupressales; family Cupressaceae; genus Sequoia; species Sequoia sempervirens. Next base: position 362,107,046 of record VDFB02075321.1, read on the forward strand.
TTGCAGTGGAAGTTTTAGTGTTATTTTGGTCAGTTCCAGAAATGGTTAAGTCTAGAGGAAAAAGAGCAACTTTTCAAAACGGCGCCCTTGATTTTTACCCCTCAAATGATGTTTTCTGAAAAAATGTGCCTTTGCAGCTGTTATGTGGAATGAGGTCAGCTCCGCAGTGAGCTTGTGATCCAGTCCTGAAACTTGATCAATCAGAAGTTATGAAGGATTTGTTTTTCCCTTCGTACGAGGTGGAGATGAGTAAATTTGACTAAGTCTGAGAAAAAGAGCAGTTTTTGAAAAGGACGCCTGGATTTTTGACCCTTCAGATCTTAGTTTTATGATGTTCAGTCTCAAGGTATCTTTTCATCAGTTTTTGTCTTGCTCTGCAATGCACCTATTAGCCAGTCAATCGGTGAAGTTAGTTAGCCAATGTCAGGGGATCAACAGAGGTCCTGAAAGAGGTTTAAATCCAAATTTTCATCAAAATTGGCTAAGTCTAGAAAACGCCTAGAGAGGTCAAAGTTGATTTTTCAAAAGAAGTTGACTGGTGCGCCCTAACTTGAGTTCTGACTTTAGTTAGACTGAACGATTTCTGGGTTCTCATCTCCAGTTAACATTTTGGCATGTTGAGTGTTCTTTCAGTTTGCATGTCGAGTTAACTAGTTTGCATGTCCAGTTAACTAACTTTGCATGTTGAGTTAACTTGTTTGCATGTCTACTTATCTGAAGCGCATGTTTGAAAATCAACTTGAGTTTGAATGCATGGCGCATTAGTTGAAGTTTTGTGAAGATTTTGTGAAGTAGACACTTAATTATATATTTTAACTTCAGTCTTCAAAATGGACGCTTTATTTAAGATTTTTAATTAAAGATTTAAAGCATGAATTTTGAGTTGTGAAGTATGGCGACCTTAATATGGAGTTGTCAACTGAAGCTTAATTCGCATGATGCTTTAAGTGAATTTTGCAACTGAAGTCTTAATAAGGCGACTTTAGTTCTAAAGCATGGTGCTTTATTTAGCTCATTTTAGTCTTCAGTTAACTAAATTGAGGTCCAATCACAAGCCAAGCGCAATGTTCAAGGTTGTATGCATTTCTTATGAATTTTAGTGATGAAACTCTATTTATTCAAGTTTAGGCATCCATTATTCCTCATCACAAGCTTAGAGAAATACATTCTTCTTAAGTGAGCAGCGATTTGAAGGTGTTACAGGTGTCAGAATTCAGCGTTCTTCATAGCAACGGATTTAGTTTGTTCAAAAGAAAAATATTCCAGACTTTGTTTTCAGTTTGCATGTAGGTTTCATCGAATTCCAAAACAGAGATAGGCGAATTCTACAGAAGCAGAGCAAATAAAACCTTCTTTCTTCTGTCTTATTTCTTCTATTTCTCATCTTAGGTACTTTCTTCGCATGTCAAAAGAATTCAACATATTTTTAGAAGCTCTGTGCTTTTTTCCGAGAATCTCTTTGCATGTGGGCGTAAAACACATTTTTTTCGAAAATTGAGCTATCTGGGTTGTCTTAGAATTTGATTCTACACAAAACCCACGTTTCAGAAAATTCCGAAATTTTTTCCCACCATAGGCTATTTTTAGCCTTGCCCAGAGATTTTCAGTTTTTCCAAAAAGTTGTTCAAGTATATTTGACTTTATAGTCAAAAGTCTTCATTTTCAAAATGCAGTTTAATCTCATTGATTATAAGACCAAATCGGTTCTTATACATGATTTTGTCAGAACTTTAGATACGGACTTAAATCATGTTTATCCAGTGGTTAATCTGAGCAGTTTGGAGGGTGATGGTAGCAATTCATTGAGAAATCTTGAACGTTCTGGATTGCTGGCAGCGGCATCTATTCCTATTACCACTTTTGATCTTGAGTTCGTTCTTGCTTGCATCAAGCATTATGACTCATCTTCACGACAAATCAGATCAGCTGATGGGAGGGTTATCTGCAGTCTTAAACCGAAGGATATAGAGAAATGTTTTGCTATTCCTCCTCATTCAGATAATTTCATTGTGGTTATTGAGGCCTGTGAGAAGATATGGGATGGAGATCAAGAACGTTCACAGAGAAAGGTGGCTCAGAGATGGCTGAAAGTTCAAAAGACTAATATGCCTAAAAAGGTTGGTCGTAGTGAATTCAAGGATGAGGTTGCTGTTTTGATAACTTTGCTCAATCGAGTTGCAGGTCAAGAGGATGTTAGCACTTTCCGATCATGGATGGTTTATTTCCAGAATTCTTGATGGCACAGAACATTTTGACTACGCTATGTTGATTAGTGATTGCCTACATCAGCAGATTTATGATTTTCTCAGGTTTCATGAGTTTCGCATGATATCCTACTTGGTCTATTTAGTTGCATTTCAAGGCAGCTACAGGCATCTAAAAACTAATGGCACTCTTGGTGTTCAACGTGTTCATGAGTATTATTCTCAGTTGGAGTTTTCTAAATCTGAACAAGACTTCCAAGCAATGAATGATCACTTTTCTATGAGGACAGTCAGAGATCTTGACAATGAAATGCATATCCGTATTTCTGCCGAGGCAAAATCAGCGATGGAGACTTGGGCGGATTGTTTTATCCAATTCCCTACTTTCACATACATCCAGGTTTATGGATATGTTGGAGAGCCTCTGATGTTGCCGAGGTATCCTTCAGACAAGATCATCTTCATGGAGTTTCTCAGACAGATGCAACATGTTCATTTCTTTCTTCGCAGTTGTCATAAGACTGCGGCTACTTTTCCATTTGGATTGGGAATTTTCACATGCAGGACTGCAACAGATGCCAAGCATATGTCAACCGAGATAGAAAGATTCAAGCTTAAAAATCATACTGAGAGGCGTTCCTATGATCCTTTGGGTCATTATGCAAACAAGTTAGAGCGAGGGATTGCACATAAGCCAGCACTTGAAGATTTCTGGGCTAATTGTGAAGATGAATTCGAGGTTCGTCGTCGTCACTATTGCAAACTCACTATTGCTCAGCTCTCTGATTACTTATCAGAGGATGTTGATGGTTTATCAGATGATGATGGAGAAGTTCTTCTCAATTCATATGTCAGAGATCAAATTGCTCGGCAGCCACTTCGCTCACCAGATTGGTACGCTAAAGAGAATACTTCTATTGAGGTGTCTAGATCAGTTATCAAGACCAACAAACAGTTCTTGGAGAGTAAACGGAGGCGAAAGTCAGTTTCTGTGACAGAGCTGCCAGAGAATTTTTCTTCATTACCTTCTACTTCAAGGTCAAGGCCTCGATTCAAGGCTATTGTGATACCTCCTGAAGGAGTTAGACTCAGTGGAAACACGGGAAAGAGGACTACTGGTAAAAGGAAGCAGAAGCAAGTTGAGAATGTACCTGAGATTCCAGTAGAGACAGTCATTCAGGCTGAGCCTCACGTTTCACCTCCTAGTTCACGACATGTGCAACCTATTGATATAGATTCAGAGCCTAAGATACCAATTCGAGTAGGGTCGGAGACAACTGAACCACCACAGGTTGATACATCAAGGACAGTCTCTCCTCGAATTGATAATATTGTTCAGTCTTGTTGGCTCGAGAAGTCTTTGGGGAGACAGAGGCAAGAACCTTCATATAACCTTGATTTATCTGAGTTCGGTGAACCTTATCAAAGAAGGTCGAACAAGAAAATTAAGAAATAGGTGCATATTGAGAAGACTCCAGAATCAGAGATTGTTATAGAAGTTGCTATTCCTCCAGAGGGTAAAAGCCTAGATGAAGTTGAAGTTGGTGACTTTACTTTCACTAAGGCAAATCTTTGCAGGACCACTCGAGAGACAGACGTGACTCTTCTTAAGATTGTCACCAATAATCTTGAAGAACGCATCACGAAGGATGGAGAGGACAAGGCATTGCTTAAGGCTGAAAATGGTCAACTTCGTCAGTATATCTCTGATCTTGTTCACGGAAATTCAAGTAGAGAGCCTGTTCTTCCTCAGAATACACCTGCAGAGCAACGAAAGCTGGATCAGTTAGTCAATCATGGCAGACTTTTGTATAACTGGATTGAAAGCTTAGTTGTTACAGGTCAACGTCTTCTTATGGATTTATATTAGTTGAGGAGTGATGCACATAAACTTCGTCAAGGTATTCAGTTGCTCGAGATTTCAGTCGCAGAGAGTTTAGCCAAGGATTGAGTTCTTGTGTCCCAGTTGTCTGTTGCATATGATGCCTTGGAGATTGATGAAGATCAAGAGAAAGTTTTTACTTGGAAGGAGCAGCACCTTTTCAAAATGGAAATATGTGAAAAGATCTCTACCAAGTTGTTTTCACTGAAAGATAATGTCGTTGGAGCTCTTGCACTTGTTAGTGGTTTTGTTGTTCAGATTCTGTGTCATTATCTTCTTGAAGATGGCACGTATATTGCACTTAATGAAGTGCAAGCTGAGTTCGAAAAGCTGATTTGTGATAGCCTTGAGGGAGATCCTATGGCGGCTAAGTTGGAGAATATTTCAATTATTTCAGCTAGTTTCAAAAAGGCGGCTAAAGATATCAGAGAATGTATGCATACAGTCAAGGAAAGTGACAGAGAACTGAAGAAACAGATTGTTGTTTTGGATAGCATCAAAGTGCTAGAAGACAGAGAGATTGATGAGTTCTTGGTCGAAGTGTTAGACCGAGATGACGTGGAGTGATCTGCCAATTGGAACCTGCAGTTAATTTCGAGGATAGAATCAAGAGCAGCAGTTAACTTGACTTTCAGTCTTGAGTTCACTTGCTGACTTCATACATGCTTATCTCTTCCTTGGGATTATCTTCAGCAGGAGTTAGGGTTAGGGTTTTCAGTTAATTAAGGGTAGTGTCCAGTTAACTTTGCTTTAAATAAGGACGTGCATGCTTGCACATTGTCCATTTAGGTTAGATGTACCGGTTAACTAATGGTAGCTTTCCAGTTAACTATATAGTTTGCTTTATTAGGGTTTAGTAATAAATCTTGCATGCATTGCAAGACTGTAGTTGACTCAAGGTGATTTTAGGGTTCCCTACACTTTTGATGTATATAAATAAGAGTTTTTGCTCATTTGTAAATAACTTTTGCACGAGAGAGAAATATATGTTGTGCCTACCTTGCCTTCAATATTGCTCATTCTGTATCTGTTCATGCGTTTTTACTATTATGATGAATTGTTATGCCACATAGGGTTTCATGCAATTATAATGGTGAATTCTTTCCTTAGTTAGATCGAATATGTTTTGTGTTCAATCAACTTGTCCAGATTGAGCTGATAGATGTGCCACCTTGCCTTCAAGTTGAGAATCTGTTCTTGTTTATCGTATGGTGTTTTGTGAATAATAAACTTGTTTAGATTGAGCTGGTAGATGTGCCACCTTGCCTTCAAGTTGAGAATCTATACTTGTTTATCATCAGATAGTAATCCTTGCTCCATTTCCTCATGCTCTGTTTTATTGAGGAAACTAGATAGATTTTAAGTAATTAGCCTAGTTGTAGTTAGTGATCTACGAAACCAGAAAATACTTAGCTGCAACGTATAGAGTTTTCTTGAAAGCCTTGTACCTCTACAGCTGAGACAAAAAGACAGGAGATAGTTTAGATTACTTTTCCCTTTCCAAGCATTTTTGTTAAAGCACAACGAGGGAGCTTCCCCTCCTAATTTGAAGAGCACTCATTGCGTAGTGTGCATAGCTGTCCGTACCAACTCTTACTCCAGAGGTGCTAGTTGTTACGCCAACATAATAATTGTTTCCTTTTCACACATATCCACACTAATATATATTTTTAACCTCCACACACTTCTCTCTTGACTAATAGATCTTCCTTTCTATTCCACACACATCTCTCTCTTTATTTCCTTAAACTCTATTTATATCTTTACATCTCAATGAAGAGTTGCATCTCTTTGAAAAGAGATAATTGTTTAAAAGGATGTCCTTTTGTTAAGGCTAATTGCTTCCTTTGAACCTTTTTTCTTTCTTCTTTTTATTTCTTCTTAATGGCTGCCTTTGAATGATCTATTATTTTCTTCCTTCAAATCTGCTTGTGCTTGTATAATGTACCTTCTTGTTCTCCACACTTCTTTCCACAGTTCTTTCTCTTTTTATATCTTCTTCCCTTTATGAAGGGAGACATCTCTTAATAAAGAGACACAAACTTTATTAACCATTTAAAACCTTTGAAAACAAATCACACCTCTTCACTAAATGATGTATTCTTAATGAGTGTGTTCCACATCACCTCCAAGATATTTTCTATTATGCTCTTTTGATCTTTTGCCTTTGACATCATTGGCAATAGTCTTGTTCATTTGCTTTGACATCAATGACGATATTCTAACGATCTCTCATACTCCTTTGACATCAATGGCAATCAATTCCAACAGTGTTTCATGTCCAAACAAAGGGAAGGGTGAAGGGACCGTTGTCCTAGTGAATATTTCAAAGGTCCCACTTCTAGTAAAATATCTATCAACATTCTTGACAAAGTGGTTGAAAGAACAATGGCTAAGATGGAGTTTTCATTGGTAGGCAAGTTTCTAGGTCAAATACTGAATGTTGATGTTGTCAAGGCTTGGGTTGCAAAGAAATGGATTCCAAAAGGGTCAATTGAGCATCTATTCTATGTCAAGAGGCTTTTCATATTTTATTTCTCTTGCTTGGAGGACCTTGTGAATGCTTTGGTCAAGGGCCCTTGGTTGTTTGGTAAATCAGGTTTGTTCTTTAATATTTGTCACTATCATAATATCATTGATCAATGATGACTTATCATACTATCTATATGAAACATTCAAATGTCATTATTATTATAAAATACAATACAACCTTCAGCTTCGCACAAGAAAGGTGGACTAATCAAAGGAGGTCATTGATTTGGATGATATTGATCCTTATAGTAATTGAACAAGGCAAGACGAAGAGACCCCATTGTTTATTGTAGACAAGATATTCAATTCAAGAATCAAGCAATGGAGGATGTGGTTGTAGAAAAAGGAGCTGCTAGAATATCATTCAATGACATTGATGAGGCAGAGGAGGAGTCACTGCCATCTAGCAAAAAAATGGAGGTCAAGTCAGAGCCACAAACATAGCCTTCAATGCCAAGTGAGGAGCTGCAATGGAGTGCAAGGATTAGAACCTCTCCCCAAGTTTTCATTAGAAGGGGGAAGAGGAAGATGTAAAATGTTGAATTATGCAATTTATGAATTATGATGATGATTTTCAAAGGCAATCATCATAAATTCATAATAGTTGCCAGCTAACTATTGTATCAGGATTTTGCATGATGATGAGATTTTATACTCAATTTATATTCAAATGAATCAAATTTAGTAGAAAACACTTTTGTACTCATTCATGGACTCATTGGATACATTTTGTCCTTGAATTTCGCAAAACAAAATGTGTTTTTAAAGAAATTTAAACAATTTTTTAAGTTGAGTTTTTGCCAAGTTGCAAATTTTGGGTCTGTTAAATTTTTGTCAACTCAAAGTCTGCCAACTATATTTTAAAATTTGAACAATTGGCTTCCCACCCAATTGCTTGATCTTACCTACCATGATCTATTAGTTTACAAAAATGCTCATATGTCCAAACATGACCTTTCAACTTCCTCATGAGCCTCTTAGAAAAAGTAATTTTTAAATTTTCAACACATGCTACTCCTCTCTCTCTCTCTCTCTCTCTCTCTCTCTCTCTCTCTCTATGTTGATCAAACCTCCATCATTAAAGCTTGTCAAGGGTAGATGTTGTTGTACTTCTATTGACATCTTCAAGTGCTCATGTATCTCTTCTTTATCTTGTAGGTAATGTCATTTCATTAAGCTTCTTGTGTATTCCCATTCATCTTTTGATAGTATTGTGACTACTCCTTTATCATTTACTTCCCTACTTCTCTTGGCATTTATCTTGGTGACCATCACCACCCCCTATTTAATCTCATATGCACACTAGAGTGTTTATCCCCATAGACCAAGGATCTAACATCAATAGATTTATTTTAATAGTGTTGTTTTTAATTCCTACACCCATAGGGTTACGTTATTTCCAATATTCCTAATCTATAGCTACATAGGAGGTTGAAAGACCAGTATTAGGGGTTTGACCATTCTTGGCAAGCTCCCAAGCAATCAAACCATTCTGCTCTATCTCATAATAGGTTTTTGGAGGACACAACTACGAAGGCTTGATTCTCTTCTTATTTCATCATACTCTCAAGAAATTCATTAAAAATCATTAGCTTAAAGTGATTTTGACCTCCTTGTTTGTGTCTAGTATCTTTGGTATGATGTCCTTTGTGTTGTATTTTTATGTGCAAGTATCCTCAAGATCTGTACAAAAACTTGAGTTTTGTATCAACTACAAACAACAGCCCACTAAAGTCCTAGCCAGTGAGCTACTAAGTTTACTTTCCAAGTTCTTTGTTATTTCCTTTTTTTGGAGCACATTTCTGCAAATTATTTCTTTGTTTCCAATATTTCTTGTTTCTATAACCCAACACACATATTGTAATATGATGTAGAGTTTAACAATAGCTTAAATTCAAATTTTACACATATCTTATGGAAACTTATAATGTCCCATCTTTGATGTTAAGGGCGTCTTATATGGAATGTTGGCATTGAATATAAAACTCAGAATAGAAGGAGCGATTAATGTTGTTTAATCATGGTCGATAGCATTGAGATAATGTCAAAATGGTGATCACAAACCTGCCTACGGAAGTTGTGGTTGATCATATGCTAGTCTCGTGGTATTCCTAGGCCATCGCCATCTATATTACTATTACTTTGCTATTATTGAGTTGTACAAAATAATGCCCAACTGTTTGGAGACGAAATATCAATATTATGGAGACCAATACTAATCCTTGCCGCCACCTTTGTAACCTATAGCCGATTATAATAGCCCTGGCAAGTGTATTTGACTGGCATCGGAGAATATAAGCATATACATATTTATCATGGAATATGAGGATCAAGAATTTTTGAGGAAGCGATATCATTTGCAAAGTTATCAACCTCTATTATCCTTTGTAGCGATGGTCAACAACCATTCTCTATTACCCAATGTGTTAAGAGGAGTCTTCAAGATGTATTGTTATTGGTTCTCCTTTCTAAAGATTTTCACCGCCAATATTCTTCCTTTCCATAGCGTTGATCTAGCATTCACATTCTATAGTTGGATTCGAGGAATTACTTGGATACTAATAGATTATATCAAACTATACGATTATTGGATGTAATATATATAAATTAGGATATGCGTGATGATATTAGGAAGTCTACAAATATTGGTATTGAAGCATATATTTGTGAAGCCAACACAACATTGGACTAGTCACCGCTGGAAATTAAAAGGTTTGATATATCTAAACCGCCATTGCAGGAATCGGAATATATATTAAGTTACCATATGTCCAATATTTGAGGGTGCTCGAAGTTTAAATAGCCGCCTTCCATTTATTGGTTTGTCTTCATTCTATTTGAGCCACCTATATAAGCCGCATCACAAGGGAATCAAATGCATTTTATTAGATTATCTCTTAAGACAGCAAATATATTAAGAAGACAAGCAATTTATATTTCAAATGAGTAATAAAAATAATAATCGCCTAACTAAAGGCCATGTCCCTTTAAGTGGATATTTCTCTTCAAAGATACACTTCCTTCTGGTTCAAGCATAAAGATATAAAATATAAAAAGAAGTGTGGAGAGGGAAATGGAATAGATTTATGCAGAGATATACATTCTAAAGACATCAGATCTAGTGCTCTAAGGAGCCATGATTCTCTTGAGTAAGGATGCATGAATAATAAGAAAAATTCAGAAACAACACCTAAATCAAAAATTGCATGAATATAAGGATAACTTCAGAAACAACAATCTAAACAGGTCTAACCTTTTACAAATTCAAAGCATGATTTCTAAAGCCTGAACCAAAAACAGCTATTATATCTATTTTCAAATTAATGTTTGAATCAAACTTCATTATTCTGAATTTATTTTATTTATAATTTTGGGAATCCAATTAGCTTTAATAATATTGGATGACAACCTTTGTCAATTATGTTGGTGTTTTTTCCCGTTGAACCTTGAAAACCCCCTAAAGGATAGCTAGCTCTTATGCTCAAGGACTTCAAGATTAGGGGCCAACGAATGGGAGATGGATTTAACACTTTTCTCCCCTACACTTTCAAGCTCTGCAGGACCTAGGTGGGTATCCTTATACGTAAAGCAGATGGGCTTCATACAGATGACAAGGGCCTATAGGGCTAGTTATACCCCTTGTTCTCATTTAAGTTTAGATATGAAACATAAAACAAATCTAAACTAAGAAAGCAGGGAAAAGGTTTGTTTGAATATAAAGTTTGTTTATGAGGATGGGGGAGGAAAACCATGCAAGCCCAGTGCCTAACTTGGGCTACAGAGTCATATGTTAAGCATTTTATAATGACAACACCAAACATAGCTTGGGGGTCTTTTGAATAGATTATCACCTTGTGATAACCCGACCTACACAAGCCTGCTATGCAACTCTACTTACAAATCCATCTAAAAACACAATATCTTCACTATCTTCATGCAAGCATTTACATCACTCCTTGAATGACAAGCAAACAGATAAATAGTTCAAACAACAAATGTGTTTGAAGAACCTAAAATAACCGTGCTATTAAGATTCAAAAGATATTGCATTTCAGAGTTGGAGACAACTGCATACCAGCGTATATTCATTTATGCCCCAATTACAAGATACAAAGGAACTATCAAGTAATGGTTTACAAACATAGATCTTCACCTTTCAGCAATATTCCAAACCGTAACAAAAACAACAAAACTTGCCTTTATAGTTGAGGCATATCTCAAAAATTCGACCAACCACAAACCCTAACACAACTTGGGTTTACCCAAGGCAACAAAATATCTGCATCAAGAGAAAAATCCAGCCAGATCTAAGAAGACATCCATCATTAATTATCCTGACATCCACGCCAAACCCCCATACAAGCAATGAAGAAAACCCAAAAAATCAACAGCAAATCACGGCAAGGAAGAGATCTTTGACAAAAAGGACACCTGCAACCCATAAAGAAGCATGGGCAGCATCTCATCCCAATGAGTGTAGGTCGAAACAGCATTAAAGATCATCCCCGTCCTAAAGATCAAATCAGGTCGCCAGAAGAGTCGCTGCAGCATTAATGGCAATCCCATGAAAAAACGTCAAAATGTAGGTAAAGAGAAATGGTTTGGCCCGAAACAGAAGCTTTTCAATATCATTAAATAGTTCACAAGCACAAAAAACTGTCCTTGTCGGACATCGGGCGTCGAAGATCCCTCATACTTCATACTTCATACACTCCTTTGGCACCAGCGTCGAGCTTTAGACATTGGGCATGAGGCTTATTGCTTACAGCTAAGCAAGGCAAAGCGCAGGGGGAAAGGGAAAAACTAAAGCCCGAAAGGACTCATCAAATGTTGAAGATCAGGAGTTGGGCTTACCGCTTACCAACGACAAGGCAAAGCGGTAAGAGGTAAGACTGGATTGCGAAACCCGAAAGTCTGAAAAATAAGGAACTAGGCGGATTTGGAAGAAAGGGAACCCTGGGAGAGAAGGTTAAAACCTTTGAGAAGAAAATGGGCCTTTAAGAAGAAGGCAAAGGGGAAGAGAGTGTAGGGAGTCGGGCATCGAGAGGATGCTTTACCGACTGCAAAGAAAAGGAGGAAGAGGGTAAAGGGGATGTACAATCACCGATGCTCAAAAGGCGAGCACTTAGTCATCTTTTGAAGAGACCATCGGGGGTCGAGGGTCAAATGGAGGGCTTACCTCTTACCATTACGTAAAGGGGAAGAACAATCCCCAATGCCCGAAAAACAAACACTTAGTTGTTTTTCCAAAGATCTCATCAGGTGTTGGGGGATAGGCTCACCTCTTACCATAACAAAGGTAAGAGGTAAAGGGTAAGGCTGAAGTCCGACCCCCCAAAGATCAACACTTTGTTGATTTTCAAAAGGAAGGTAAGGTGGTAGAGGGACAGGGTTAAGCCCAATGGGCGAAACCCGAAAAGCTAAGATAGAAAATGGAAAGAAAGGGAGAAGAAGAAGGAGATCGGGGGTGACAGAAGAAGTATGCAAGGAAGCAGGGAAGCGAAAACCCAAAAGCCCAAAACCACAACACTTAGCCAATTCTGGGGTTTGAAAATGGATCTTCAAACAAGGGAATTTTGCTACTTACCAGTGAACCCCGGGGACGCGTCCCCCCCTCTAGACCCTAGCGTCTCTGGAACGAGGATGTCCCGGAGACGTGGGGACAGCATTCCCACGTCTCCGGCAACGCCACTGTTTCTTGGCTCGCCGCCGGAGACGCCTGGGCGTCTCCGAGACGCCTGGGGAGACGCCTGGGCGTCCCTCGAGCATCTCGGGGACGCCCAGGCGTGTCCTGCGGTGGACAGCCAAAAGGCAACACAGAAACTTAAATTTAAAACATTTTTTTAATATTTTATTGGTTCTATTCGAACCCTAAGGGCATGTGGGGCCCATCTAAACTCTTACATGCCTTCAAAAGGCCCTCTAATCTTCATTTTTATTCACATTTGCATTTCTACTTGTTTGCTACAGCAAGAAGAAGAAGAGTGAAGGCTGAGGAAAGAGTGATTGGAGGAGTGAAAGGAGTGATTGTAAGTGAAAAAGGAGTGTCAAGGAGCAAGAAGAAGAAGAGGAGGAAGATTCTTCACCTTGTTGAAGAGATTTTTCAAGCAAAAGGTAGGGTTTTTAACTGATTTTTTATTTTATTTTCTGATTTTCAATGTTCTTTCATTTCTTGTTGTTTCATTTTTTAATTTTTCTTATTTCATTTCTAAATTCTTGTTGTTCCATTTTCTAATTTCTAAATTAATTTAGAATCTTAGATTTTGTTTTGCAATTTAAAATTTGTTGAAAAATTTAAAATATAGAGTTTTATTTTTTAATTTTAAAGTAGGGCATAGGCTGAAACTATGTGTTTATTGAATTTTTTTTCATTTTGTGAAATGCAGTGTCAAAATGAGCTCCCATAGTCATGAAATGAGTGAGCATGAGATGGAAACTGATTCTCATAGTGCAAGCCAATCAGAATATGAACCTGAGCATGAGGATGAGCACAATGAGGGGGGTGAGCATGGGTCAAATCCAGAAGGGCATACTAGTTCCATAGCTAGTGCACCAGTTTCTACTGATTGCCCTTCCCAGCTTTTGGCAAAGTGGGCTAGGGGTCCTTATGATCCCAAATCTCCTCTCAAACAGTTTGCAACAAGAATAACAGCCCCAACGTCATCAACTGGTGGTACGAGGAAATGGCAATGCAACATTTGTGGTGATGATTGGTTTGGGAGCATCACCAGAGTTAATGCACACTTCCTCTTTTGGCCAGGAAAGGGTGTGGGAGCATGCGATTTTTTGAAGAAAGCTAAAAATTTGAAATACAGAATTGAGTTCAACAAGCTTTGGGGTGTTCCAGATGACGTGGCAGTTCCAATGCCTACTACCTTGTCTGGTAGGCAACATATTCAGACTATTCAGCAGATTCAGGAGCAGCAAATGCAGAGGCAGCCACATATTTCTACTCCTACATTGCATCAGAGAGCAGGAACATTGTCAGGGTCAGCCTCAGGACCGTCATCCACTTATAGCACTATGGCTGAATCACAACAGGGCAAGGGGAAACGCAAGATGCAAAGTCAGCCTAACCCCATAGCTGATTTATTTAATGTGCACCTGAGGGATCAGATAGATGATTCCATTGGCAGGTTCTTTTTTGCCAATGGAATCCCATTCCATGTAGCTCGATCTCCTTATTATAAGGAGATGATGTCGATGGTGGCGAAGGGAGGACCATCATATGTGCCACCAGGTGAGCACAAATTGAGGACCACGATCTTGGATAACAACTATGCCAAGATCAATTCATTGATGGAGACGATGAGGGCATGTTGGGAGGAGTCTGGATGTAGCATAGTTATGGATGGGTGGACGGACATTAGGCATCGTCCACTCATCAATGTTATAGTTACATGTTCAGAGGGGCCATTCTTTCTCAGGGCGGTTGATTGTTCAGGGCATCGAAAAGATGCTGATTTTCAGTTTGAGATCCTTCGGGCAGCTATTGAGGAGATTGGGCCACAAAATGTGGTCCAAGTAGTGACAGATGCAGCACATGTGTGCAGAGCTGCAGGGAGGCTTATAGAGGCATCATACAGACACATTTGGTGGACTCCATGTTGTGTGCATGCCATGAACAATGCACTCAAGGACATGGGGAAGATTGAGTGGATTAGAGGAGTGGTCAGCAATGCTAGAGATGTGCAGATGTATATCTGCAACCACCACACTTCACATGCCATCTTCAGGAGCTTCGCGAAGAAGGAGTTCTTGAAACCAGTTGAGACCAGATATGCATCCTATTTCATTCTTTTGGAGAGAATGCTTGAGTTGCAAGAGCCACTGCAAGTCATGGTTATGACACAAGAATGGAATCGTTGGGATGGGTCCAGGACAGAGCAGGGGAAGAGGGTGAAGGAGATAGTGAAGAGTGATGCATTTTGGCATGATGCAAAATATATTGTCACCATCATTACACCAGTTGTACAGGTCATCAGATATGGGGATGGGGATGCACCTAACCTTGGGGAGGTGTATGAGTGCATTGATTCTATGCTTGGTCAGATGAGGGCAGTTGTGCGAGAGAAGGACCCCACTTTAGCATTCTACAATGTTTACATTCAGCCTATTATTCAGCGTAGATGGGACAGCCTAAACACTCCCTTGCACATGGCTGCTTATGCATTGAATCCGAAGTGGTACATGCCTAGGCCTGGGAGAGTTACACCGATTCAGGATGATGAGGTGAAGGAAGGTTTCTTCAGATGCATTGATAGGATGTATGATGCTGAAGCTGCTGGCAACATTTGCACTGAGTGGACGAAATTTGCTACTCTTAGGGGTTATAAGGCTGCAGCAAAGGCGGACATAAGAACTATGGCACAGGAGGATCCGATTTTGTGGTGGACTTGTCATGGACCGAAATCACTGACTACCACACTAGCCATTCGTTTGCTGTCCCAGGTTTCTAGTTCTTCAGCTTCTGAGAGGAACCGGTCTACTTATAGCTTCATCCACTCTCTTAAGAGGAATAGACTTACCTCTAGGAGAGCAGAGAAGCTAGTGGCTGTACATAGTGCCTTGCGTATCACTGACCGCAGGACACGTGTGTACAAGGAGAGCCTAGCAGCATGATGGGATGTAGAGCCAGAGGAGCCATCACAGATTGATGAGGATGAGGATGCTTCAAATATAGGGTTGGTTGGTGTTCCTTTGGCGGATCTTGACCTTGAGGAGTCTAGTGGTTCCAGTGATGAGGAGTTTGCCGACCTCCCGAGGGATGATTAGAGGCCTTTTCCTCCTTCACTACATTTTGTCATTTTGACATTTTGATTTTGTACTTGTTTTGATATCATATAATCATCCTACTCATTGTAATCATCTTTATAATCAGATATTTTTAATATAATATAATAGAAATCTTCCATTTGCCGATTCAACAATTGTTACATTGTAGTATTGAGTATTACTATTCTAATTTCTAATTAGTAATTCGATACTGAAAACTTCAATATTCAATGTTCAATGTTCAAGTACTAATTTAGTATTTCAATTTTGCTATTTGACTTCTTAATAGTCTTATACATCTTTTCATAACTAGCATTTTAAGTACCATATGTATAGTATATAGTATATACACCCTGTCCCCCCTCCCGCCCCCCTGCCGCCGTCCCCCCGCCGTCCCGAAATTGAGGCCCCTTTGTCCCCCCATCCCGGAAACCCGTCCCCCCGTCCCGATGTCCCCCCGTCCCCGATGCCGGTGGAACATAGCTACTTACAAAAGCTCTTAAGCATGATACACCATTAAGATCTCTCAAATCGGTTATAACTAATGGGCTTCACAAGGGGAGTGGCACAACCTGAAAATAGTGTCACCAAATCCAATAAGAAATAAATCGAAAATCTATTGATCCGGAGCACGGGTCATTACAGTGGTATCAGAGCTAGTGAACCTACCAACATTTGGGTAAATGTCAAAAAACTTGATTAATCATGACAATATAAGATATCAGACCATTGGCAAGATCACTCTATGAAGCAGGTAACAAGCCTAATATTGAATTACAATCAAGTGATGATGTCTTCAACACAGTTAAAGCGGTGGAAGAACATTTATCTGAAGTGTTTGATATCAAACCATTGACAAGAAGAAAAAGAAATAAGGGAAAAGGAAATACCAATCGTGGTATTGACGTCAAAGCACCTAATGCAAGTAATGAGGTTATGAATAGAACACCCTTGGCAACAAAAGATGAATTCTTCAAAAGAGGAAACCATCTTGTGAGTAAAGATAATAATGAAATTTTGGAGGAAGAACTCTATCACGCTATGGATGAGATTGAAAAACTTAGAAAGAAGAACCAAAAGCTTGAGCTACAACTTCAAGAGTCAAATAAATCTAATGTAGAGTTAATACAAAGCCTCGAAGAATGTGAGAAGATAATTGTTGATCTAAACATAAAGTTTCAAGAAGTGTGTAAATTGAAGGCCAAAATACAAGAAGAATCTGAAATGGTGATCATTGATTTGAAAGATTAAATAAAGGAAGCAAAGAAAACAATCATCAATTTGAAGATTCAAATTAAAGAAGAGAAGAATTGAAGAAGAGGTAAAAATCCAATTGAAAGCAAATGAAGAAAGTTGTGAAAGGTTAGAATGTGAAATTGTTTCTGTGAGGAAAGAATTGGAGAAGACAACCACCAAGTTGAACACAAGTCTCAAGTTCGAAAAGAGCACCGAAATCCTAGATGACATCATTAATGGGCAAAGGTCATCATCAAATAAAACAACACTTGGTTATAAAGAAAATCAAACATTCAAGGAAAATTCTAAAGAAACTCCTAAGAAGACAAATGAGGGAAAGATAAAAAGCCTCGAAGAGACTTTCAAAAGCCCTATTAAAAATGAAGGTAGCAAGAATACAAAGACTCCTAAAGTTGATAAGGACAATTTCAAGCAGTCCTTTCCTTTGAGGCAAATGCATAGCTATAGGTTCAAGAGTACCTTTCATGGCTATTGCTACTCATGCAACCACTTTAGACATAAGGCCAGAGAGTGTAGAACGCAAGTGAGATATAACAATAGGTGGAACAAAAATAGAAATATTTATGGGAGGACAATTAGAAACTACAACACATATGTTCCTCCAATGAATTATAAGGTTATATGCTATAAATGCAACAACTATGGACATATAGCACATCATTGCAAAAGTCATAGTACAGGACCTTCAAGACAAAACAAGATGATAAAAATACTTGGCAAGCATAAGAAAGAACCGATGAAAGTTTGGAAGAGAAAACTAAAGCAAGAGAAGGATAAAATGATAGTGCAAACTTCATTACATGCACAAGAGATATCTCCTAGTCCATAAGGAGAAGCACAATTCCAAGGGGAGCTAAGTATGGCATTATTATTCAGCCCTAGAGAGAAGATAATTTAAAAGATGAAGTACCACAAAATTGGGAAAGTAATGAATTAGCATCTACATAATTGTGGAAAATGTTCAAGATCCTAGATTATGAAAAATTGCATGCCTTTAACTCATGCACATTAAGTTGGCATTTACAAGTGCCTTCATGAGATTGAAGATTTGGGAAATTAGAGAGATGATGCTAAAGCTTAAAGAAGTGAAAATTATCTTATACTAATTCACATTAGAGAAGGAGAAGGGATTGTTGAAAGGTAGGAATAGGCATCACAAAGCTTTAACCTTTCATCATAGCGTGACAAGATATGAAGAGGAAAGTAGTGAAGATGTTTGTAAGACTAAATTTAATAAGCAAATTCTCCAAAAGCCTTAATAGGAGGATAAGAATGATCCAAATGAGTCTTTTCTTGAAGAGTATGTTCGTATATTTGCATTTGACATTTACACTAGAACACACAAGCATGTGTTGGCAAGAAGTAAAAGAAATTTATAGTGAAAAGTTGGATGGTTGTGCTTATGTTCAACTTCACATTAAAGTTGTTCCTATTGATGTAATGATGCCATAGAAGACATGGATGGAAGTATGATGAGCATCCCTTCACCATTAATGTCAAGGAGAGTTACAACAAGGAAGAGTTATAGGAATAGGAAGAATGATGCCATTGACGTCAAGAGGAAGAATTATGAAAGGAATCTTCAAAAGAAACTTAAGCATGAAGAGGAGCAAATTGCATCAAGATTCAAGGGAGTTAAGGTGTCATATGAGCAATCCAAATCTATTGTGAATAATAGAAAAGAGGAGTTACTATTTGAGTAGCTAGAGATATTCAGGATTAATGAAGTTACCATCAAAGAGCCCAAAATTGAGAGAAAATAAGAGAAGAAATTCCCTTGCAAAAGGATAAAAGATGAAAGACAATCATTCAATTGTAGCAATAAGAAAACTAGACGAAGGGAAGGAAGGTGAGAAGAATCTCAAAAAGAGATCAAAAAGATGTTCTCCATTCAATAGCCAAGGATTGAGTTGAACATGCATAAGAAAGTAATGAGATAACTAAACAAGTTTCTAACTTCTGAAATTCAAGGACATGATCCAAATTCTCTTGGAGAGCCATAGAGAAGATAACTCAAAGGACGAAGTATGAGAATAGACAATGATATCTATTTCAATTTAGACAATGAACACTTTTGCGCATTCCAAAAGAGACAGAGATGGTTGGAGCATGAGAAATAGATTATTAAAATCAGAGTAGCGCAACATCAGCATGACGGTTCACTTCTAAGGCTAACTTGGAACCCGGGAACCGTATTGCTTGAGGACAAGCAATTTTTGGGCGGGAGGACTTGTAATATAGCATCTTTGACGTTAAGAGCGTCTTATATGGAATGTTGGCATTGAATATAATATATAAAATAGGGGCAATTAATGTTGTTTAATCCTAGTCGATAGCATTGAGATAACCTCAGAATGGTGATCAGAAATTTGCCTGGGGAAGTTGTGGTTGATCATATGCTAGTCTCGTGGTATTCCTAGGCTGTCGTCATCTATATTACTATTACTTTTCTATTATTGAGTCGTACAAAATAACACCAAATTGTTTGGAGACGGGATATCAATATTATGGAGACCAATACTAATGCTTGCCGCCACCTTTGATAACCCGTAGCCGATTATAATAGCCCTAGCAAGTGTATTCTAACTAGCATCGAAGAATATAGGCATATACATAAAATCATGGAATATGAGGAACGAGAGTTTCTAAGGAAGCGATATCATTTGCAAAGTTATCAACCTCTATTATCCTTCACAGCAATGGTTAACAACCATTCTCTATTGCCCAATGCATTAAGAGGAGTCTTCAAGATGTATCGTTATCGAGTCTCCTTTCTAAAGACTGTCGCCGCCAATATTCTCCATTTCCACAGCATTGATCTAACATTCACATTCTATAGTTGGATTAGAGGAATTACTCGGATACTAATCGATTATATCAAACTATGCAATTATTGGATGTAATATATATTAATCAAGATATGCGTGATGATATTAGGAACTATACAAATATCAGTATTGAAGCACATATTTGTGAAGCCAACACAACAACGAACTAGTCACTGCTGTAAAATAAAAGGTTTGATATATCTAAACCGCCATTGCAGGAGTCGGAATATATATTAAGTTACTATATGCCCAATATTTGAGGGTGCTTGAGGTTTAAATAGTTGCCTTCCATTTATTGGTTTGTCTTCATTCTATTTGAGCCGCCTATATAAGCCACATCACAAGGGAATCAAATGCATTTTATTAGATTATCTCTAAAGGCAGCAAATATATTAAGAAGACAAGCAATTTATATTTCAAATGAGTAATAATAATAATAATCACCTAACTAAAGGCCATGTCCCTTTAAGTGGACATTTCTCTTCAAAGAGATAATAATAATCACCTAACTAAAGGCCATGTCCCTTTAAGTGGACATTTCTCTTCAAAGAGACACTTCCTTTTGGTTCAAGCAGAAAGATATAAAATATAATAAGTGTGGAGAGGGAAATGGAATAGTTTTATGCAAAGATATACATTTTAAAGACAACAGATCTAGTGCTCTAAGGGGCCATGATTCTCTTGAGTAAGGATGCATGAATAATATGCAAAATTTAGAAATAGCACCTACGTCAAAAATTGCATGAATATAAGGATAACTTCAGAAACAACAATCTAAAGAGGTCTAACCTCTTACATATTCAAAGCATGATTTCTAAAGCCTAAATCAGAAATAGCTATTATATCTATTTTGAATTTTTCAAATTAATATTTGAATCAAACTTCATTATTCTAATTTTATTTCATTTATAATTATGGGAATCCAATTAGCTTTAATAATATTGGATGACAACCTTTGTCAATCCAATAAGAAATAAATCGAAAATCTAATGATCTGGAGCACAGGTCATTACAAAACTAATGGGAAAGTTACACGAGTAAACCAAGTCCTCAATGACATGTTGCACATGTATGTAATGGACATAAAGACTAGATAGGATAAGTATCTACCATTGGTGGAATTTTCCTATAATAACAACAATTGTAATTCACAACGCATGGTGTCATATGAAGCTTTGTAAGGGTGGCCATGTAGAGCTCCTTTTAGTTGGAATAAATTGGACGACCAAGTTGTGATCATCCTACAGATAATTTATGAGATGGAAGAACAAGAAATTCAAATTTATTAACACCTCGAGGAGGCATGGATCATCAAAAGAGTTGTGGACTCCCACATGGCAGCTAAGAGTTTTGCAATTAATGACAATGTTCTTGCTAGTTAAGCACCGTGAACACACAAGGGATTTGAGTTGGATCTAATTTATTGCACCAATCCATACAAACAATTGAGGTTTTGGAGCAAACAAGGGCAATTGCCTACAAGCTTGATTCACTATAATGTCCCTTTCTAGAACATTTCTTATTTTTTCCTTAAAACAATATTTCTAATTCTAAAATGATAATTGCATTTATAATTTTATATATATATATATATATATATATATATATATATATTTGGCGAAAGGCTAAAAGTCAATATATATTAATATACAATAAAAGATTACAAAATAAGATTTGCCATGGTTCTTGACAACCAAGATTGATATCTTGTTTGCTTGTTGCAGACAAAATTGACAGAAAAGCCCCATGTATAATCTATACTACCACTAACTATAAACATCTACAATATTCCCATATAGGACCACTGACTTTAAACATTTACAATAACCCCATATTTGCCCTATATAGAGACCAATTGTTTGAAAAAACTTCCCCAAAATTACACTGCATACAGTATATGTGTATCACCCATTTACAAAACCAGAAACATTTTATTCTTCCATTTCTTCGATTTCATTTTCTCCCTAGTTCTCTTGATAGTCGTCTCCCAAATCATTCATTTGCAAAGAAATGTTGAGATTAGGAACCACCCGTTGTCGTAGAGGAAATGAAGAACTTGCATGATCTAAAGTAGTGACCAAGGGAGCCGCCTATGGAATTTGTGCATGAAGGACTAGGGGAACAAAAACATTAGGGACAATAATTGGTTCGGCATGAACATGTTCGAGCAAAGTCAACAGAGCATTGGTTCGTCTCTTGATATCATCCGCCAAATCTTCACCAACTGCCACCCTGTGTCTATCCAAAGCCAACTGTAGATAACGAAATCCGCAGAGCTTTTTTCATCCTTAACCCGTGTGATGAACAGATTGATCCTTGATAGCTGCTCGATATATCCTTTTTCTAGCATCACAACCACAGAGCTTTTTTCATCCTTAACCCATGTGACGAATAGATTGATCCATGATAGCTACTCGATATATCCTTTTTCTGCATTCTTCATTAGCCGTAAACTGGTAAAAAATCACTTCAACGTGTTGAGGAAACCCTAATTGTTTTGCCCGAGATGTCATTTCTTTCTTTAAAATGTCTTCGATAACCACTTTTGAGGTTCTCTCTTCGATCTCGCAGAGTCTCATCGACAGCTGCACCTAAAGCCTTTGCTCGCTCTGCGTTTACCTGACATTGGGATGTCGAAGAGACTAGAGAGCATCTCCTACCGATGAGCCTATGTCTCATTGACATACCCGAGCTCCACGTTTCAACATTGTTTCATTGAGTTGACCTTTTCGTGACTTTACAATGTCGAAGAGAAATGTTATAATCTCCCTTCAACGCCCCTTTGTCTCATCGACAGACCCGAACACCTCTTTCATTTAACAATGTTTCATAAAGTGACCCTTTTTGTGACTTTGAAATGTTGGAGAGACATTTGATAATCTCTCATCGATACCTCTTTGTCTCATCGGCAGTGCTTTCCTCATAGTTGTGTTCTTGTTGTCGAAGAGACATTTGTAAATCTCTGTCTAACAGGTCCATGTCTCCTCAACGGTGATTTCTAACATGCGCTGGCGGTGCCTTCGAGATTCTCGTTGACTGCTCTTACCTGTCTGCACTTCATCAGCAATTTCTTTTATTTTATAACTTCTTCTCGATGTTCGAAATGCCTTTCCTTTTCCCGAAAATGATTCTTTATTCTTTGAGTGTTGATGATACCATGTCTTGTCGGAGAGACATTTGAGCTTCTCACTCCGACGTAGGTATGTCTCATCGAAGTTGTCATCGGACCCTTGTGATCTTTTATCGAAGAGACATGTGAGCTTCTCTCTTCGAAACGTATGTTGTCATCATTGTTATTAGTGTCGACTACTAGCGGGCACCTGCAAAAATTCCAACAAAGGTTAGCAATTAAATGAAATCTTCTTCACTCACTTGAAAGAGTCCTTTACCATCTTGTTTTGGACATGAAAATTTGTTGCCCACATGAGCCGTGCGCCTCCCCAGTACCAATGCACTTCACATGAAGGGACATTTCTAACAACTCAACCCGCAAACAATTGTCGACGGCGACTTAGTAAATTCTCTAAATCCTTAGAAAAATAATTATCATTCATCATTTAAATAATCATCTTCGACTTGCCCTACCTTAACTTAGATATAACATTGCCATATAAAAGATTATCGGCAAGTTATTCTTGTTAACTCCATGCTAAGTTTAGGCTTGCACTAATAAAGGCCAAAGATTACATCATTAGAAATATCCCCTATTTGAGAATAATATTCAATCACCATAATGAAATTGTACTTTGTCAGATGTCGTGAAAGCAACTCCTTTTTAGAATTTTCCATGTGAGAATTGTTATCTCTATCACTTTAAATTTACAGTCAGATAATGACTGTTATGGTTATGGAATTCAACTTTGATAAGACTCCCATTATTTAATGAATGCCTCCCCAGTATGAATCAAGTCTGTAACTAAATTAATGAAATTATTTATCACCTAGAGACTTAACATCATGCTCGTGCTTTCCAAACTCAAAGCATATTGTCTAAACTTTCCCGATTTATGATTTCTTGTAAATCAGAAAAGGCTTTTAGTCCATCATCATTTTCCATTATAGTTACCTCAATTTTCTGACACCCCATATTTGCTAAATAATCTGCAAGCTTGTTCCCCTCCCGATACGTGTGCGAGATTTGGAAGAGTTCAAACTCGTCCATTAATTTCCACACCTTTTCTAAAATATACCTTAGATGCCAATTATGACATTGCCTTTCCTTACACATGTTTACAATTACTAATGAATCTCCTTCAAAGTGAATCTTATTAATTCGGAGTTCTCTTGCTAACCGTAGACCGTAAAGAATGGCCATTGACTCTGCCATATTGTCCGTTCCTGGAGGTATATGAATTGATCTAGCTGCTTTCAATTTTTCCCAAGAGTCTTTACTGCAAAGACCTACCCTTGAAGAACCTGGATTCCCTCTAGATGCACCATCAAAATTAAGTTTGAAAAATCCTGTCGGTGGAGGGTGCCATTTGATTAGACTTCTATTCACCTTCAATTTAGAAGGCAGCTTCATACTCCCTTTAAAAGGCAGATTAATACCTTGCCAACTCTTAAGAATACTTTGGTCCCATGAGGTAAACAGAGAACTAACATTCTTTTGATCCTGTACACATGCATTGACTGCTTCTACAACTGATTTTTCAATTGTTGCATGGACACAGTGATCTGATGCTGAAACTTTTCTAAAGATGTGCTTATTTCGTTCCCACCAAATTAAAAGGATCTGCTATTCCCAGTTTTACAAGAGGATCACTTGTGAGTACTCTTTTACTCAGCACAAGCCATGCAAAACTCCCTGCCTTTGGTAACACCATATTATTCCAACAAAATGAATATGCCGTCTGAGATTGCAACTGGGTATCCTTGTTAAGGAACGCCTTATAACCCTATTTGACTAAATAATTGTCATCTTTTGAAGGAGCCCATACAATACGGTCTGCCTTGGCTGATAAGACGACGTTCTTGTTGCCAAGGCCTGATGGAGACAATTCTTTTGTTCATTAGATAACTGAGGGTTTGAAAAATCTTTCCATATTACCCTTCCTAAAGAAATCTCTACAGCACATACATAATCAATTAACTTGGAACCCCATAAAGAAGACAAAATTGGAATGACTACTTGGATTATAATTTTATATTTATAAATATAACTTAATCAAAATCATGAATTTTATTATAATATTCAGATTTTTTTCACATTGACGTAATTCTGAAAATAATCTTATATTGATTTTCTGCTATGTTTCTTCTTCCAATTTGCAGCTATTTTTCCTCAAATGTTTGTCCTTGACATCTAGACAAGTTATGGGTTTTCGACCAATAACTTAAAAGGAGAAATTAAGGGTTTCCATTCTTAAATCTCTTCATTTTCCTTGGAGGGTTTTCATCCTCTTTTGCTGTATCATTCACTTGCAAAGTCACAATATTTTTTCCCAATTGATTGATCTCTTCTTCTCATTAAATGATCTCCCTTATATATCTTATTGCTTCATGAGACACAACCCTTCATACACCCTTTGACTTTTGATAAACTATAATTTTAGTTTTTATTTAATCATTCTTTAAACCAATCGCAGATATCTTAGTTTAGGCTCCAATTTTTAATCTCCTTTAATTACCTTCCTTTGTGACTAGTTTGTGTATTAGTGAATTACCTTCTTGTCTTGGGCGAATGTCTTATAAATCTGAACATGCCATGTTTTGGATTGCTGAGAAAATTTCTCAAAATGTAAATTGGCTTACTTTGAAATGGGACATTACATTTACCAGCCAATAAGTACAAGATGAAGAATGTATTTCATATATCAAGTTTGAGAAAATATGAAACAGATCCATGTTTCATATTCTTATTTAGTCATTTTTACAAATGGACTAGGGCACCTTCAGTGTCAAACTTGAGTCGATCATCGACAAGTGCTCCCTCCAACTTCAGTAACACATGATTGATCAAGTACAAGTCTAGTGGGACAAATATAGTCCAAATTCAACTACTTGGGAAGATGTGACAAAGATGCAACATCTATACCCATAACTTTTTGGATGAAATTTTAGAAACAAGTTTCCTAAAGGGGATAGTATGTAGTGTCGCACTTGATGACACACTCTAGCTTATGTGTTGTGTATCTCTAGACTCAATTATGCCATTTTGTCTATATTATTATTACGTGTGAATTCTATAAGTAATTGTAAGTGTATAACTTGATTTTGATTCATTGGACCTTGTAATCCTTTATTGATGAATTGACCACCTTAAATGATTATGTTGCCAAATCCTTATGTTTTTGAATATGATGTTTGGCAAAGAACAATTGTTCAATTATGAAATATGGTGTGAACTGTCAACAAACCTTGATCTTAACATTTTAATGATGGTACATTAAAATTATTTCACTTTGAGAATGATTAGGACAAAGAGAGATATTATTAAGTAATGGCCTACATTATCATTTTATGCAAGGTGCCTTTATGTTATTCAGTATAAGTGTATGTTGATTGCAAGAATATTTAAAAGCAAGCAAAGTTGTAATGGGGGTGTGAGGTTTCACTATGGGGGGGTAACTTAGTTAAACCAATTAGATGACTCCTAGGGACTGTTATGCCACAAGAAACCAATAGCCTGCATGGCAGAATTTGAAGCTAACCATTTGACCAAGAAGATAAGAAATTGAATTTACCAAGAAAAATAAAGGGGCCAATGAGATTTAAACACTACCAATGGAAAATTAAAAGGGTAAAGGAAATTAATGCCACCCATCCAGATATTAACTATGAAAACAAAGAATTTGTTTGGAGCATAAAAAGCACATCATCTAGGGGCGTGAAAATCAACATGGCGGCATTAAAGGGAAGACAAGAATATTAATTAGATGGGATGAAACAAGGAGGTGGTGGAAGAATTTAAGGACGCTAAATCCGGAAAGGATGTGATTCCATCAAAGTACACTAGATCTAATTTCTTAGAAGAAGAGGAAGTTGTGCATTGGATGAGAAAAATAGTAAGCAGAAAAATGACTACTAAAATCCATCCCTTAACATTCATCTGTTGGAACCAACACCATAGAAGGTAGAGGAAGAGAAATATGCCTATTGAAGAGGATTTACACCTATGACAGTATACCTCATTCCATTATATTTTGCATTCCATTCAACTCTGTGCTCTGTAAACATTTTCATAGCATGCAGCTTTCATTCCATGGAGTCCTTATACCATTCTCTAGTTTCCACTGGTTGAGGACCAATTGCTATAAAAGGAAAAGAAGAGTTTCTAGAAGAAAAAGAAAGGAAGAAGGTGAATTCAAATAGGTTTAGAAAAAGCAAGAGAAAGAGGATTTGTGAAATGTAGGAAGAGCAGGTTTTAGACAGCAATGTTTTGTTTATGGCCATTTGTTTAACTCCATTGTTTTTTTCTTTCTTCTTGTTTATTTATCTCATGATTAAAGGAATTCTCTTTCCATTCCCTATTGTTTCTTTATGTTTTATCCCTTTTTTTATTATTATAGGAAGGGGGGAAAGGGGAAGGAAATGATTGGCCCATGCACACAAGTTGTGCAGGAGACCATTCTAAGTGAATGTAAGGCCTCTGTCATGTAGAGAAGGGTAAAATCAAACCAGCACATGAGCATGTTACTCTCTTGCATGACTCTAAATCAACAAGAGAATGGGAAAAGCTCTAAAGCTAGATAGAGTATGTAGCACTATTTCAAATAATCTGGACTTACTATAGACTTATTACTAAACCATCTATTTAAAATAAACTAAAATTCTCAGATTTTTCAAAAAAATACAATTGTTCAAAATTTTATTTCTAATGGTTCTAGCTTATTTCCATTGAATAACTAGTTTGTTTATATAGATTTTTTAAATCCAATCTAATAACAAGTCTAAATTATTTTGAAATAGTTTGTGGAGGGAAAAAGACTTATAAGTGATTTTGTGCATTAGAGCACCATTTTATTTTTAAGGCTATGTTTAGGGTGGGCGAAAAGGATAAACCAGCACTTTGGGTCATGAGTCTGAGAAAAATCCTCTAATTAAGTTTAAAGAGGGAGTAAAAGCTAAACCAATGATAACTTTTATTTGATTTCTTTCATTAGGTACTCGAAGGGAAAAACTCTACTCCACTTATGCCATGAATTTCAATTGTCATGCTTACACCTCTTGGTTGATCCAATGGCATGTTATATTGTTTTCATTGGTTCTAATTTTTGGTATTGTGTATTTGTTGATCATGGTATTGTTTGTGCGCTTGAGTGAGAAGTCATGTTTCACATGTATGATGTTGTGCAAGTAGACCTCTCTGCCCTCATCTCTCTCACTATCCTAGTACAACACAACAGTGTTGTTGATTGTGCAACAAAGCTGATTGAGACATCTCAAACGATAGAAAGCAAGAGTGCTTGCCATAGCACTATAGCATCCTCATTAGCCCTTGGTTTAGTGGACCCCACACTCACTATGAGGGTGATCAAGTGGATCAATTGCACCACACCCTTGCTTGGAGTTGGCAAGGATTTTTGTACTCAATGTTTCATGTTTTTTACTTATGCTCTTGCTATCATCATGCGTTCTTGTAAAATTAATCCAATGGTCATAGTAATGTTTGCATGAATTTGGAAAATAGACACCATGAGGAGACAAATTGATTATATTGTATAATCTATGCACTAATAGTGTATTATTGCATAGTCATGGTAAACACCTATATAGTTAATGTTTAGGCATTTTTCCGATACCTTGTCAAATGCATAGGTATGGTGCAATGCAGTTATCCATTTACTATGTTGTTAAATAGAGAAATTGCCTACTATGATATATGTTGTCTATCAATGGCACAAGATCATTGTAATTGTTGGATTTAGGGCATTTGCATGAGGTGCAAACTTCAAATAGTACAGAATAGATGAACATCATGATTGTATTGATGGGAATAGCCATTATTGTGATGACCAATGACTTGCACAATGGCACATAGCAAGCATGTTAGAGAAATTAATTAGGATATATATTAAAGGTATTTAATGTTAGGATAACCGAATGTTGCAATATGGAGATATGTATCTATTTTTATTATCTTTGCATCTATTAATTTATGAGATTCATTGATTAATTGAACAATAGATCATCAACTCAACTTGAAGCCTAGCATTGACACTATTGTAATCACTATGAAGGTAAATCCCTTTGAGACTTAGGGAGCCTATCGTGTCTTCATGCAAGATGTTTTCCTTCATCTAAAAGTGTTCCTACACTAGCATGACAATCTTGTCTTAGTGCAATCTTGTTTTCTTAGTTGAGTAACACATGCATGAAACCCTGTGCGTTGTGCCTGTTGGCGTTTAAATTAGCACCTCTGGAGTGCTGATTGTAAACGTTCAGCTATTTCAAATGTTTTGCAACACTTCTTCGTTATTTAAAGAGGAGAAGTCCCTCTCTACTGGGAGCAATGCGTAAGGAAGGGAAATGTAAACTAAAGTTCCTATCTTTTTATGCTTCAGCGGCAGGACACAAGGGTGCACAAACACAATGCGCCGTAGCTAAGCTTTTTCTCTGGTTTCTGCAGATCTCAACTACGACTAATCTAGCTTCTATCTATCCAATACCTTCAAGGTAAACAGAGCATGAGGGTAAAGGAGCGGGAATGGGTTGGTTGGATCACCTGAATTCGCCGTCTCCTGAGAATATGACCGAGGCTCTGAACTCTCGGGTATACACCAAGATAAGGTTGGTACAAGCAAACACTCTATACGGTAAACTAGATCTGAGACCTGCCAAGGAGGAGGGACTCCTATCCGAGGTATGGGCTAGGAAATAGTTCACGAGAAACAACAATTTTACGATGCCTTGGCCAACGAGCTTGCTAAGGAGGAGGGACTCCTATCCGAAGTATAGCTTGGAAGTCAACACATTAAACAACAACAAACGATAACTTGTCAATAACAAATGTCCAAGGAGGAGGGACTCCTATCCGAGGAGGGAAATGAAACAACGAGCTATTAAACACAAGATGTGGACACAACTCAAAAAGATTGACCAAAATGCAAGCGCCTTCTGATATTCTCCTTCAAAGCTTCATCAACGAATTACAAAGGTTGGGAAAGCAAAGGCACGAAATCATGCACAATTACAATCGACCAACAAACTCTCATCCAAGAGTGAACAAGTATCCGCTTTCAAAGCTGTTGGCAACAATGGCGCAGCAATTTTGCATAGCAAGTAAAAGTTAAACAAATAATGAGCCCAAGGCTCTTATTTATAGAACTCAAAGGAGTGGGCAACCCCAAAATCTCCTTGAGTTAACAATGAGTTCTTGCCAATCAATTAGCAAGATTTATTCCTAAAAAGGGGGAACAAGCAGTTAACTGGAAAACTACTTCAGTTAACTGAAAGTCAACAAAGAGTCAACTGGAAACTACTTCAGTTGACTGAAAGCAAACTAAAGGTGAACTTTAATGTAAAGTATCCTTCCAAAATAGACATCCACATTTAGTGGAGATCTAAGATCCACAAATCATGGAAGCCAATTAGACATCCTTAATCAGTGGGATCGACAATGCATGATTTAAGGAAAGTGGAGTTAAACTTGGAAAGAAGCATCAAGTTAACTCCAACTACATTTAATATCATCTTGAGTTGACTTGGAAAGAAGCATCAAGTCAAACTCAAGTCTCATAAATGCCACTTGGAGGGTGTATGGCGTCCTTCTTTGGTGCACTTATAGTTCGCCATTAATCAGCAGTGTCTCTATCCATTGATTGACTTCATCAGCTTCTGGGGAGTTAATGCTCTGTAGAATGATGACGTGGCGTCGCAACATGACCTCACCCGTTGTGAGCTGATTTCCGAAGTCAATACACTGAGATGCTGCCTCTTCAAACTTGGTTGATAAAGCTGCTACCTTAGCCAGCTTGCAACCCTCTGGATCATCAAGAAAGGTACTGCGGATGACATCGCTAAACTGGTTCTGTACAGTGACCAACTCGACGTATTCTCCTCCCTCACGCTGATATTCCATGCGAGGGAAAGATATTACCAACATTCTTGCGAAGTTGATAATAGTGGCAACCACCCGTCTGTAATCAATCAACTCTACTGAATGAGCATCATAGGCTTTCACCTTGTACGCCAATTGTTCCTTCCAAGCAAAGAGATGTTGCTTGTTTTCCTCAGAGTATACTGATTGATATGCCAATTGTAAATCTGCAATTGTGCTTTCGTCTTCAAGCCTCTTTTCTGCAATCCTTTGTTCTGACTGTTGAATCTCCGCACGAAGTCCATGTGCTCTATCCCGTAACTGGTATAGGTTTGCCAGTATATATCTACCCTTGAGAACAAACTCTTCCACTTGATCTCTCAAGTGTTTACCGAATGTTAACAATTGCCGATGATTTTGTTCGGCGGGGAGATCTAGTAGTCCTGCTGGTAGGGCTGAGACGTTTGGTGTGCCATGTATCAAGCTGGTTATGTATGACCTCAGTTTTTGATTTTCAGCCTTTAAGGCTGCCTTTTCTTTACCATCCTTAGCCATCCTTTCTTGTGCGCTCACCGAAGCTATTCCAAGAAGGTCTGCCTCTACCTGTCGTGTAGTCTTCCCGAGGTTAAGTTGAGACAAAGTATAGTCTTCTACTTGAACCTCGTGTATGCTTTTCTCTACTGGTGGAGCGGCAGTCTCTATGATGATCTCACACTCTGCATTCCTTTCTATGTGAACTTGCTTCTTTAACTTCTTCGCCGACGTGTCTTGTGGGACGTGGTCGAATTCGGTAAAGTCAAGTTCATACGAGGGTTTTTCCCTCTTTCTTCCTAGGAAGCCTTCAAGCCAAATAGAATCTCGGCGAACTTCGCTAGGAGGGACGTGAGGCCCTTGAATGCTAGATGTGTGAGACTGTGCTGGAGAATCCAAGTCGATCTTGGACTGTGATACTGGAATTATTGGTGGCTCTGTTTCCATAACAGGCACCGTTTCTGCTGCTGCTTCTACTATTGTTGCTTCTGCCATTGGCTCAGCCACTGGTTCTTCAACAACTACTGCTGCTGGTTCCTCCGTGATAACTTCTGCTGAATCAGGGGTAGCAGTCTCTACTCTTTGTTCTGGGGCAGCAATACCCGTGATTATTTCAGGACTATGTGTGGCTTTCTCCACTGGTATCCTCTGTGTTCTAGGCTTTGACATCCTCATCCCTCGGGGAGGATTGCACCATTGCTTCTTCCTAGGTTTCCTTTTGAAGTGGAAGGTGGTGTAGACTGAACCTGTGGCGGCTCTGTTCTGTGAGGTATCACCTTCCTTGATTTCTTGTTGTCGAGATAGAGTTGGCTATTTCTAACCACTCTACTCGTTCTTTCTTCTATAGACGTGTCTTCTTTGGCATACCAATCCACTCTCGGGAGCGGTTGGGAGTCAACTGAATCTGCGAAGAATGAGGGGAGAATGACTTCCCCTTCATCATCGGACAGACCCTCAATGTCTGCTGACATAAAATCAGCAATTTGTGGGAGTCTGAATCTGCTGTAGTTCCTTCTTCGCACTTCATACTCGTCTTTACAATTTACCCAATAATCTTCCATAGAAGACTTATGTGACGAGTGTTGCTCGAGGTGTGCTGCATAGAGTCCTCTGGGATCATAGGATCTTCTCTCAATGAGATACTTGAGATTAAACCTCACCGTTTCTTGACTCATCATCTTAGCATCTACCGCGAATCCACATCTATATAGTCCCATTCCAACGGGAAAGTTAACAGCTGTCTTCCTCTTCAAGCGCAAGTAGACATGAACCTCGGACAACTGTCTCAGGAATTCCATGAAGACTACCCTATCTGAAGGGTATCTTGGTAGCATGGCGGGGTGGCCAATGTAGCCATACACGCGTATGTAGGAGAACGTAGGAAATTGGATGAACCAATCTGCCCAATCCGCCATTGCCTCTCTGGCTGTCTGTGAAATACGCACGTGCATCTCATGGTTAAGCTCACGTACTGTGTGCATAGTGAAGTGATCACTTGTTTTCTTGAAGTGTCTTTCCGCTTGAGTAAACTCAAGACGTGTGAAATGTTCGTGAACCTTCTGCACACCTAAGGTTCCCACATTGTTCAATAACCTGAATTCACCTTGGAAGGCTATCAAGTATACCAGGTAAGAGCACATGTGGAACCTATGAGCTTCTAGATACCCAGTGATTTGTCGGTGGAGTGTGTCACTAGTCAAAGTGGCCCAGTCGTAATATTCCCTTTTGCCAACGATTTTAGCAATGACATAGTACATCCATGGCTGGAATTGACGACCATCTTCTTCTCCAGTGATTCTATTGAGTAGAGTGATTAACACTGCATACTCATCTTTACATTCCCCTCGTCCCAACGGCTTAGGCAAGCTTGCCTTTGTCACTTTTAACCATTTTTCAGCCATTACCTTTTGACATTTGTCCTTGGCTGTCTCAAATGCCTTCTCACATTCCGTCACTGATATGACTTTGCTGTTAGGACATGATGGAATATCAAAACACCTTTCGATATCCTGAGGCTTTAGACTACAAACAATTCTTCCATCCGCTGCTCTGATTTCTCTGGTGGTAGGATTGTAATGCTTGATACAAGCGATTACAAGCTCTACGCTTTGTAGTGTGATGGGAATTGATGCGGCCTGCAGCAACCCGGATTCTTCAATATTCTGCAATGTGATTTGATTCATGCCTTCTAGCTGCTCCAAATCAACCACTGGATTTACTTGGTGTAAATTTGTGTCAACTGTTTTCAAGTAATCATGGAGTAAGACCGTCTTGGTCTCGTATTGTACCTGGGAGTACTGCATCTTGAAAAACTTAAAGATTGACTGTAATCTTGACCTTGTTTAGATGATTTTCGGAAACCCTTGAAAATAGCGCCTCGCCGAGAAGTATTTTTCCGGAAAAAATCTGGCACATGGGTTTTGTTCGTGCTTCAATGCTGAACAAACCCAGTTCCTCAGAATTTGGATTCTGAAACTTTTTCGGAAAAACCCCCAAAAATAGGGGCAGCAAGTTTGCTGATTTTGGAAAATTTGTCGAGATGGGTTTCTCTAGAAAATAATGCTGAATCTACCCAGTTGATCTGATCTGATGTAGCCTGTTGCTTTTTCTGTCAAATGCAAGAAAACCTAAGACCAGAAGAGAGGAAATAGACAGAAGATGGATTGGAAGTTTTATCTGATTCCCTGAAAAAAAATCTATCTCTAGGTCCAATCCTTAAAATAGCAATCCTCTTCTGCTTCAGATCTGCAAGAAAAATTGAAGAACGGATGAAAACCTTGTTCAAATCTATCAATGGCGTCCTTGAGAGCTTGTGGCTGTTCTTGATCTTTTATCCTGCAATGAAATAATGAAATGGGACGCCTTCACCTTGAATATATATGTTTAAGCTTCAGATCCACAAGTTTGGGGACCTAACTCAAGCTCAAAAGGTGATTTTGGCTTGATCTAAAGTTAAAAAAGGTGATTTCCACCGATCGTGGAGCCTTTTAGCCAACTTTAACTCAAAAGCTCTTGACTTTAGTCAACAAATTGACCTTTGACTTCTTTTAGGCGTCCCTTTTGGTTTCTTGCAAGCTTTTAAATATTTTCTCCTGAAAGCCCTCTGTTTGATCTTGAATCTTGCGTTATCTGTTGATCCTGAGATGTTGCGAACACATTCACTGCGGAGCTGGATCCAAACTGAAAAGAAGTGCCTGGGAGACATGATGATGAAAAGCTGAGTTTAGGGCTTCAAAAGGATGGGCGCCTTTTCCAAGAAAAGGCGCCTTTGCTAATGCCTTGGTGAATTTTCAAACCTCGTTCTTCAGCCTTTTGAAATGACCTCACGTGCTTTGATCTGGATTTCTCGTTGATTGGAGAGTCAGATGATTTCGCTTGATGTCTCATCAGGTACCCAGCCCTGTTCTGCCAAGAATGACTGACTTCAGAAAACCTGGATCTTATTTTAGGGTTCCTTTATTCAAGGGCGCCCCTCCTTGAAAAGGGCGCTTTTACCTTTTGGCCTGATCCTCTTCATCTGAAAAGTTGCCTACTTTGATCTGGATTATCCGTTGAATGCTCTGTCAGATGTTGGTGCTTGCAGTTGCGTTTCCGAGATCTACTTGGGCTGAGAAGGTTATCCTGGGAAGCCTTTTGTCATTTATCAGCATCTGGAGGTCAAGAAAGAAGGGCGCCTTTCTTTTGGAAAGGCTCTTTTTTCTTAGAACTTCGCCGTTAACTGTGGTTTCCTGACATTTCCTCAACTGCCTCTTTTTGCTTTGTCAGCAGCTGCTTGTGATCTATTCATCGGATGATCTAGATGTTTGTTTCACTGTCAAGCCAGCAATCAAACGTCAAGAATGACTGCTTTGGATGATCTTACTGACTGCATTTGACCCTCAAAGATCATGGGCAGCTTGAAAAAGGCTCTTTTCAGCATTTTGAGTTTTCTCCTTCGTAACGTTTCCAGAGTTAGTCAAATTTTGACCTTTTTCACTTTCAGGAATCTCCTTCATCAAACAGCATCATTTTTTTTACCTTTTCCGTCATGGTTGTGTCGTTGAAGCTTTTGAAGCTTAGCTTTCAGCACCTAGTACTAGCCAATCTGCCATTAATGGCTGCGCAGAGGTTCTAACTTTGTTCCTGAAAAATAGAAATAGACCCACCAGAGTAGAACATGTCTTTTGATGATTCCGACTTGACCAATGTGATCGTGAAGCCTTTTAATCCTATCAAAATCATTTTCAATCATTTCTGGGAAGGTCCTATTTTCGGGGGTTTCCCTGAAAATAGGGGCGAAAAAACTCTAATTTTCAAATTTTCAGAATTTTGCACGTGTGTTCTTTGACAGAAACCCACCAAGATTCTATGATTGGTTTGACCTAAAACTTACTTAAAATGGCATTTTAACAAGATTTAGCTCAATTTATACAGAATGCCAAAAAAATTATTTTGGGTACAACAGTGCCTACTTGTATTTTATGCTTGTTTGCATTTGATAGTTGTCAATCATCCTCATTTAAGCTTTGTGTTGGTAAGGTTGGGGAAATTATTGATTCCATAGATGTTTCTAATCTGCTTGTATACTATGATGCACACGTTTATAATGATACCATACCATCCTATTTTATACGGCACCATTCTATAGAGAATGTTATTATCACCATTTGCACAACTTGCACCCCTATCTTCTAGTTGAATTGGTGCAACACATGTAGAACATTGTGCCCCCTAATAAACTTGTAATGTTGTGTGAGTTGCCTACATCGAAGCAAGTTGTGAAACCTCGGCAACAAACAATCCCAATCTATTATTGATATAGTAGGAAGTTGGTATTACTTGGTGCTAAGTGCAACAAAGAAAATTGGTTAAGAGCTAAATAGGGACAAGGGTGATGCAAAAACCATGAAATATATGGCTACACAACATTCCTTGGAAGCATTAGCATATTGTTCCACTTGCAGTTTACTTCAGACATCTCTTATTGGTACAAGGCAGGAAGAGAATACCAAAACATGCACATAATGATAGCATAAGCAATCCTACAATGTATTGTATATTCTTCTTACCTTGTTTTCCCCTTTATTTCTACAATGCAACCTAGTTAGACATCACGACAAATAGTGGTACCTGTTAGTTTTAGATCAGAAATGTAAGCAAGCAGAAATACAACACATAAGACCATGAACACAACAAGTTACCCTGGGAAAACCCTCCTACTTGAGGGAGAAAAACCCAGCAAAAGATGATCTCTTATATATCAGATGAATAAGTGCAGAAGTTCTGCATACAAAATCAGGCCCTAAGCATGGTCGAGTCTCATACAATGAGATATAACACTTCTCCTTAAGATGAATGATAACACTTCTTCTTGAAATTAATCTGCTGTTGAAGAAACCGAACTGCCTGAGAAAATGCGAACTGCTGCTTAGATGATGCGAACTTGAATTGAATGAATTGATGCCAAAGAGAGAGGACTTCATCCTCTTTAAATATAAGGCTAGGTGCCCTTCTTCCTAGGGCTGGCCTAGAACATATAAATTTTCTTTATTAAAAAAATAAGGCCGACCTGCCTTGTCCAAGAATATATTAAACAGAAAAATATCTCCCGAAGCTACACAACACTAACACTCCCTCTTAGCTAGGGAGGTATTTTCCAGATATCCTCGTCATGGAGTCTCTCAACATGACGCCCACAGTGGCTACACCCATTTGTGGAAAACCACATCTCAGTCTCAGAGATGTACAAGAGTTCATCATGGAGTCTATCAACGTGATGTTGTCATGGAATCTCTCAACATGGCATCCACAATGGCTACTCCCATGTGTGGAAAACACATCTCAGTCTCCGAGATGTACAAGGGTTCATCATAGAGTCTCTTAACGTGATGTCGTCATGGAGTCTCTCAACATGACGTCCACAATGGCTACTCCCATGTGTGGAAGGAAACACATCTCAGTCTCAGACATGTACAAGGTTTCATCACGGAGTCTCTCAACATGATGTCGTCATGGAGTCTCTCAACATGACGTCTCATCTCAGTCTCAGAGATGAACAAGGGTTTCATCACGAAGTCTCTCAAAATGGTGTCGCCATGGAGTCTCTCAACATGACGTCTCATCTCAGTCTCGGAGATGAACAAGGGCTTGCACCTCATATTTCTCCATCTCAGAGAAATATACACTATAAGGGCCTTCACCTCATATTTCTCCGTCTCAGAGAAATATACATTACAACAAATCTTCATGATGGTGTGATTCCCTCTGAAGCTCCAAGTACTTGCATCAACCTCTTGACCTCCTCATCCAAGATTGCCTACAATGCTAGCCTTAGAGGAACGGTTTCCAACGCACACCTCTGGCATTACTGACTTGCGAGAGTCCAAGACTATCCTCCTCGACCTCATCCCAGATCACCCTATTCTGAATAGGTTTGCGGAGCTACCAATGTCAAATCCAAATTGACTGTCTTGTCCAATTTTGTTCTCAGCAGCTGAAGAGGTCTTCCAAGGACTTTAGCACCGGCCTTGCAACACAGCAACCCACTTAGCTGACACCTTCACTTCTTCTCAGTAAGTTACTCTAGTTCCTCAAGACATAGGATTTCATTTTGCTGAACACCGAACTCCCTCTTGATCCTTGCCTCCATTGATTGATCTTTAGAGCCTTAAATCCTCTTCCTAGACATGATCTCAACTCGTGCCTAGAATTCTTGAAATTTAACTCCCTCTAAATGTCATTTCTTCCTCTTCGAAGTAGCTGGATCGCAATGACAATCTGTATAGGTTCTTCGTTGTTTAGTGTCTTCATCTTTCTCAATCTTCTTTGTTGATGCAACTCTCCATCCAGGGCTAACCCAACCTTGTTCCCTCGAGAGATGTCTCCAGTGAAGAATCATTTCTCCAGTCGGCATGACTTCCTCACAGGATGCCTCAAGCTCATCCTCCCTTTGAATTCTTTATGCAATCTCTCTCCATCCTACATTTTAGAGAGATTAATAATAGTTCACAGAATCAAACTACCCTAAAGAGAAATTTACAGACCAATGCTAGAAGCATACACGATTGCATGAATTATTATTAACTACATAGAATTCATGATCATTATTCAAAGGTACAAACATAAAATACTTATCTCTTTATTGATTTTGTTGCAGCCATTTTATAGCTCGATCTCAATCATCATCAATTTGCAGCTGGACAAATTCACTTAGCTTTGCACCGTGATTTGTCCCATCATTAAATATATGAAAAATAGCAGAGAAAAGGGGAAACTGACAAATCATTGTTGTATCCACATCTTTTTTCTCCTCGATTCATCAATAGTCCCTTGATCTAAGATAATAACACGATCCATGTTGGAAATGGTAGTAATACGGTGTGCTATTGTTATCACCATCATACCCTTGCATTTTGTTGCCACAGTATCCTTGATTATTGAAGTAGTTTCTGGGTCTACATTTGCAGTGCATTCATCTAAGCACAACACTTGGAAGATTTGCAGCAACATGATGACCTCTATAAATGACCTCAATACTGACATGACATATATATAGAGACTTCCCTTTAGTTACTCTACCCCTAAGATGTATCAACTTGTTCCTTTAATTCCTATGTCGAATAGAAGGCTCGACATAGGGCATGTCTCCTTCAGAATAGTCAATATTTATCATTTGATGGAACAGCTCAGCATCAACTATATTATTCCCGTCCTCATATAGCGGCAACACTAACTCAATTTTTTTTTTACCTTGTCTTCAAATTTGTCGCTTTCAATAATACTTCTCCAAATATTGTCTTATTTGTTTGACTCCCACGCAAGCATCCAAAAATTCTCTTCAATAGGCCACGACTCTTTTATTCAAGCAGCTCCCTGATGATTTCTTTGTTCAAGTAGCTCCCATTAGTATATGTGATTCTTATTTTGTCTGATTCAACATTTGTCTTATTTAGTCAGAATCTCCTTCCATGAAGCTCGATTTCCTTTTAACAAGACCGCTTTTATGACCCCTTTAATTTGTCTTCTATTGCTCATGTCTTAATATGGTGATTCTAACGACTCAAGAATGATTAAGAAGAAGACTTGAGATTATTGCTGCTAATGACCAATAACGATTTATGGACTCTCACAGCAACACAAATATCAAACGGTCCAGTATTGGCGTGCATCGTAATAATGATTCAAAACCATAAATCAACAGCTCCGCAAATATTCGCTTCTTCAAATATTAACCAAAGCTTAAGATATATTTCTCGATATGAATCAAACAATAAAGGCAACAGTTATAATAATGTTTCCCGAAATATCCCGCACCATTAAGATTCAATGCCCAGTAGTGGTAGCGGCAAACGCTAATATTCTCCAATAATCCAAATCGCGATTTCCACCAAGCATCACTTTATTGCCTTCCAAAATAAACTTTGATGTAAAGGAACTGGACCACATCGACCATATAAGAAATTCCCGATTTGTCTCTTCCTGTAGATTTCACGACAGGTAGGATCACTATTTGTTTTTTTCTGCATCGGCCAGACCTGTATAAGTTTATCCCTTATTGATAAATCGGCTTATTTCAAAATACTGAATTTGTCAATATAGACTTGTCATTATCGAACTACTCAATCATCTCCCACTAATCATCAGTCCAATAGTAATGAATTCCCAGTCCATAGATGTCAACGCACTGATCTTATAATAATAAATAAATCACTGGAACTATCATCAAACAACACTAACATTTTGTCTCTTCGTATTACATCCTGGAGAATCTGCTTAGCCAAATCTGATCGGATCTTTACTTAAACCCGCTCTAATACCATGTTAGTTTTAGATCAAAAATGTAAGCAAGCAGAAATACAACACATAAGACCATGAGCACAACAAGTTACCTTGGGAAAACCCTCCTATTTGAGGGAGAAAAACCCAACAAAAGATGATCTCTTATATATCAGATGAATAAGTGCAGAAATTCTGCATACAAAATCAGGCCCTAAGCATGGCCGAGTCTCATACAATGAGATATAACACTTCTCCTTAAGATGAATGACAACACTTCTTCTTGAAATGAATCTGCTGCTGAAGAAACCGAACTGCCTGAGAAAATGTGAACTGCTGCTTGGATGATGCAAACTTGAATTGAATGAATTGATGCCAAAGAGAGAGGACTTCATCCTCTTTAAATATAAGGCTAGGCGCCCTTCTTCCTAGGGCCGACATAGAACATATAAATTTTCTTTATAAAAAAAATAAGGCCGACCTGCCTTGTCCAAGAATATATTAAGGAGAAAAATATCTCCCGAAGCTACACAACACTAACAGTACCTTGAATCAATGTCATGAGTTGTTAGAAACTTTGATTTCTCATGAGAACTAGTGTTGAAGCCTTTTCTTGAAGATTTGTATGGTGCAAACCAATTGGCACAAACCACCATTGACTTATCCTTCTGTGCAGTTAGAATTCTAAGCATGCCATAGGAGTTGAAACACTGAAGGTCCTTGGTGATCCTCCCTCAAGTTGTCCTTTTGAGTTACACCCTGCGGTTTTGAAACAGTAACCATATGTTACTCATCTTGCGCACTATAAACCAATTGTTTGCTTAACTGCAGAGGATTCTCTAGGCTATGTGGCAATGTACCTATCTGGAATCTCTCCATGGATTGGTATGAAGATGCTATCATTGTTGATATCCTTTCTCTAGTTTGCATTGATATTGAGGTATGCCTACAATTGCAGATTAATGCTGCAATTCTCTATATTAAAACCAGGGATCAGAAGCGTCTTTGCATCTTGCATAGGGCATGCAGCTTTGTTGCACTAAGTTACCTTGCTTAATTATAGTGGTTAGATATTTCATTGCCCTTCGTATTGTTATAAGCACCTTGGCATCAGATAACAGCTTGTATAAGTTGATTTGATAAACTACACATCTTATAAAATAATATTTAGTAGCATTCTTACAAGATCAGTGCATTTGTGATTAGTTAAACAAGGCACATAAAACGGTGTTAAGTATGTCATCTTCTAGAATACCTTGGTTCTAGAAACATCATACAACCAAAAAGAAGTGAGACACATGCATCAAGACATTGATTTCACTCTGGTATTATAAAAGTTGGATTGTATAGATGTTCAACGGAAAATTAAAAAGAACATATGCAACTATGAACAACCATGTATTATAATACTATGCACTATCCCTGTCATATGTAGAATGTGAAATATCATACCTCACCCGGTTGATATGCATTGACAATCATTTGGTCAAAGAGAGGTTCTCTCCATAGCAAATCTACTGGAAGGTGACAATACTTCTCATCATCATGAGCACAACTTGTTGAAATATTGCATATTTTGCATACAACACCATATGAACAAAGGGCACATTGAACTAGTCCAGAAAGTTTCAACGCCCATCCTGGCAAATTCCCAAACCGCATAACCTGACAGAGAATTTGTTATTGAATTTTTTGTTCATTTTGACAATCATAAAACTACATTAATAAGTAAAATGAAATTACATAAGCAGAAAACTGTTCTGATGCAACTAACAGCTGCAAAGGATTGCAGCCTGTGATTTAAAAATAACTAGC
Source organism: Sequoia sempervirens (assembly GCA_007258455.2). Taxonomy (NCBI): domain Eukaryota; kingdom Viridiplantae; phylum Streptophyta; class Pinopsida; order Cupressales; family Cupressaceae; genus Sequoia; species Sequoia sempervirens. The sequence continues at coordinate 362,148,605 of VDFB02075321.1, forward strand.
AATGATGATCAGAGGTCTAAAATAGGATATGAACTTAAGAATTCCCCTTTGATTCTTCCAAAAGAAAACTGCCTAAGAACACCTTGACATGTTATGTCTATACTAAATTCTGACATAAAAATTTGGCTAAATAAGGTTTTGCTATTGAAGAATCTGAAGCAATCCCCAAATAGATCTAATACGCAAATCAACTGCTCCATTGGGTAAGGTAAACAGAACAGATTAAAAGTCACTATAATATGCAGCTGCAACTTCCATATAAAAATCTTCCCTATTTATAACAAGAAATGAAGTGTGCAATATACTATTTTAGGTCCTCAAAATTTAGGCCAAACTGCTCTACTTCCACTGTCAAACAATGTTTTGTGAATTTAACCCTCTCCTCTGTTATTTGTGGATTTCCTCCAAAAGGGTATTCCTTTCAATCCCTATAAAGTATGTTACTGGAGCTGAACAATCAGCTGTCATATGGATGGTCCAGATGCTTTGAACAGCAACATAATTTACAATGTAATAGAAAAAAGTTAATAGTGAATGTGATAATCTATCAAGTAACAAGATTTGTCAAGAGAAACCACAATCTTGTAAAAGGAAATATTGCTTTCTTTTACAATGTGTTATACAGATTTTAAAAAAAAAAACTCTTTATGAAGATATCATAAATCATAGGTTAGTCTGAACAGGGACTTGATCCTATCATGATGAGTTATGATATTATCAACTCATGATGAAGTAAGATTTATAATACCTCTTTATGTTTTAACCAGACTTTTATGATTCATTGAAAAACAGACAAATGAAGATAGTTTGTTTGAGAAGCATATTACAGCACGTCTATGTCACAGGGTTCTTGTTCATGTTTGTGTTCAGCGAAGATAAAATTTATAAAAAAAAAATCATGATCAAAATTGACTAACATAAATAAACAAACCCACAAAATTATCAAAATAAATAAACATTTGTAAATACATTAAATTTTATGTATTAAATATACTAATAATTAAAAATCTAAACTAGATATTGTTATTGTAAACAACACTAAAATTTGAACCTCTTTATCAAAAAAAGCTCACACCCAATTTCTGTTGATGGAAGGAATTTGAAATAGGGCAGAACGAAGGAAGAGGGAAGAAACGAATTGATGGCAGAAAGAAAGTGCAGAACAAGTATTACACAGATGGCAGCAACAATAGTGGGAAAATGATGAGGAGAATCAATGGAGATGCATCAACAGATGACACTAGATTTAGAATCATAATGTCCTAACTGGTAGAAGAAAATGGGACTCCAAACATGGCTGGAAAGGGAAGCAGAAACTGGAGTGAACAATTGTGGCAACTGGAGAAAATGCAATCCCGATTGAGAAGGTGTAGAACGCAAATTGGCATACATTAAACATTGCAAGGGAAAAATTGGAGCAAGCAAAGAGAACCGAAAAAAATGGCATTTTCCTATAACGGGCAAATGCTTGGCCTGCCATGGAAAGACTACAAAAATGGGTGGAAGAACATTGGGGATCAGACACAATGATAAGACAACTACCAAAAAGAATTCTTTTTGGTTTAGTGCGAATCGTAGGAGAACAGAAACAAAATATTAAATTCAAGGCCTTGGATGATGGACAAGATAGACTTTTATCTGAAAGACTGGATCCCAAATTTTGATCTATTAAAGCATGTCATCTCCTGCACCCCAATGTGGATCCACCTTTATAACTTGCCAGTAAAATACTAGAATCAGCCATCCCTAGCAGATATTGGAAACTTCTCGGGAACATTCATTAGAGCAGACACTATAACTTAAGAAAAAGTAGGTATGTATACTCACCTTTGTGTATATATTGATCTTGCAAACCCTATTCCTTCATCAATTGAGATCAACTCGAAGGCTGGGTCATGGCAACAAAAATTGGAAACGGAAGGATCTGCGGCCTATTCCAATGCATGTGTGATAATATGGGCATAGACCCAAGGGCAGCAAAAGCTAGCAAATGATTAACCCCAATGGCAGCAGGAAGGAAAATCTCAAAAGGAGAAACAAACTGTGCTCACTCATTCTAAATCTACTGGGAAAATTTTGGAAACAAAAATGGAGGATACTTGCAAGGATTAGGAAGCCTATGGAAACTTTCACCCCAAAGGGAAAAACTATGACAACCTTCAATGATGCCCTAAGGTTATTTGGTATCACCAACAAGGGAAGGGAAGCCCCAAATTTCCAAGATAAGGGCCTAAGGTGTGTAGAATTTCCAGACCTAGAGTTTGAAGAATAAAATTCAAATAATGAAATAGATATATTCTCTCTCAAAGAAAGATTAATAAGCCAAATTGTGGCACCAAAAAAATAAAGGGGGAGAAATTTAACAAGGAATTGAGAGAATAGGATGGATCTGCAGATGGCCAAACAAAAATAGACATGATGTTGAGATTTAGGAAGAGTGTTTCCCTTCCCAACAACTAATTAAAATCATTACATGGAATGTTAGGGGGTTAAATAACCCTAAAAAAGGTGCTTAACAAAGCGTCAGATGGAAATATCAAAAGCAGATATTTTCTTTTTCCAAGAAACAAAACTGAACAAAATAGAGGCAAACAAACTCATGCAAAAATGGTCATACTAGCATGGAGAATTTGTGGAAGTTAGTGGATCTTCCAAGGGCGTTGGAGTACTTTGGAATCCTACATCAATTAAGATTGAGGTGAATACAGCTAGCACACACTAGCAGGTATATAAGATTTTAATTCCTTCCATTGAGCAAAGTTCATCCTTATAAATGTATATGGCTCTATGGGATGCATTCAAACTAGAATGACATGGGAACAAATAACCTCAACTCTTGAATCATTTGCCTCAAATGCTGTGATTATTGGGGGCGACTTTAATGCAATCCTCTTCAACTCAAATAGAACCAGGGCGAACATTGTAAGTCTCAATTAAACTTTGGCGAATTTGCAGACAAAAACAATCTATAAGATATTGTGCAAAAAAATGGTTTGTATACTTGGACTAGCAAAAGATTATGGTTTGCTTACACTGCGGAGAGAGTGCACAGGTTCTTATGCACTTGTGATTGGTCTCTTCTCCCACTTGAATATGAATGCCAAATCCTACCTAATTTTGGTTCAGATCATTAACCCCTACAACACACACATTTTGGAGATAATCCCTCTCCCCGTCGCCCATTTTGAAAATATGTAGTTTAGATACCCCTATTTTGTTACTTCCATTGAAACTTGGTGGAATGAGACCCCTAAACAAAATAGCACCAAAATGTTCAGCATCTTCAAAAAGCTTGGATATATCAAGAACCACCTAAAACACTAGAATAGGGAGCACTTCAAAAATATCTTTCAAGAGAAAGAAAGGATGGAATCAGAATTGTTACAATTGCATGAAAAAATATTAAATTATGGATTGGATCAAGAAGCATATCTAGAAGAAAAAAGGCTAATGAAAGAGCATGCTGAGATATTGGAAAAAGAAGAGATTTATCAGAGGCATAAATCTAGAGAAACATGGATCCAAGAGGGAGATGAGAACATTAAATATTTCCAAAATTCCACCAAGATTAGAAGATCATACAACAGAATCACAAGCATTAAGATTGATGATGAAGCTGTGAACTACTTTGAAAACTTAACAATTGGAAGGGTTCTGATTTAAGAATGCAGAAACTTTTTTTGAGTAGCATACCAAAAGTCTTAAGGGATGAACAAAATAAAATACTAATGGAGCCATTTACATGAGGAAATCAAATAGATTGTTTAGCAAATGCAAATAGATAAAGCCCCTAGTCCAGATGGTTTTTTGGCAAGTTTATGTCAAAAGTGGTAGCACATTGTAGGGAAGGAAGTTTGGGAAGCAGCAGAAGAATCAAGAAGAAAACAGATCATGTTGAGGGATATCAACAACACATTCGTTGCCCTTACTCCCAAAAAGATTTTGACAAAAACCTTTGATGATTTTAGACCTATTTCGCTATACAACACTTCATACAAAATCATATCAAAAGTCATGGAAAACAGACTAAAATTGATCCTACTAGAGATCACATCAAAGGAACAGAGTGGATTTGTTCCCGAAAGGTCTATTATGGATGGAATAATTATGGCACATGAAGCTATACACTCAACCACTGAAACCGAGACAAGTGGCACACTGATTAAACCAGATATCAAGAAGGCATATGACAAGGTGTTCTACCCAAAATAAATTTTTGCTTCACTAAGGCATTTTGATAAAAATGGTCTAAATCATGTAAAATTGTTGTCAAAAGTCCGTTTTAGGTCAAACAAACATAGGCTTTTTGTGGGTTTACATCAAGGAAGATACTTGCAAATTTCTGAAAATTTGAAAATTAGGGTTTCGTACCCCTATTTTTAGGAAAACCCATAAAAATAGGACCTTTCTAGAATTAGTTGAAAATAATTTTGATAGGATAATTTGACTTCACGATCACACTAGTCAAGTCAAAATCACCAAAATGTTTGTTTTACTCTGGTGGGTCTACTTCATTTTTTCAAGAGAAAAGTTACGACCTCCGCAGCCATTAATGGTAGATGGCCAGTACCAGGTATCAAAATCTAAGCCTCAAAAGCTTCAACGAAGAATCCATGGCAAAAGATGCTCAAAAAAATGCTCTGCAACGAAGGGGATTTTCAAAAGTGAAAAATGTTGAAAATTGACTAAGTCTGGAAGATGCACACCTTGCTACAAAGAAGAGGCTACGCAGTCCATGCCTTAGCCATTTTTCCAACACCTGTACACACAACACGGTGAAGGTGATTGCTAAGATGCACATGTTCGCATCATTGATGACAATGCTCAAACCAGTCAAGCTACATAGCGAACGCGAAATGCAAAGAGATGAAGATTTTCAAAGAAAATGATGAAACTACAGCCAAAAGCGCCCCTACTAGCCAGGTCCGCCCATGAATTCAAAGGGTCAAAGGCAGTCATCAAGTTTTGCCAAAACAATCATCTCCTTCATGATTCTGCTGGCTTTTCAGCGCATCGTCAAGCAAGATCACCTGATTCATCGATCACTGTCAAATGGAAGTGGAGATAGAAGATGTTGTAAGCAAATATCATCAAAGATGGCAGTCAAGGAAAAAGCACCCCTGCTGGCCAGGGGCGCCCCAATTTTGAGCCACCTATTGAGGTTTTCAACAACTGCTTTCTCCAAGGCATCTGTTCAGCATCCTTTCAGCTTCGCGATCAATCCAGTTGCAAGCACACAGGACCTGTCGAGCACTCACAAACGAAGATCAAGCATAAAACACTGGAAGCAAAGGCAGAATGAAAGACATCAAGAATTGACTAAGTGTTAAGGAAAATGCACCTTCCTAGAAATAGGCACCCAGCTTTTTGAGCAGTCAGATGCAATCTTCAAGCTCCGTAACCTCCAAGAAGTCCTTCGTCTTGATCAATCTTAGCAATGACACTGTAAGCAGGTTCAACAGATAAATCAAACATCTTACGGCAGAGATCAAACTGGGGTTGTTCGTGAAAGGTTGCAAACTGAAAAATGCCAACACAAAAGGTAAAAGGCGCCCCTGCAGGCTAGGGGCGCCCATACTTTTGAGACCCCTAAATCAACCTTCATAGCTTGCGAAGCCAGTCATCCTTTTTGGGACTGGAATGGTTATCCATCCCATGTTTTAGCAAGATCACCAGACTCATCAGTCATCGGTGATCTCAGATCAGAGCACTGAGGGTCAAACTGGAGGAATTGAAGAACACCCAAGAAACTAAGTCTGGTGAAAAATGCACCATTTTGGGAAAAAGTGCCCAAGAATTTGAGGCATCAGATTCAAGTTTTGAGCTTTGCAGCTCCCAAGCACACTTCTTCAGAATTGTTTCATCTCAGCAATAGGTCTATCAGCAACACTTCAAGATCAACCGAACAACTAGAATCAAGGATCAAATAGAGGTACTTCATCACAGAACAAAAGAATGAAAAATGTTCAACTCCTCAACTTGGACGCGTAAAGTCAAACTAGGCCCAGTTGACTGAAGTTGTCTATTTAGAAATCCTTTTCATGTCTAAAATGTCCCCAAATTGGTGGAAATCAGTTCTGTGAACTCCATATCAGGCAAATTGACTCCTCAATCATGTGTTGGTGCCCAAACTTGATGGATTCAACATCAAACACTATTTATCAAGTCTAGGCGTCATTATTCATCATCTTTCTTTGCAGGTTGAAGCTCAAAAATGAATATTTCTCTCTCCAAGCATCATTTGAAGATCTGAAAGAGGGCTTTCTCAGCGTTCATGTTTTCAAGAATTAGTTGCACAGAAGAACAATTTATCAGAGGGTACATCTCCAGGCGTGATTTTCTTGAAGATCCAGAAAGGAAGTTTATAACTTCCAAAGTTCCTCCTATCTTTTTTTTCTATTCATAGTTGGAAAACTCAAACTCGGCAGCCCAAAATAGGACTCAGACTCGGGACTCGGCACAGACTCAACAAAAAACTCAGCTTGGACTTGGCAAAGAAGAAAACCGTAGTTTTACAAAAAAACAAAAATCTATTAATGCAGTTAGAGAACATAAGAGCCTAATTTGATATCAATTTCTCATAATTCAAATATTACACATGTTATATGATCTTCAAACACTCACTATTTGAAATTTCATCATTCATACTCATAGTTTCAAATTTTCAAATGAAAAAAAAAAACAAAAAACAAGTTTCAAAAATTCATACTCATTATTTCCAGGCGGTGCCAAGAGTCCTAAGTTGGGACTCGGGAGTCCAATTCTAGGACTTGCGCGAGTCACTCGTCAGGACTCGGGAGTCCTAGCCTAGACTCTCTAGGACTCGGCTCGGGAGTCCTTAGCAAGTCGACTCGGCGAGCCCTAGGACTCGAGAGTCCCAAGAGTCTTTTCCAGGACTCGGAGAGTCCTCAAACTATGCTTCTATTCTTGTCTTAGATCTTCTTACATCTCCAAGGACATGGAGGTTTTTCACAGATCCGGCCTTCTGGGTACGATAAACACAACTTTTTCAACAAAACCCATCTGCCAGATTCCTCCAAAAAAAGTTGCCCTGCTGCCCCTATTTTTTAGGGTTTCTAGAAAAAGTCATAATTTCAAAATTCAAATAAACTGGGTTTGTTCAGCTTTGAAGCGCCTACAATATGCATGTGTCAGATTTTTTCAGGAAAAATAAGCCTCTACTGCCTCTGAAACCTCTGCCCCAGAGGGCTCTTGCATGTATGAGGAAAAGTAACTTTTTGGAATTTCTGACGTTCTGGGTCCATTCAGAAAATTATTCTCAACAATACCCACGTCTCAATTTTTTTCATAAAAATTACCCCTCGGCAAGGCTATTTTTAGCAGTTGCAAAAAAGTTGTCCGAACAATATCGTGTGCCCAGCCAATCTTCAAGGTTTTCAGAATGCAGTTCTCCTAGGTCGAATACAAGACCAAAACGGTCTTGGTTCATGACTTCCTGAAAATGAAAGACACTGATCTGCGTCAAGCACACCCAAAGGTCGACTAAAAAAAGTTGGAAGGCATAGACCAATGCACATTACAGAACATCGAGCAATTCAGATTGCTTGAGGTAGTGTCAATTCCCATCTCAGCACAGAGCATGGTATTTGTAATAGCTTGTATTAAGCATTACAACCCTACCACACGAGAGATTTGATTAGTGGATGGGCAAGTGATATGCAACCTCAAGCTTAGGGATATCGAAAGGTGCCTCGCCATTCCACCATGTGCGGCAAATGTGGTTATATCTATGAGAGAGTGCGAAAAGGCATTCGATGCGTTAAAAGACAAGTGCCAAAAGAGGATGGCAGAAAAATGGCTTAAAGAGAAAAGAGCCAACTTGCCAAAGAATGTAGGATGTGGAGAGTTTAGAGATGAGTATACAGTGATGATCACTCTACTCAACCGCATCACTGATCAAGAAGAGGCGAACAAATTTTAGTCATGGATGTACTATGTCATCACCAAAATAGTTAGCAACAGAGAACATTATGACTGGCCCGCCCTGATCAATGACACTCTCCACAAGCAGATGACTGGTTTCTTAGAGGCTCACAGGTTTCACATGTGTTCATATCTTGTATATCTGATAGCCTTCCAAGGCGAGTTTAGAGTGTTGAACAATGTGGGAACTTTAGGTGTGCATAAGGTTCACGAGTATTTCTCGCAGCTGGAGTTCACACAATCAAAAAGACATTTCAAGTGAGTAAATGATCTCTTCCCGATGCACACTATGAGAGACCTCGATCATGAGTTGCATATGCGCATATCACCAACAGCCAAGGAGGCAATGGTAGATTGGGTGGATTGGTTCATCTAATTCCCCACTTTCACCTACATCCGTGTGTACGGGTACTCGGGTCATCTCGCCATGTCACCTCGCTATCCGTCAAATAGGGTGGTCTTCATGGAATTCTTGCGGCACTCGCACGAGGTACATTCTCTTTTGCGTCTCAAATGCAAGACGGCTGCAAACTTTCCTTTTGAGATGGGACTTTACAAGTGCAAAACATCAACTGATGCCAAGGCAATGGACCAGGAGATGGTGAGACTTAATCTTAAGTTTCTCATCGAAAGACGGTCGTATGACCCTCGCGGTCACTATGCAGGACACCTTGGTCAACACTCTTCACACGAGTCTTCCATGGAGGACTATTGGTTCAACTGTGAAGATGGATTCGAAGTACGAAAAAGCAATTACAGCCGGTTCAAACTTCCACAAATTGCTGACTCCGTGTCAAAGGACATGGAAGGACTATCCAATGATGATGGGGAAGTTATTCTTCCCTCATTCTTCATAGATCAAGTTGACTCACAACCTCTTCGAGCAATGGATTGGTATGCCAGGGAAAATACATCTATTGAGGAAAGAACCAGCAGAGTTGTCAAAAACAGCCAGCTCTACTTGGATAATAAAAGGACAAGGTAGTTATTCCCTACACAGAGCCGCCATCGGTTCATTCTTCACTACCTTCCACGTCGAGAGCTAAGCCCAGACAAAAGAAATGGAGTAACCCTCATAGAGGAGCCAGAATGTCGGGATACACAAGGGGAAGAATACCGATTGCTGATACAAATCAGCAAGAGCAACATGTGGAGACAGCTACAAACACAGCTAAGCCAGTGATTGAGACAATTACAACTAAGATAGAACCGATGATGGAAACAGTTATAGCTAATGCAGTACAAGAGATGGAAGCAAAGCCTACCATTCCGCCACCACCACAGCAATCGCCGGTCCATATTGACTTGGATTCACCACGAAACGACACTACAACACAATCCCACTCATCAGGAATTCAAGGGCCTAACATCCATCCTTCTAGAGAGGTTAGTCAAGACTCATCTTAGCTTGAGAATCTCCTAGGAAGGAAGAGAGAAAGGCCATCCTATCAACTGGACTTCACAGAATTTGACCATGTCCCTCAAGACATGCCAGTGAAGAAGCTGAAGAAGTAGGTCCATGTGGGAAAGAATGTTGTCAATGAGATTGTCATTGAGACTGTTGCACCTCCTGAAGACAGGAATGCAAATGAGGTAGAGGTTGATGACTTCACCTTGTTGAAGGTCAACCTCAGCAAGACCACACGTCAGGTTGAGGCAGATCTCATTGAAATTGCGTCAGTAAGTGTCAAAGAAAGAATCGCAAAGGACGGTAAAGACAAAACAGCCCTAAAGGCTGAAAACCAGCAGTTGCGACTGTATATATCCAACTTGATGCACGGTACATCAAACATCTCTGCCTTGCCCCCACAGATGCTGGAGCTTCCCACAAAACAACATCAGCTAAGTCAGTTGATACGATATGGGAAGCACTTGAGAGATCAACTAGAAGAATTTGTCATCAAGGGCCGGTGTATACTTGCAGAGTTGTACCAGCTAAGGTATAGAGCCCATGACCTTCATGCGGAGATTCAGCAATCAGAGCAAGATACAGCAAAGAAGCCTGCGGATGAGATCACTCTCTCAAACTTGCAGATGGCGTACAAATCAGTTACCACAAAGGAGAACAAGCAACATCTTTACACTTGGAAAGAACAGCTTGCATACAAAGTGAAAGCTTATAATACAAACTCTGTGGAATTGATTGAGTATCGACAGATTGTGGCAGGTGTTATCAAGTTTGTGAGAACGTTGGTAACATCTATCCCCTGCCTTTACCAGCATGAAGGAGGTGCATACGTTGAGCTAGCTGAGGTACAAACACAGTTTCAGGATCTCATCTGTAGCAGTTTTTGCGATGATCCTGTTGACTGCAGGTTAAGTCAGATCATAGCCATGTCGGCAAAGCTAGATGATGCAACTGCCAAGACTATTGAATATCAGGGGCAGATTGCGGGTGGTGAGGAAATGCTGCGACGACACATTATCATCTTGTGCAGTATCAGTTGCCTAGATGCAGAGGCAATCAACGGCTGGGTAGAGGAATTGTTGACTCGAGGTGATGAGGTGTAAACACCCAGTTAGGATGTCCTACCCCTCCAAAATAGCATTTATGATAATAGGAGTTAACTTGATGCCTCTTTCCAAGTTAACTCACTATCCCACTAATCATGCATGTCTATTTCCACTAATTATGGATGTCTAATTTGGAGGCACTTTTGTATTTGGAGTTCTCTTTTAGTTTAGAATCAATTAACTGAAGTAGACTTCCTAGTTAACTGTTAGGTTACCTACTTTTAGACATAGGAATAAATCTTGTTGATTGATTGGCAAGAACTGAATGTTAACTCAAGGAGACCTTAGGGTTGCCTACTCCTTTGAATTTTTAATAAATAAGAGCCTTGGGGGCTCATTGTATTTTAACTTTATTTCACGGTAGCAAAATGTTGAGCTAAAAAGCCTTCGACTTTGTTCGCTAGTATATGTTCTTGAATCGTATTTGTTATAGCTAAACATTCAGCATAGCTTGTGTTCTTTCTATTCAGATAGGTGTATTCAATCTATGTTCATGTTTTATTGGTTGATCGTTTCTTGTGTGATTGTCTCTTTGACACAAGTTGTTGTGCCAAAGTGTAATCTTTGATCGAAGTTGGGATAATAAATCAAGAGAGCCATGGGCCTTTGATCCAAAAGTCTCAAGATCTGTCATTGTATGTTGTTCTTAATAATCTTTCTTTCAATCTACACCTCCGAAAGAGCATTGTCTCTCCTTGGGAATTTAGAGAGTAGGATTATCGTCATATGTTGTTTCTAGTAGTCTACCTTTCAGCCTACACCTCGGAAAGGACATTGCGCCTCTTTGGTAATCCTGAGATCTAGCCTATCGTTAGATCATTACTTGCATGAGTTCTATTTCGGCGTAAATTTGGAAGTTCAGAGCCTTCGGAAGCATTTTGAGAGACAGTTCGTTCAAGTGATCAAACCATCCCATTCCCACTCCTATATCCTCTTCCTCTGTTTTTCTAGAGGAAATAGGATAGATTAAAAGTTAGCCTAGTTGTAGTTAAGATCTGTAGAAACTAGAGAAAACCTTAGCTGCAACGCATTGTGTTTATGCACCCTTGTGCCCTGCCGCTGAGTAAAAAAGATAGGAACTTAGTCCATTTTACTTTTACGCAACCATCAGCAAAAGAGGGAGCGTCCCCTCCTAATTTGAAGAGCAGTTAATTATGTGCATAGCTGTCCGTTTCCAATAAGCACTCCAGAGGTGCTCATTGAAATGCCAACACAAGGTAAATTAGAGATTCCTACTCAAGATTATAGAAAGATTTGATTTTTTTCCAAGAATGGTTGAACCCGACATTTAGTTGTATATCTGGCCCTTGGTTTTCTATACTGGTAAATGGGAACCCACAAGGCTTCTTCAGCATTTGTAGGGGGTTGAGGTAGGGCAATCCTATCTTCCCCTTCCTCTTTATAATTATGGTTGAGCCGCTGGGAAGATCTATCCAACCTGCAAGAGATAATGGAATATGGAAAGGTTTAAAGGTTATTGACAATGTTAATCGCATCACCCACCTCTAGTATGTAAATGACACGTTGCTCAGGAAAGCTCCTATAAGAGAAGAAAGTATAATAAAGAAAACACTAAAAAATTATATCATTGGCTCTAGTCAAGAAGTTAATACTGCCAAATCAGAAATATTTTTCTCTCATACCAGTCTAAAAAAATTGGCTGAAGAGTCCAAAAAGGGGGATACAAGGTTGGAACACTTCCAAGCAAATACTTGGGCATCCCAATCTTCAAAAGGCAATGGAAGATCCCCAATTTGGGACCCACTCCTAGAATCATGCTTAAAAAAGATGGCAACTTGGAAGGGTAAATGATTGTCATTAGAAAGAAGAACGATAATATTGAAAGTTGTAATATCAGCAATTCCAATCTATCTAATGTCTTGCCTAAAATTCCTTCAAATATCATTGGCAGAATGGAACAAAAAATGAAGAATTTCCAATGGCAAGGAACCTCAAAGAAGAGAAAATACTGTTGGTTGCATGGGATAAAATTTGTAGACCCAAGGTTGTTGGTGATGTTGGGTCCCAAAACCGTTGCTCTACTTCCTAGAACAAAAATCTCACCCACCAAGCTAGGGTAGTCATCAAGGTGTGAAATTTGTTCATCAATAGATGAGTGGAAGGTTTAAGGTCAACTCTATGAGAGTGGGTTTTCTCTCCTACACTTCAAGCTCAACTTAGACTTGGGAGGGTATACCTTAATAGATATTAAACTCAAACAAAATGCACTATTACAGATCAATGACAGCCAAACCCAACATGCTAACTTGGCACCAAAGAATGTCATTACACCAAAAATAGTTGGTTGTATCAACACCCATATACAACTGATAATAATTTGCAATCATAACCCACATAAAATGAATTCTTTTGAAGCTTACTGAAGATGAATCCCTGGTTGTGATGCAAAGGACTACTCTTAATCCTATATTAATGGTTAATGTTTTGATTTTGATAATGGGTCAGAATATCTCCAGACCAGTGTCTATCTATGGGTATCAGAGTCATGTTGACAAGGAAGAAAGGAATGAAAGGAAAATATTGAAAGATTGATCTAAGCATAAGAATGCATCAATGAAAATATTGCAAACACAACATACTTAGCTATCCAAAATCAAACTACACAAGCTCGTATGTAAATTATGAATTCCACGGGGACGCGTCCCCCCCAAAAAACCACATGTTTCCTAGATGGGGACGTCTCGGAGACTTGGGGACTTGGGGGGGACGTCCCCCCACCAGCCCACCACCAGCACCACCATCCCACCACCAATGTTGCTATCTCCAAGACGACGCTGGGACTTTGAGGATGCTGGGGTGTCCTCAAGATGTTTAGGGGACTCCTAGTTGTCTCCAAGATGTATAATTCTTATACTTATACATCTTTTTATAACTATTTTTTCAAGTACTATATGTATTTCAACACCCTACCGCCCACCCGCCACCATCCCCCCACCGTCCCGCCGCCGGCCCCAAACTTAGACCCCCCATCCCCGTGTCCCTGAACGCGTCCCTTGTTGTCTCCCCACCCCCGTCCTCGAAACCCCATGGAACACTGAATTATTACAATGTTTGTAATTGTTTCAAAATGTTGCCACATTCTCTAATAGAATTTACAATCACAACATTAAATATATTGAAGGGAATTCTAAAATACCCTGAACGTGTACTCATGATTCTGGAGATATTATCTCTGCAACACATTTTCCCATGGTACCTTTGGACATTCAACAACTCTCACTACACTCCTACAACTAACTTTCAACTGTTGAAACCCTAGAAAGCATTGGCACCTCTTCTACCTTGAGAAAAAACAACTAACCCTTGAAATGAGTCTCAAAACACAACATATACCTTTGGGTCAAAACCCTAATCCATGACACTGTAGCACATTCAAACCAACGGCTGGAGATGAATCCCACCCAAAATGACCATTCCAAATAAATCAAGGTCACCCGCCATAGTTGTCAGGAGATGTGTCTCCTGCCCCCTAAGACGCATCTCGGGGATTGGTACTTGTCTCCGATACTGGAGACATCCCTGAAAACGACTCCAACAACATGGAAACTTCAGGTGTCGTCTCCGACGTCTCCCGGCAGAAATTTTGGCGTCTCCTGTGAAATTTAAAGCATTAAAAAATTATAAGGTGAAAAAATTTATAATGTCATGATATTTTCTATAAATTATTAATTTATTAACTTTTATTTATATTAAAAAAAGATGGCATCTCCAAGTACCCCCATCTCCTATTTTCAAAACAAAGTCATATTGGTACCGGTACCAGTCTCCCATACCAGTACCAGTACCAGTCTCCTAGCAACTATGTCATCCGCATTTAATTCTAGTAGTTGGGTGAAACGGCACCATTAATGTGAGTTGGTGGAGCAAGTGAAGAAGTGTGTCGTTGAGCCATTTAGCCTTTAAAATACTCACCCCATGCTTCATCGAACCTTTAAATGATGAAGGATTAAAATCTCGTACCCTCAACAAAGGAACAAGGAAGCCATCGAGCATCAAACCTTGAACATCCATCATATCGCATGCCAAGAAGGGGTGAGGGAAAAGAGAAAGCCAAAAGTCCAACTTCTAAAGAACTTGGAAGAATTTTGGAATAAAAGGGGGAAGGGAAGTGTCGAGGATCGGGTATCAAGGAGGACTAATACCATATGCTAAAATGGTATTGGGGGAGGAAGATCTTTGAAACCCCTACGGGTTGAAGACTTAGGCACTTTACAAAGACCTTGGTTGGGTTTCAGGGATCAAGAAGACAAAGGGAAGGATGCTAAAAGGAGGATGAAGGTAAGGAAGACGCTAACGGCCCAAAAGACCGAAAGAAGGAACACGTAGGCAATTTAAGGCAGACTTTGAGCATCGAGGAAACATCGAAATGGCAGCCAAAAGAGGTACAAGAGCAACAGAGACACCAACAACCCAAAAGTTTGATGGATCAACACTTAGTTATTTAGGGACATAAACTTTGGGGGTCGGGGAATCGGAAAACCTCGAAATAGGCAAACATTAGAGGATCCCACACTTCCTTTTCTTCAAATCTGATCACACACTTCCTTCTCTTCAAATCTGATAACACACTTCACACAATGCTCTTTTCATAAATCTGATCTAACTTATGCACCAATTCCTTTCACAAAACTGATTACAATCATGCACAATCCTCCTTCAACATATGAATCACAAATATGGCTGTCTTCATTCCAATTTTCTGCTCTCTAATGATGTATCATTTATTCTTTTTTTATCATATCAACATCCCCTTTATCTATTTAATATAAGTCTGATTTGCACTTCATTTTTCTGCTTTTTCTTTTCAATCTGCTCTTCACATTAGATATATTTTATTTATTTCTTGCTCAGATTCAAAAAGGATATTACATTGAATTGACTTTCTTGATAATGCTTCATCCATCTTCTATTTATATCCCTTCATGTTTATAATGTCCCCTTTTTAGCTCTATGCTTTTCAATGGCCAATAGCCCATTTCCGGAGTCCCATGGGCTACTCGGATGCATTTTTAGGGTTTCCTAAATTCTTGGAGGTTTCTTGTCAGCTTTTCGGGGGCTTGTTGTGGGAGTTTTCTAGAAGGGTTTTTGAGTCTTTCTGGGTTTACAGAGAGCTTTGGTGGGCTATCATGCATTTTCATCAGAGACTATTTCTGGACTTACTATTTTTACTAAGTTACAACAACTACCCGAAATGTGCTCAAATGGTGTTTGGAGTCACTATTTTTAGCAATATGCTATTTTTAATAAGTGTTATTTCTGGCAGTGTGGTTTGGCAGCAATTCAACACTCAGTTATTATTTCTGACAGTGTGGTAGTGCAATCTTGGCAGAGGCCTCTCCAACTTTCTTGGAGTTCAAAAAAGGGAAGTTTAATAACTTAAGTTATGTTATTTTCTAATGTTGTTTTTGGCCACCACGCCTAGGCTTTATAACTTTAGTTGTTTTTAAAATGTGGGCCTCTCATGTGGACATCAATATTGGAAAGATTATTGCATTTTAAAATGTTTAATATTTCCAAGTAAAGTTGAATGCCAAGTTTGATAAGTCAAAAAGGTTTTAATGAAATATTATATTACTCCTCTTTTAGGTGTCCCTTTTTGGAGGGAATTGAGAATTTGAAGTTTTGGGTTTGAGCTTATAAACACACCCCTCTCCTTCTCATTTGGTGATCCAATTTTATCATAATGAAGTGCTACTAAAATCATTTCAGAATCTTGCTTCAAGGTTGATACACCTCCTAGTTCTTCAGTTTTGAGTTTGCAAGTTAACTCCTAGCTAAACAGTGGATGCTTCTTCATTCAAAGGTTGTAGATTGAGCTTCATTGGTGATGAATTCTTTCATGTTTTCTGATCTTGTGGGTTTTGATGTTTTCTAACATTTTGGTGAGGTTGTGAGTTAGTTTTCAGTTTGATGATCATTTTGGAGTGCTTCTATCAGTTTTCCAGTTGCTGGTTTGTGAAGGGTTGAAGCACGTTTATGTTAACGCTGACCTGAAGAGTTGATAATATTTTGTAATATCCCTTGACCAATCTGCCCTAAAATTTCAATTTGCTTTGCTTGACATTTTGTCAAACAATTTGCATGAAAACTGATTTCTGAGTATGTATGCTATTTTCTGGATATTGGCAGTGTATAATATGAAGTGCTACAACAGGAATATTTAAATGCAAGACTAAACATGCCAAATACTATTATATGACACCAACAATAATGCAAAGGAATGTAGATACAAAGACTGAAAATCAAATTCCTTCACTGTATTTCAGTGCAATTCTTACACAGTAGCATTGAGATGATTCTAGCATCAGAAAATAAACTCATTTCTGAACATGATCAGTACATACATTATTTAATGGTAAATCCTTGCTGACTTGTGTATCAGCAGCAGCTTCAGGAATGGTGATACTTCTTAAATATCCCTTGAAATATATGACTCTTCCTCCAGATATGCTGGCACGGCCTCTCCAAAGTATAAACTTACACACAGTAGCTGGAATATGAATCACTATCCTAGTCAGGTGATCACGTCTTCCTAAAAAGACTTGCAGCTCCTCAAAAGTACATGTCTTTGCTTGATATGATGCTAAGCTTCATGTCCAAATAGCTGTGATACAATATATCTTGCTTACCATGAATAAATATCCTCCAATAAAATATCAATGGCAATATATGATATAGGCAACTCCTTGAAAATAATATTGAAATTTGAATGCTTATATTTGTCGGCTTCAATATGCAAGGCACTTTATACAAGGAACCATTGATTCCATCCAACCTCACCTTTAGACGCCTATCAATTCTAGAATGTCTCACGCCTTATAATGAGATGTTGTCGACCTGTAGATGCAACGGCCACCGTGGCTCTCCAACTGGCACGGCACCTTCAATATGGGCGATTGAGAAGATATCCAATGATGCATCAGCCTTCAATATGTCGAGTCTCAATAGTTGAGATATCTGGAGGCTCCAATGAGTTGTGTGATTCCAGCGCCGACTCTTTCTAAACACTCCACGATGAAGATTCAAGCTTCCTTTCCTGTCTTGCCTTCATACACAGGGATCTCTTAATGTCTTTAATCCTTCTATGCGATGAAATTAATGTATATTTGCCTGCCTTCAGATTTATCGCCCAAATCTCTTTAATCGCTTAGCAAAGGAAAATTAATATTTGCCAAACAATATTTCCGACGACATATATTTATTTTCTCAAATATTATTTCCAAGAGTTGTTTCTACTCCCCAATACTAAAAATAACCTTAAACTTCTGAATAATAATTTTATTAGCAAGATAGATAAAAATAATGCAATAATAAACCAGCTATTGCATTAATAGAAATTCTTATTCAAAATTGCAGTAATACATTAGCTATTGCAATTGTTCAAATACTTAGCTTCTCAGACAAGCTGCATACAATCTCCAAATTTGGTCAAAGACCATTAAATTTGCAATGAAGCACCTGTAGAAACCCTGGATGGATTCCTCCACAATCTCTAGCTAGAATTGATGTTTCACAATCGAACCTGGTATCCTAGAGTCTTCAAACCCTCGGACCTGAAAAAGCTTTCAAGCTCTTCCCAAACTAAAATGAGAAATAAAATCCAAGCATATCTGGAATGAGCTCCTTCCTACCTTTTTAAAGAAATCCTTGTCCTTCTAGAAAGATCTAATAAAGTATCTTCCACAACCTTCTAGAAGAATATAATATTTCCAAAAGTGACATTCTAATATTTTATTTTCACTTAAGTCAGTTTTAAAATATTAATTAAGTGACTTTATAATTTATTCTTTTATTTTAGTCACTTTATTTTAATTAAAATAATCAATTAAATCATTCTTTGAAATATTATTAATTTTTGGACAACTTAATCCATTAAATTAATTCAATCGCTCCTCCACAAATTTTGGGGACATTACATATTTTGTGGGCATTGGCTCATTATTTTGCTCACTCCTAGGCACTCCTTTGCCTGGAGTTTCATGATTTTTGGCAAAGTGTTTGATTTTTCCTAGCTGGTCACCCTTGTTGGGAGGTTGTACAATTTGCTAGTGTTGCCTTGGGATTTGTGTCGGATTTTGGTTGCCAATTTTAGGGAGTTTCTCAATTGGAGGTTGGATGCCTACCCTTGCTTCATCCATTACAACAAATTTAGGATCATTCTGAGGTGTTTGGAGGTAATGTTTTCTTGATGGCTAGTTGAGTTTTCCAGTTCGCTGCCCTATCATATCAAACTGCTGTTGTTTTGTATCAGACCTGGTGTTTTCATTGTATTCTCATATTTTCATGATGCCTTATCATTGTAATGTCTTAGGGATGGATATCTGATACTTGTGCTCTCATATGGCTTTGATTATCTCATGATATATTGTTTTAGACATCATATTGTAATGCTGATATAGTAGTACTAATCACCTTTCATCCTTCAATTATTTTGTATTACACTCCCGCTGGATAAGTGGTTGAGTTTGCTTTACTTTCTTGTTGCCCGTTGAACAGTGGAAGTGGCTGGCTATGCCGCCAAGTTCTTTAATTTACTTTACTTTCCTGTAGCCCGTTGAAAAGTGGAAGTGGCTAGCTTCACCGCCAAGTATTTTACATTTCTCTATTGGCTGGCTTGCCGCCAATAGCTCATTGTACTTCCAGCTTGGATTTTGTATTAAGATCCCCTTACACCGTATGCTTTCACCTTGCCCTCTCTGGAATCTAGGTGATCAAAAAGTGAAAGGGTTGCTTCTAGTTTTCTTATCTTTACATTGGGCTAACGCTAACCAGTGAAGTTTGTGTGAAAAAATTGGGGAAAAACTAAGGGGGATATTTCAATGTCTCTTCATCAAAAGAGGCGACCTTATCTAAAAGGGATGACTTTTCCTTAATCGCACCATTTTATTAAAATATATGAGTAGGATGTTTTTCCTTAACAAATAGGGAGCACTCCATTTAGAGGGAGGTCGGCTTCTCTAACAAAAGTTTATTTTAAATTTTAAACTTGATCTTGGCACCTTTATAAAGATTGATGCATTTATATTTCTAATTGCTATCTTTAATAAATTGATCTTTACATCACCATGTAGTCGCTGCTTTTTAGACTCCTTTAATAAAGATCACTGCCTTTAGTTTCTCAATCGCTGCTAATTATCATCTACTCATTAATCACCACAATAATAAGTCGCTGCTCATTTATACTTTGATCTTCTACTTATTAATCCTTTAATCTTTCCTTTATAGTACTTAGTGTTGCCTTTTCCTCTAATGTAATAAGTTGGCCTTCTTTGTATGATATTTAAACAAAACATAATAAGTGCTTTTCATTTTCAGGCAAGATTAGACTTGAGTATCTTAGGTCAGCCAGCATATTATTTTTATTTCCAATAGACCCATATAATGTTATTTTAAAGAAAGAAACTCTTCATAGTCGACTTTACTGAGTATGTTTGGGTATTGCTTTAGATATTATTGGCTTTGTTCTTTGATCTTTAAATATCCAAGTAAACTAGATCTTGGCCAGCAATTATAATGGCCGCCATCCATTTTCTCAATCTGCTCTTTACATCTATTAACATCATGTATTAAGTCATTATGACATTCATTTCATCTTTATTGAACATACCAACAATCTCCCATATGCCTCAACATAGATTTCATTTGACATCAATGACAATATTCTAAGAATCTCCCCATTAAAACTCTTTGGCATCAATGACGATCTTGTCCACTTTTGACATCAATGACAACGTTTCCAACAATCTCCCCCTTTGTCATTGATGGCAACACAATCATAATCCTCTCCTTTTTTTTTGCCCCCCCTTACTCTATCTCTCCCCCTTTGACATCAATGGCAAAGGGACACTTAGCATACTTCTTTTTTTTATGATATGATTCTTCCTCTTTTCTCGGGCTTCCCCTTGCTCTAATTCTCTACCTTTGTCTCTTTGTTGCTTGGATGATATTCTTCCTCTATAGCTTTCCAAAAATAATTTGGGTGATCATCTCAAGTTTAACACTTCAGGAACTTGTTTTGCTATCCATCATTGACTAGGCAACTTACAAAATGAAAAATGCTTTCAACTTTTCACAAAGAATCTCCTCCTATTTGTCATGCTTCCACTTGACATTAATGGCATCATTCTTCCATTCTATAAATTCTCTCTTTCTAAACTTTCCTTTTTGACATCAATGGTAAGAAAACTTCATTTATCTCTTATTTTTCTCATGCACAGAGTTGTAGCTTTCAATCCTTCTATAATTCTCCCCCCTTTTCGTTGATGGTAAAGGGATATTAATTATACGTCTATCTTTTGTCTTCTATGGCATCATTACATAAATAGGAGCACAAACATAAGTATAACCATCATAACTTACTACTATCCATCTCTTTCTTCTCTCATTGTCTCAAGTCTTTTATACAAGAGTAGTTTCCATCTTTCTATAACCTCTGCCATTCTTCACATTGTCGTCAAATGCTTTGTAACATTCATACATGATCTTTCTTATTTGATTTTCACTCTTGCACATTGAAACATTGTCATGTTATAACCTTCCTCTTCAATGTTCTATGAAAAGTTCATTACCTCTTTATCACTGTAGGTTGCTATCTCTAATTTAAAGACTATCACCATTTTCAATGTGTCATACTTCTTATGCCTTTGATGCCTATATTATCACCATTCCCACTATACCTTGTCTTTCAAAATGTTGTCATGCATCATTTGTCAACCATCGTGTCATACATGTTTTGAACTATACTTTGTTGGAGTGTTTATGATTTTTACATTTCATATCTTTAACCTCCATCATCCCAAGAACATAACGCAATGATCTTGTTGTATGCCTAGCCATTCTTTAGTCTCTCTTTCTTTTCTCCAATCATATCTTCTCTTTCTCTACTAATTCTTCCCCTTTGATCAATCACAACGGAATGCTCATATAGAATATGCCTTTAGCTGATCTATCTTGAATTGTCTTCTCCATGGAGTTGAAATAATGCAATGATTAGCTCCCGCTGAACTCGTACATCTCCTTAAGGACTTAGTGATATATCTTGTGCATGAGGCACAAAGATTCTTCCTTCTTATTATCTTGCTCTTGTTTCCTTCTCCATACTTTTGTAGATTCTTCCTTTTGCTTATTCATGGCTTCCACTTTCTTGTACTGCTTAGGGTATTCCACAAAGTCACTTCTACACAATCGTGCCATATGCCCATAGTTGTTGCACTTGTATAAAGATTTATAGCTTCTTCTTGAGAACTCATAAGCATCTTTACTCCATCCATCATTTCTTCCTTGTGTTTTACAACTGCTTGCCTTATGACCAAGATGGTTGCATTTATAATATATGATGTCATCCTTTCTCTTTGGCAACCCATAAGGACCTCTATTCTTGATCCAACCACTACTATGTGTCCAACAATCTACCGCTTTATGACCAAAGTTATTGCAAGAGTAGCAATAACCATAAAATGAATGTTGAGACTTGTTCATTTGCACTTGCCTTGGAGGAAATAATCTTGTGAACTTCTTGTTGTCTCCATGAGGAACATTTGTTTTTTGTGAGACATTGTTTTCCTTCCTCTTATTATTGTAAGTAGTATATCTTTACTTTGTTGTAGTCGGCCGTAGTCAGCCTTGGTCATAGTCGGCCAATTGCTAATAAAACAATAGTTAGTGAGAATAATACATGTCATGTACTTTTGGCAATCAAGTCCTAACTAATGATAATGTTGTTATGAAACGTCGTATCGATTGGTTATCTAACTACCGCCGAACGTTATATGTAGTCAGTTGCTGTAGTTGGGAAATAGTTATGTGCCGATGGTTATATTGTTAAGTACTGCTGATACTCTCTGATTGTACATGATATTTCTAATAATGAATAAAGTTTCTGGTGTTCAAACATGATATCTTTCTAAGTTTACTGTTCTATTCTATGTTCTGCACATGACTAGTTTGCCAGTAGTACGTAAGACTTGAATTACATTCCGTAGGAAAACATTTGGCGCTGTTGCCTGAGCGGACTAGGGCATCACTCGTCATGGCAACGTAATGGTAATGAGGAACGGGAAGATCGATTGACGGAAGATCTTGTCAATCTGTGGAAGATATCGTTACGAGATCACGTACGTAGGGAATCCCACAGACGGGAGATCCCTGAGGAAGTTATTTGGGATAGATTGGAAGTGAATGACGAGGTGAAGCGCCTCCTGAATCGTATGCCCAGATTGCTGGCCCGTCATTCCATTATTTTGCAAGACCTCCGAGAAGAAGAGGATCAGGAACGCCGAAGGCAGCAAATACTGCAGCGCTACGAAGAACGAACTAAACAAGAAGAAGAAGAACGAGACATGAGCCGAAGACGTACATCTGGTAGTCAGCAATGATCGCCTGAACATATTTTAAATGCCCGTACGGCCGAACAAAGACAAGCATCGAGTACCTGACAGGCACGGGACTTCGGAAGAGCAAGTTCGGCAATCACTCAGGCTGCAAGAACAAGAAAACCGGCAAAGAAGATTGAAGCAAGTTGGTAAGGAATTGGATGAGGATTTAATTGAAATATATCAGAGCATTAAAAGAACATATGAAAATCTGACAAGAATAGACACATCCATTGGACGAGTGCACCAAAGTTTGAAGGAAGGAAGGGAGAAAAAACCCTTCGGCACCCTGAAGGAAGATATGATCCCGATGAGAACGAAGATGAATTGAGTAGTAGCATCAGCCGTTTTCGGGAGTTGTCCTTGTCAGACAACGACGAACGCCTAACGAGTGGAAGATCAGAGCCCAGAACCCCGAGGCAGGAGTACCAAAGGGGGAGACTCAAGGTGCGCAGACGCTGAGGAACGACGTGGGAGTGACTCGTACGTGGCCGAGAGTGCAAGTGACGCACCGGAACGTAGCGAGGAAACCAGTCTAATCGAGTCCAACACACAAGGAGGATAGCGGGGACGATGGCTCATCCGGGCGGCAAAAGTTGCCGAAGTTCATGGGGAATGGGTCTGAAGATCCCGTACGGCACTGTAAGACATGTGAGACTATTTGGATAGCGGTGGGCGGGATGATCCCGACCGGTGGTGAAAGCATTCAGCGACACTCAGAGAGAGTGCCATTGATTGGTACTCTGAATTGGATCAAGCATAGAAAGCTACATGGAGGTTATTGAAGAAAGCATTTCAAGAGGAGTTCAAACTCCTGCGGGATGATAGTGAGATTGTTGCGGAGATATACAATACCAAGCAAGGAAAGCACGAGAGTGTGCGGACCTACAATCGAAACTCAAAGATTTGCTGGGGAAATTGGAGGCACAACCGGCCGATGGGTTGATGAAAGATGGTTCATCGAGGGCTTGATTCCGTCATTAAGAAAAAAATGAAAGTCGTACCTCCTTCGTCGTATGCGAAGCATACAATCGGGCAATGGACATAGAAAGTGATAAAACATCCTCCCAGGAAAAAGAAGACAGACGACGAAATACGGACGACGGACGGTGAATCAAGGACTGTAAGCACTCAGGAAAGATATGATCACGAATGATGGAAAAATTGAAGCGTAAGAGAGTCTGAAGATAAACTAGAGAGTTGTTTAATTGCAATCTAGAGGTCACACGAGGCAATGTAAGGAACTGCTGCGATATCAAGTGAGTGGGACATTCCGTCAAGGAATGCCCATACAACTTAAAACCAAAGTGCACAAGTACTCTTCACTCATGGAGAGCCGTCAACACCGCGAACACACCACCAAAGCCCCAGTACAATAGCAATGCATCCCCTGGAGGTTACCAAAGCAACAGAAGTCCAAGAAACATGATACAGTACGATGCAAAAGGAAGGCCCATGATCCAATGCAGGAAGTGCAACGAATGGGGCCACTTTGCCAGGGACTGCCAGAACGGTCAAGGTTCGGGAGGGAGATTGTGTAAGTGGTGTGGACCAGGCGATCATGAAGATAACGAATGCCCTAAGCAAAAGGGTATCCACATGCTGGAAGTAGAAGAACAAGAGGTACTGGCGATCACCAGAGCACAAGCAAAAAAGGCCACTTACCCAGATCCATGTACGGAGAAACAAAGGATGAAGGAAGCAAAAACCGAAGTGGAACTGGCGATGGCGAAAGAAAACAAAGTACCTCTGGAGAAGCCAAGAACCTCTCGGCGGTCGGAGGCGGAAACCAACATCGTACGGCAGGTACTGCAGACCACCATACCGATCAAAGTAACTGACCTTCTCCAAACTATGCCGCAGTTGGGACTGGCGATCACAAACATCGTCGGGATGGCAAGCAACCGCAATCGGAGGAACGAAGGCAAGAATTGATACCAGAACTGCCACCATACGGTAAACAAACAATCGAGCCAGTATTGCTCACAGCGAACATCGGGAAGATGCCAGCGGTCGTGCATATGGAGATCAAAGGGAATATCTTGACAAATACTATCGTCGACGGAGGATCGGGAGTCAACGTACTACCTGAAGACACATGGAAGAGTCTCGGGAAGCCTACACTTTGGCCATCGACATTCCAACTGGTGGGCGCTGATCAACATGGTATCAAGCCGTTGGGAACACTGATGGCGCAGAAGGTGACGATCGGCACACAACAGTTTTTGCTAAATTTTGTCGTCATCCCATTACAGAGGAAAGCATACGATGCACTACTTGGGAGAGGATGGTTGATAGCCACGAAGGCAAATCATAATTGGAAGAGGAACACACTCTCGATCGAGAACAACAGGCGGAATTACGTCATTGACTTGAAGAACTAGGCTGTGAGTGAAGAATTGGCTTCCTCCGGATCTGAATCGGATGGAGGTGAGTTGGATGTGGACGAGGGAAGGAAAGCTATGGAACCGAACACCGAAGGCGTACTTGAACTCGAGAGTTGTTCAGAGGACGAGACAAGCTCGCTGAATGGCTTATTTCATTGGCAGATGGAAGACTATGAAGTGTTCCATCGAGAGTGTAACATGCTACAAATCGGGGAAATCAAGGAAGAAGAGAAATAGGGAAGGCCCAGCCAAACACTTCCGGTCGAGTATGGAGAGTACAAAGGAAGAGTCTCAAAACGGGACGATATGCCAGTCCACAAGTTTGAACAGGTACGAGATGAAAAAATTGTGTTGGAGTTAAAAAATGAAAAGTATGAAAAATTAAAAAAATTAGAAAAAAAGAAAAGAGATGAAGAGAGAAAAAAGAGATGAAAGGAAAAATGGAAAAGAAGAGAGAGGGGATGAGAGAGAAAATGAACAACATAAGGAAAAATTAAAAATTATCAAAGGAGTAAAATGGGGAAAAATAGAGATAATTAAAAAATTGAAGAAGGGGACAAATAAAAGAAATTCGAAGGGAGACAAAGGTGAGTTATATAAAAAAGTACGAAGCAATATTCTCATCAAGCATATAGTACGCCGTATGGTCAAGCTCAGGAAGGCAAAGGCAAAAGGAGAGAGATTCGACAAGACTTCACCGGCCAAATCAATCGCACGAAGGAAGGAAGGACGAAGCAAAGGGAAGAAGCCCGTACGCCCATCACAGGAGGCACCTCCGTACGATGTACGGACAAGGAAGAACTCAGAAGGAAATCACGTACAACACACCAATCAAAGCCACGTACGGATCGATCGAGGAGAAGAGGTCGTACGACGGCCAAAAGAAAATAGTGTAAGGAGCTTGGAAGGGAACCTCGTATGGGCCAGAAGAAATCCGTACGCTGGGAGACAAGCCGTACGAGTGCCAGAGGAGGAGGTCGTACGGTATCAACAAAAACACACAGTACGTTGTCACGTGAAAAGAAAATTAAGATTGCAAGTGCCAAGTCGACAAGGAAGGGCCACGCCAGCAATCAAACCCCTCATTGACAAGGCCGTACGCACAAAGCAGAAGTCCGTACGCGTAAGGGAAAGTGAGGCCGTACGTAGTAGGAAGAAGAAATCCGTACGCTGGGAAGAGAAGAAGGCCGTACGGCGGAGAGATAAGAAGAAATCCGTACGCTGGGAAGAAAAGGTCGTACGGTGGATAGATAAGAAGAGGGCCGTACGGTGGAAAATTAGAAGAATTCCAAAGTACGTACGGCAGAACTTGAAGAGTGTCGTACGCATGTGCTATTTGAAGGCCGTGTGAGTAAAGCAAAAACTCCGTACGCCCAAATCAAAGGAGACCGTACGCCAGAACAAAGCAAGCCAGAAAGAACGCCATAAGGAGGCCGTACGGATCAAGGAGAAAGTCGTATGTACCAAACAAACAAAGACTGCAAGTATTGAAGTTTGTAAAAGGCAGGCCGTACCAAGCATCGACCGGAGAAAGTAAAGTCTAAGAAAAACAATGCAAAATCTGTATTTTTCGGCTTTGTCAGCACTATTCAGAACTCGTGGAAAAATCATGAAAATAAGGCGCGCGATGCTGCCCCTCGATCCTGCTGGGGGCGCTGCCCCCAGACCCCCGCAAGGGGCGCTGCCCCTTGACCCCGCTGAGGGCGTTGCCCCCAGACCCTCATCAAATTTATTGGAATTGTCCATTTGCAATACAGCCAGCCAACGTAGTACAGTT
The DNA here is from genome assembly GCA_007258455.2 of Sequoia sempervirens. Taxonomy (NCBI): domain Eukaryota; kingdom Viridiplantae; phylum Streptophyta; class Pinopsida; order Cupressales; family Cupressaceae; genus Sequoia; species Sequoia sempervirens. The sequence goes on from VDFB02075321.1 coordinate 362,175,619, forward strand.
GGCAGCCGAGCAAATGAGAGTGACAACTCTCGAGAAGTTAGCAGAAAGGGATAGAGTATTGGGTCAGTTGATAGAGAATGATACCCAGATGGTCGATGCACAACGACTTTCAGCACAGAGGGAGAATCAATTACACGAAAAGGACAAGGAGTTGGCATTTTTTATTTTCAGTCGTCTGGAAGACGACTACTTTGTAGGGGGGGATGATGTAAGTAGTATATCTTTACTTTGTTGTAGTCAGTCGTAGTCGGCCTTGGTCATAGTCGGCCAATTGCTAATAAAACAATAGTTAGGAAGAATAATACATGTCATGTACTTTCAGCAATCAAGTCCCGACTAATGATAATGTTGTTATGAAACGTCGTATCGGTTGGTTATCTAACTACCGCCGAACGTTATATGTAGTCAGTTGTTGTAGTCGGGAAATAGTTATGTGCCGATGGTTATATTGTTAAGTACTGCTGATACTCTCTGATTGTACATGATATTTCTGATAATGAATAAAGTTTCTGGTGTTCAAACATGATATCTTTCTAAGTTTACTGTTCTATTCTATGTTTTGCACATGACTAGTTTGCCAGTAGTACGGAAGACTTGAATTACATTCCATAGGCAAACAATTATTCTCATTATTGATTGAGTCTTTTAGAACATCTGCATAGCCTTTTGGTTTTTCTTCATTACCCTTCTTTTGTTGCTCATTTGAAGGTTGATCTTCCTTTGCAATATGACCAAGACTTGTCTTTATACATGATGACTTTTGTCCATCTATAATATCATCCACGATTTCGGTACTTTTATCAACCTCGAGCTCATGTCTCGCTTGGTAGTTGTTTTCTCTAATTCTGTCTTCAAGTAACTAATTTCAGATTCATACTTCTTTCATCTTCAATTGACTTCTTACTTCCTCCTCAATCCTCTTTGCTTCTTCGATTTTTATTTTTTGATCTTCAATCATCCTTTCCACTTCTCCAAGGGCTTGTGACACTTTCGCCTTGGATTCACTTTCTTCTTGAACTTTTGACTTTAGACATGCATTTCTTCTTCTGAGCAAATGAATCTCATCATATGCAAGATAATTTCTTCCTCAAGATCCACTTCTTCATCAACCTCATTTTTCTTATCTTCAGCATGTTCTTCTTCATCTCTTTCATTTTTATCACCTTTTGCTTTCATAGCCATGAAAAGTATTTCTTCTCTTGAATCTTTCTCTTCTTTTCTTTTATCTTCACCTTTGACCTGCACACATTCAAAAACACAATAATCAGTTTTATCACAACTAAAATTTGTATGCTTACCTTTGTATATGTTGGATTCTTCTTTAGACTTTTTATCAACATGGGCCTCCTTTGTATCCAATTCATTACTCGAGCTATTGCTTGATTCAAGCTTTGAAATGTTTATCCTTGATGATTTGAACATTGCTTCTTCTTTAGATGATTTCTCCTTTTCTAACACTATTTCTTCTTCTCTTTTACTCACAAGGTTATCTCCATTTGTCATGACATCATTCTTTGGTTCTATTGCCATGTGTATTCCAAGTGCTACCTCATCATTCTCATTTGGTTTTGTTGGTGCAAGTTTATCAACATTCTACTTAGTATTTCGTTTTCCCTTATTTCCTTTTCTTTTCCCATATGTGCTCATACAATCTACCTTCTAGCGGTTAGGCTATTTCCAAAGGAACTCGCTCTGATACTAATTGATGAGCACAAGATGATACTCAGAGGGGGTCAATATCTTACAATCTTTTACTTTTCAAAACTTAACCAATCTCAATTAAAACATTCAAGTAAGATCTAGCAATTAAGAACACAATGAAAACACTGATTTACGTGGAAACCCTTGAGGGAGAAAATCACGGCAAAATATTGCTTATATATTATAGATTAATCTTCTTCTTGTAGGCTCCAGTCTCCACTTGAAAGATTTATAGGCCTATTGGAGGCTTCAAACCCCACTCAACTAAACTCCAACCCAACAAGAGGCTTCAACTTCTATTTGATAGGCTCCAACCCCCACACAAACTGAGCTACAACCCAACAAGAGGCTCCAACCTCTATTAATCCTTCAATGGCTGATATAGTTTACTTCTTCGCATGATCTTCCTCTCATAAAACTGTTTACTCCTTTCACAAATCTAATCACACACATCCTTTTCTTCAAATCTGATCACTCACTTCCTTCTCTTTAAATCTGATAACACACTTCACACAATGCTTTTTTCATAAATCTGATCTAACTTATGCACCAATTCCTTTCACAAAATTGATTACAATCATGCACAATCCTCCTTCAACATATGATCATGAATATGGCTATGTCTTCATTCAAATTTTCTGCTCTCTAATGATGTATCATTTATTCTTCTTTTATCATATCAACATCCCCTTTATCTATTTAAAATAAGTCTGATTTGCACTTCATTTTTCTGCTTTTTCTTTTCAATCTGCTCTTCACATTAGATATATTTTATTTATTTCTTGGTCAGATTCAAAAAGGATATTACATTGAATTGACTTTCTTGATAATGCTTCATTCATCTTCTATTTATATCTCTTCATGTCTCTTCATCAAAAGAGGCGACCTTATCTAAAAGTGATAACTTTTCCTTAATCGCACCATTTTATTAAAATATATGAATAGGATGTTATGCCTTAACAAATAGGGAGCGCTCCATTTAGAGGGGGATTGGCTTCTCTAACAAAAGTTTATTTTAAATTTTAAACTTGATCTTGGCACCTTTATAAAGATTGATGCATTTATATTTCTAATTGCTGTCTTTAATAAATTGCTCTTTACATCACCATGAGTCGCTGCTTTTTAGACTCCTTTAATAAAGATCACTGCCTTTAGTTTTTCAATCACTGCTAATTATCATCTGCTCATTAATCACTACAATAATAAGTCACTGCTCATTTATACTTTGATCTTCTGCTTATTAATCCTTTAATCTTTCCTTTATAGTACTCAGTGCTGCCTTTTCCTCTAATGTAATGAGTCGGCCTTCTTTGAATGATAGAGATTTAAATAAAACATAATAAGTGCTTTTCATTTTAAGGCAACATTAGACTTGAGTATCTTAGGTCGGCCAGCATATTATTTTTATTTCAATTCGACCTATAAATAATGTTATTTTAAAGAAACTCTTTCATAGTCGGCTTTATTGAGTCTGTTAGGGTATTGCCTTAAATATTATTGGCTTTGTTCTCTGATCTTTAAAAATACCAGTAAACCAGATTTTGGCTAGCAATTATAATGGTTGCCATCCATTTTCTCAATCTGCTCTTTGCATCTATTAACGTCATGTATAAAGTCATCATGAAATTCATTTCATCTTTAATTAACATACCAACAATCTCCCATATGCCTTCACATAGATTTCATTTGACATCAATGACAATATTCTAACAATCTCCCCATTAAACTCTTTGGAATCAATGACGATCTTGTCCACTTTTGACATCAATGACAACGTTTCCAACACAATGGATCACATTACTAAGGCACATAGAAAGGAAGGGACCCAAGCAAAAAGGTCATGACAAAATTGAGTCCCAACAAGTGGGGTTGGTATAAAAAGACTTGCTATTCAAAACAGGGCATTGGGAGCCAAGATAATTTGGAAGCTCTAAAAAAATTTGCACCTCAAATCGGCCAACAAAATACTCACAAACAAATATTTGGATTTGAAAGATCCAACAAGAATATTTAATAATATCCAACCCTCTAAGAGGCTCAAGCTTGTGGAGAATTTTATCATGTCTAGCAAACAAATCATCACCAACCACATAACAAGAAAGATAAGAAATGGACATTCTACAATTTTTTGGAAATACTTATGATGAGCACACGATTATACTGAGAGGAGGGAGAGGAGGGGGCGGGCGAGGCAGGAGGGTGAATCAGTATAATACAATCTTTTTAATTTAAAACTTAATCAACCACAATAATAGCCACCATACAAGACCTAACAATTATGCAACTGAAATATCCTCCTGTCCCTTGTGATAATTTTCAATGCAACTGCTGTAACTTTTTTTTGTTTTTATATGGTTTATGCTTTTTTTGTGTTTTTTTGGAATAAGATGCCAAGTAAATGCAATAAAGGAGAGATATACACAATGGATGCAAGATAACAAACTAATAAAGCAAACTGAAAATATACTGAGATCAGATTTTATATTCAAAGCTTTTACAAATGATTCATACCTGGCAAACCAATCTAGAAAATATATGCAAAGTCTGGTAGTGAAAATCTGCAACTGTCAACCCCTTGAGGAGGTCGATTTGCAGCAAAGACTAAGTTATCCACCAAATTGATGCAGCAAATATATCACAGCCCCTTAGCCACCTCCAATGCACGAGATTTCAGCCTAAAAATTTAGGCGATTCAACCTAGGAATAAAACGCCTTACACAATAGCTGTATGGCCTGGCAGAATGAGGACAGTACAGCCTGGTACTGCTAATAAATACGGCCCAGCAATGTATATACTTCAGTAAATTCAAACAGCAATAGTGTCTTCCAGATTTATCAATGAAAATCTCTTCAAACCCTTGCAAAAAATTCACCAATCTGCTCAATGTGATCTTTGTTTGATAGCCACTCAAAACTAGCAACCCTTGGGTGATCTTGCACACCTGTAGGAAGCTGAATCATGAAGATACCACGTTCTCCAAGACTCTCAATGCAGAAAACCCCTGGTTTTTCCCTCTCCAGCAAAAGCTTCTTGAAAATAGACAAGTGTAGAATGAGAAAAATTGCACTTTTCAAAGCTTAAATACTCCTCATGAAAAGCTCGACCCCCAAGATGGCTTTTTTTGACTAAAAAATATATTATAACATTGCTTTGGTATCGACTTTATTAAATTTCCTTACATCGGCGCCCAAACCAATGCACTTAATGATTTGACTTATAATATTTCAATGGCCCCACAAATATAAAGTCATTAAGTCATTATGTTATGTACTTTTAAATAATTAGTTATTATTAAAGTCGTACTTTAATAATAATTAAAATATCTCTCTCAAAACTCATTATTTTTTTATTCCGTCAAAACCAGGAGGTCATCCACTGTAACTACTATCAATCTAGGTGCCCTACCAAAAATAGAACACTAGACCCATCCACTAAGTGACTTACTAAAAATAGTAAGTGTCACAAAACTGAGTCCAAAACATCTCCCAAAGGAAAAACCTGAATAACACCAAACTCTGGAGAAGGAAACACCGCCAAAGAACCTAATATTTGCCACAAAGGACCCTCTAACCCACCATATTAGCCTGCGAGAGTCAAAAGATAGGCTAATCCATCGAGAAACAGAAGCGAGCTAAGAAAGGGACATTACAGTCTGCCCTCCCTGAAATTGCTTGTCCCCAAGCAATCTCAACTTTGGATGCTGCAAGATGTCCTCACTCTCCCACGTAGCATCCTCTACCAACAAATCCCTCCATTTGATCAGATATTCCATGATAACCCGTCTCCGTAAATGACGCTCTCTGGAATCAATGATGGCCTCAAGTACTAATATCAATTTCCCCTCGTCATCAAGGGGTGATAAAGTTGTAGAGGGAAAAATATGGTGTCCTAACGCCTTTTTGAGGCGTGACACATGAAATACATTATGTACCCTGCTGTCTGCCGGTAACTCTAGCTCGTAAGCCACTTCTCCTACACGCTTGATAATCCTGAAAGGACCATAATAGTGTGGCTTAAGCTTCTCGGCACCACTCTTCCTAAGAGTGGACTAGCGGTAGGGCTACAACATCAAGTACACCATATCACCCACATCAAATGATCGCTCAACTCTCTTCTGATCTACATACTATTTCTGTTGATTTTGTGCCTTTTGAATATTCTCCTTCAGAGACCTCGTGATATCCTGGCACTCCTATAGACGATCCTTAGCACTGGGCACTCTACTATCACTCGGCACCAAATCCAAAAAGTTGGGCGCATCATACCCATATAAAGCCATAAATGGTGTCATCTGAATGGACATGTGGTGAGTGGTATTGTAGCAATACTCACAGATGAATCCACTTCACCCAAGCCTTCTACTACCCTACTATATAATTACAGAGGTATCCTTCCACCCATTTATTAACATTCTTCATCTAACCATCCGTCTGCGGGTGGTAACTGATACTCGGAGTAAGCTCGGTCTCACTAAGCCTGAACAACTCCTGCCACAAATGGCTCATAAATCTGTTGTCCTTGCCGCTAACAATACTCCTAAGTAAACCATGTAGCCTAAATACCTCTCGAAAGAACAAGTCTACTACCTATGTAGTTGAATATGTAGCTGAGATCAGAAAGAAGTGGGCAAACTTCCTAAGTCGATCGACAACCACATAAATACAATCTCTGCCTTGGGCTTTAGGTGAGCCCGTAATGAAGTCCATGGATAAATACTCCCACTTCCTATCCGGAATGGGAAGTGACTGAAGTAGACCTGCAGGATATGTATGCTCCTATTTATTCTGCTAGCAAACAAGGCACTCTCTAACATACTGAAGAACCTTAGACTTGAGACCTTTCCATGTAAATCGTTCCCGAATCTACTTATATGTCTTGAAGTAACCGAGATGCCCTGCCATAGATAGATCATGAAAGGCTCTCAAAACCTTATTCTTCATCTCCGATCCTGGTACCAAAAGAATCCTCCCCTTGTAAATGATGAGCTCATTTACAATAGAGTATCTACTATCATGTACCGTCCCATCAATCATGCCTGAGGCCCAAGGGTCCTTGGCATACTCTGCTAAAATCAAGTGTCTCCAATCCGCTGTAATCTCAACAATGGAGCTTAAATGAGGCCTACGGGTCAATGCATCAGCAACTATGTTATGCTTCCCTTTGAAATATGCTATGTCAAAATCATAAGCAAGTAGCTTACTCACCCATTTTTGCTGATGGTCATTAAGATCTCGCTACCCAAGGAAATGTTTCATGCTATTATGATTAATTTTCACACAAAATTTGCTGCCCACTAAGTATTCCCTGAATTTAGCCAATGCGTGCATAATGGTTAACATTTCCTTATCGTAGATACTATAGCTCTGCTCTGGCCCCCTCAATTTCCTACTCTTGAACACTATGGAGTGTTTTTCCTGCATTAACACTACACCAATTCCCTCACCAGAAGCATCATATTGAAGCTCAAATGGGTTAGTAAAATCTGGTATAGCTAGAACTGGGCAAGTACTCATTAGAAGTTTGAACTTCTTGAAGCATTGTTGTGCCTGATCAGTCCAAATGAAAGCTCCTTTCTTTGTCAAGTCAGTGAGTGGTGTTGCCTGCTGTGAAAACCCCTTGACAAAGCATCTGTAGAAGCCACATAATCTCATGAATCCCCTGAGTTGTGTGAGATTCTCAGGAGTAGGCCAATCAATGATAGCCCAGACTTTATCCGGACCCATACGAACACCCTCAGCACTGATGATATGACCAAGATACAATAACTCTGATAAACCCAATGCGCTTTTGGATTCCTTGGCATACAAGGACTCCCTCTCTAGAATACTCAACACTGTATCCAAGTGAGCAAGATGCTCCTCCCATGTCCTACTATAAACCAAAATGTCATCGAAAAACACAAGGACAAATCTCCTCAGCTAGGGTTGAAATACTCTGTTCATGGTAGACTGAAATGTGGTAGGGGCATTGGTTAAGCCGAAAGGCATAACCAAGAACTCGAAGTGACCACAATGGCATCGGAATGCTATCTTCTCTACATCTTGCTCTCTAACCCTAATCTAATGATATCCGGATCTCAAATCGATCTTCGAGAAGAAGCAAGCGCCATGTAACTCATCGATCAGCTCATCTATGCGAGGGATGGGGTATCGGTTTTTGATGGTCCTCTTATTTAAGGCACAATAGTCAATGCACATACATAGAGTTCCATCCTTTTTCTTTACCAACACCACAGAAGAAGCAAAAGGAGATTTACTTGGGCGTATGTGACCCATGTCAAGCAGCTCCTTTATGGTCTTCTCTATCTCATCCTTCATCCGTTTCAGATGTCTGTAAGGTGTAATCATCACGGGTTTAGCACCCTCCTCCAACTCAATAATGTGCTCAATATCTCTATCTGGAGGTCTACTTGGTGGTATGTCACTAAACACTTTTGTGTGTTTAGTTCTCAACTCCTAAATGCCTGGAGGATAACTCGGTTTCTGCTGCTCCAACTATGTAGGCATCATCAAACACTCAGCAGCCCACTCCACCTGGTCATAGCGGATTAACCTCTCCATCCTCCTAAAACATATCATACGTAATCCACCATCTATTATAGCCCTCAACACGTGTTTTCCCCCATTTGATTCAAATTTCATTTCCATTTTCTTCAAGTTGAGGGTGAATTGGGCGATGGCATTAAGCCATTTCATGCCAAGCACTACATCCATGTCCCCCATACCTACTACATAAAAATCTGCCTTAAAACCATAATCATTAAGGTGCATGGGAAGATCAGAAATCATTTTGTTATACGTAAGTGTGTAACCATCAGCAACTCTAACCTTAATTCCTTCAAACTCCTTTGTTTGAAGGCCACACCTAGCCACCAATTTCTCATCAATGAAATTGTGTGGCACCTGTATCCAGCAAAGTGATCACTCTTTTCCCTGCTACGACTCCTCGGATTCTAAATGAACCCTGACGTTGTATGCTAGAAAGATGAACTAACGATGAACTTTAGGAGCCTTGTCTTCTATCTCATCTTCGGAATCATCTGATGACTTTTCTGCCTCATTACCCTCATGATCAGACTGCTGATCAGAATTATCAGAATTCTACTCATCAGCATATATCCACTCCATTTGTTTAGCTTTAGCTTTGGGTCTTAAGGGACAATCATGGCCTTCAATGTAGGGACCTTTGCACCAATAACACAACCTTTTCCTCTTCAGTTCGTTGAGTGTTTCTTGGTCAAATTTGACTACAAATTTCTTTTTTTGGTCTGATTTTTCTGATTTCTTAGGAAAGAATCTGTTGTCTTTACCTGAAGAAGAAGCCTTAGGTATGAACTTGCTTCTAGGGGCAACAAGTTCCATACTTCATTCTTTTCTCATTGCTTCTTGTAAGATTGGGAGATCAAAAGCCTTGATCCAACCTCTCAAAGGTTCAAATAGTCCCTTGGTAAACAAGATAACTAATCTCCTCTCAGATAAACTAGGCACCATCACTGAAAGCCTCTAAAACTCACCAATATATGCCTCTAAACTGCCCACCTGTTTGAGTTGAGCAAGCTCTCTGAAAACAATTCAGGATTTTTCCTATCAAAATGCTCAATCAACTTGTTAGTAAACTCATGATGTGTAGTGATAAGGTGGTGTTGTAAGGTAACCATACCATGATGCCACCAATCATGTGCCAAACCATCTAAATGCAAAGTGGCGAACTTAATGGCCTCATCCTCCTGCATAGGCCTCAATGACAGGTAATTGTCCAGCTTTTGTACCCACGATCTAGCAGTGCATTTGTCACTGCCATCAAAGTGAAGCAAGGTGACCTTGCCCACTGCCTGCTAAAAGTCACGAGTAGCCTATGGTCCCTATTGTGCCCTGTGCTCTACTCTGACTGCTCCACCACCTCTAGGCCTTTTCTGATCAAGAAACTGATTAAGTGTCAATAACTCCCTAATCTTTGCAAGAAGTGTCATATACTCTGTGTAATGTCTAGTAATATCTCCTGCAGTGAGAACATGAGGCTCTGGCACCTATACCAATGGACGTTGTGGGATCTGTGGCTCCTCTCTAGGGGTAAAAGTAGGCTGGTTAGGCCTAAGTACTGAACCTATAGATGATGACAACTGCTGAAAAACCACATTCTGCTAACCCAAACCCTATGTACCACTAGTCTACCCCTGATAACCTGTATGTTGCGGTGGCACAAACTACCTCATAGTGCCCATCAACTGGGACATCATATCCATCATATTGTTGAATTGTCTCTTGGCCCTAGTGTCAGGACTAAGTGAATCTACTCGACCCTTATCTCTCTCAGCCATAGTGCCTATTACACTGTTGATGTCACTCGAACTAGTTTTGTGTATACCCAATATCCCTAAAACTGTCTCACCTTCAGGAACTAGAGGTGGCTCCCACAATTTTGTACCTTTGATATATTGTATGAAATCTTTACTCATGAAACTACAACCTCGTAGGATGGCGGGAGATCCGCTTTTATACCACTAAAATATCTCTCATGTCCCTTGTGATAATTTTCAATGCAACTGCTGTAACTTTTTTTTGTTTTTATATGGTTTATGCTTTTTTTTTGTTTTTTTTTTGGAATAAGATGCCAAGTAAATGCAATAAAGGAGAGATATACACAATGGGTGCAAGATAACAAACTAATAAAGCAAACTGAAAATATACTGAGATCAGATTTTATATTCAAAGCTTTTACAATACCCGACAAACCAATCTATAAAATATATGCAAAGTCTGGTAGTGAAAATCTGCAACTGGCAACCCCTTGAGGAGGTCAATTTGCAGCAAAGACTCAGTTCTCCACCAAATTGATGCAGCAAATATATCACAGCCCCTTAGCCACCTCCAATGCAAGAGATTTCAGCCTAAAACGTTAGGTGATTCAACCGAGGAATAAAATGCCTTACACAATAGCTGTACGGCCTGGCAGAATGAGGACAGTATGGCCTAGTACTGCTGATAAATATGGCCCAGCAATGTATATACTTCAGTAAATTCAAACAGCAATAGTGTCTTCCAGATTTATCAATGAAAATCTCTTTAAACCCTTGCAAAAACTTCACCAATCTGCTCAATGTGACCTCTGTTAGATAGCCACTCAGAATTATCAACCCTTGCGTGATCTTGCACACCTATAGGAAGCTGAATCATGAAGATACCAAGTTCTCCAAGACTCTCAATGTAGAAAAACCCTGGTTTTTCCCTCTCCAGCAAAAGCTTCTTCAAAATAGACAAGTGTAGAATGAGACAAAAAGCACTTTTCAAAGCTTAAATACTCCTCATGAAAAGCTCGACCCCCAAGATGGCTTTTTTTGACTTAAAAATATATTATAATAATCTTATGCTCAAACTAAATATGCAAATCATACAAACTACCTAGGCACTGATTCCTCAAGCAGCTCCTAAACACAGCGGATAATTTAGAAGATTGCAGCGATTATAATTATTAAGCATGCAGCATAGACTTGGTTATGAATTGGTTCCTAAAGGGCAGCAGCTGCATAGGGACATGTCCCTAGTCAAAGAACAAGTACGACTCTTGGTAATTGGTCTATAAAAGGAAAATCAACCCAAGACAATGGGGCATTGATGGGATAAGAGATAAAGAACATATTTTGAACAGAGAATCATCAAATCATTTATTAAAAGATATCCTCTGCAAATCAGATCATCAAGGATATCAGCAGATTGTGGCATGTCTATCATAGTTATTTTATATCATTATATGTTTGGTTATTTGTATTTATTATTATTCTTATGATAGGCTTTTAACTATTGTATGCAGTTATATATGTATATATATATTCTGTTATTTATGTTTATTATTCTTTTAGTATGCTATATCTTAACTATTATATGCAATTAAATATATATATATATATATATATATATATATGTCGAGTATACAATAATGATGATGGCAGCAATTATTGAGCCTTATAAGTAATTATGATCTTAATAGATATATATATATATATATATGTATGTCTTTATCCTATGATCAATCAAATATAAGGTTGAAGGAGGCGAGTTAGGAGGATGTTGTTTACGGGCCTCCCATGCTAAATATGCCACTCTGAGGGTGGAATAGTCTTGGTCGGACGTTCCTGCCGCTTGGGGCCAAGAGGTGGGTAGTCTTGGTCGAACGCTCATGCTCTTGGGCTTAGATGGGCTGAGTAGTTTACAGGCAACCCTTTCAAGACTTTCCTCTCAAGCCAAACTATGATTGATTGTTAGGATGGATCCAAGGAATCTCAATCATAAGGAGGATGAATAAGATAGCAAGGATAGGGAATGCAGATACAAGATGTCCATCGGGTAAACCACCCCATGCGGGTTGTCTAAGCGCACCTCATGAGGGCCAAGGGGTGGGTAGTCTTGGTCAAACACTTGTGCTATTGGGCTTAGCTTCGAACGGACTTATCCTACTTCTCATCCAAGTCCTGTTATGGTTAAAGTTTCCACTATGCATTATGGATATTGGTAGTTTAGATAGTCTTGGAATAGTTATGTATCTTAAATTGATAAGACATTTATTATGTTTTGATCACATGAATTATATTTTCAATATTATCTATCATGATTGCAGGACCTAATGCCAAGATTTATCTTATTTAAACCATTAAGTGGTAAGTTACAGCCCTAACTACATCAAGTGTGTGATTCTAGGATAAGATTTAGGCCTATCCCAAAAATGGGACATTACAAGTGGTATCAGAGCATGTTCCTGCCATCTTGCGGGACATTCCCACTTTAATTAGACTTAACTATTTGACCTTCTTAAGCAAACCAATAATGCATGTGTATGCCTTCCATGTGTATACTTTGTGACCTACATGTATTTATGCAACTATGTGTATACTTTGTGACCTACATGTATTTATGCAACTATGTGTATACCTTGCATATACTTTGACTTCAAGGCTATATTATGTGCTCATATGTATACCGGAGGAAAGGATAGGACCCATGGTGTAGTGCGCAATGCACCGATATTCTTTCTATCTAAGATGCATTATAGACATGTGTGTGTCGGCCATTGTGACGTATTAGTTAGCCATTGTGTATGTGATGAATATTAGAGCTAGTCACTATGTACTTGTGATGTATGGTGGAGCTCATCATTGTGTTTATGATAACTTTATGCTTTAAAACTATGAAAATGTTAAAAATGTTGTTTGTCAAGCTGCTTAAATTGGTTGGTTGTTTGCTTGAGCTACTTGGTTGCGCACTTGAGCTACTTGGTTGTGTGTTTGAGCTACTTGCTTGCATGCTTGAGCTACCTACTTGTCTACTTGAGCTAGTTGCCTACTTGCTTGAGCTACTTGCTTGCGTGCTTGAGCTACCTGCTTGTCTACTTGAGTTGGTTGCCTACTTGCTTGAGCTACTTGCTTGCGTGCTTGAGCTACTTGCTTGTCTACTTGAGTTGGTTGCCTACTTGCTTGAGCTACTTGCTTGTCTACTTGAGTTGGTTGCCTAATTGCTTGAGCTACTTGCTTGTGTGTTTGAGCTACCTACTTGTCTACTTGAGTTGGTTGCCTACTTGCTTGAGCTACTTTCCTGTGTGCTTGAGCTACTTGCTTGTGTGCTTGAGCCGGTTGCTTGCTTGCTCGAGCTACTTGCCTATGTGCTTGAGCTACTCGCTTGCTTACTTGAGCTACTCGCTTTCTTACTTGAGTTACTTATATGTTTGGTTGAGCTACTTGGTTGTCTACTTTAATTTCTGATTCATGTGGAGCTCATCATTGTGTTTACTTTATGCTTAAAAATTATGAAAATGTCAATGCTGTCTGTCAAAATGCTTGGGGTTGGGAGGCACTAACAAATTAACTTATCTAAAACTGAATTATTTTTCAATAAGGGTTGCGACTATTGAAGTGAAAAGGTGTAAGTCCCTCAAATTTGTGATACAAAAGAAGAACATTTCAATTGGGAGAATCCAATTAAGAATAGAACCTTAGTTCACCTTGCAAGAGACTTAAATTAGGCCCTCAAGAATAGGGAGGAGGTGAGAAAGGACGTGACTCCTAATGTGAAAAGATGTTTGGAATTGTGATTGTTTAAGGACAAGCAATCTTGGGCGGGGAAGACTAACATGTCTCCGAAATTGTAATGCTAAATATGAGATATTGAAATACAAATAACAAAACCGAACAGAAATCAAAATATAAATATAAGTAATTGTCATTTAAACATCATTATTATAATTATAATTATCAAGATAATATTATAATTATGAATATAAATGTAAATTACCATTTTAACTATTGTTATCATAGTCATGATTATCATAGATAGTATTATAATTATTATGATATAAATATCATAACAAAACAACAAATATTATTTTAGTAATTACTATAATAATAAATAAATCACAAAGAGAATAATTATCTTATGCTCTAACTAAATATGCAAATCATACAAACTACCTAGGCACCGATTCCTCAAGTGGCTCCTAAACACAGCAGATAATTTAGAAGATTGCAGCGATTATATTTATTAAGCACACAGCATAGACTTGGTTATGAATTGGTTCCTAAAGGGCAGCGGCTGCATAGGGACACGTCCCTAGTCAAAGAACAAGTATGACTCTTGGTAATTGGTCTATAAAAGGAAAATCAACCCAAGACAATGGGGCATCGATGGGATAAGAGATAAGAACATATTCTGAACAAAGAATCATCAAATCATTTATTAAAAGATATCCTCTGCAAATCAGATCATCAAGGATATCAGCAGATTGTGGCATGTCTATCATAGTTATTTTATATCATTATATGTTTGGTTATTTGTATTTATTATTATTTTTATGATAGGCTTTTAACTATTGTATGCAGTTATATATGTATATATATATTCTGTTATTTATGTTTATTATTCTTGTAGTATGATATATCTTAACTATTATATGCAATTAAATATATATATATATATATATATGTTGAGTATACAATAATGATGCTGGCAGCAATTATTGAGCCTTCTAAGTAATTATGATCTTAATATAAAAATTGATTATATTTATATTTGTGTATGTCTTATCCTATGATCAATCAAATATAAAGTTGAAGGAGGCGAGTTAGGAGGATGCTGTTTACAGGCCTCCCATGCTAAGTATGCCACTCTGAGGGTGGAATACTCTTGGTCGGACGTTCCTGCCGCTTGGGGCCAAGAGGTGGGTAGTCTTGGTCGGACGCTTGTGCCCTTGGACTTAGATGGGCTGAGTAGTTTACAGGCAACCCTTTCAAGACTTTCCTATCAAGCCAAACTATGATTGATTGTTAGGATGGATCCAAGGAATCTCAATCATAAAGAGGATGGATAAGATAGCAAGGATAGGGAATGCAGATACAAGATGTCCATCGGGTAGACCACCCCATGCAGGTTGTCTAAGTACGCCTCATGAGGGCCAAGGGGTGGGTAGTCTTGGTCAGATGCTCGTGCTCTTGGGCTTGGATGGATAGCTTCAGGCAGACTTATCCTGCTTCTCATCCAAGTCCTGTTATGGTTAAAGTTTCCACTATGTATTATGGATATTGGTAGTTTAGATAGTCTTGGAATAGTTATGTATCTTAAATTGATAAGACATTTATTATGTTTTGATCACATGAATTATATTTTCAATATTATCTAACATGATTGCAGGACCTAAAGCCAAGATTTATCTTGTTTAAAGCATTAAGTGGTAAGTTACAGCCCTAACTACATCAAGCGTGTGATTCTAGGATAAGATTTAGGCCTATCCCAAAAAAGAAACATTACACAGACTATTTTTTTACAGGTCTAATAGTTAGCATCTTGAGTCTTAAACCATTCATCTCTCTGAATTCTTAAATATAAGAATAACTGATTGCAAATGCTAATTCCTTGAAGAACAACGAAGGTGTATAATTTATCAATTTAACAATAACAAAGTGAGACCATTAAGAGTATGGATAATTAAAGAGAGGGCAAAAAACAGATGTTCTATACTCCTAGGAAAAAGTAGTGATAAAAAGTGCAGCTAAAACATGAAAGAGACTTCCATGTATTACAAGATTTTAAAGAAATAACTAAATAAAGATACAAATAAATTTATACCCAATCACAAAAATTAACATACAATTGCAAATCGGTGAAAATAAGAAATGAAAAATTGAAAATATTAAATAGGTTGATCTATATCTGGCAATATTAGGAGTCAACCAATGAGGAACCAATCCAAATTCCTATATACTATTCGAGTTTGCTTCCAAAGGTGGAAAGAGGTTTATCACCATAATTGTTTCTTTTAATTGCACTTGAAAAATCCAAATCAAGATATAGGTACAAAAACAATACCTGGTTTTTAGAAGGTTCCTCGAACCATCTCTCTGCAAGCACATAAAGATCAAACAAACAATGAGAATAAGGATTTTATTACAGGAGAAATTCAGAATGCGTATCAGTAACAAGCATTTATTTCCAAAATGTAAGCTTGAATGTTTTTGCAGAATGATTTCCTTCAGATAAATGAGCCGGAACATGGCAAAACTAGTATTACAATACATGTCAGCTAATCCCATCTAAGGAAAACTGAACGGAAGAACTAGGAAGACTCCAGAAGGCAAGCCATTAAGAAGGAAACTTACATGTAAGACAGAAAAGAAACCAAGATTCCCATTCCGTCACAGCTGGAAAGAGGCTATTTCACACCTAAATTAATTATAAATCAGTTTCAAATATTATCTGAATAATTTCCTTAACATCTACAAGGATTTTGAACAAAATTTATATTTGTGACTAGGTGAAGGCTTTCACAAGCATCTTTAATTAGATTTTAGTTTTTTGTGGGATTTCACCTCTGTAATTTCTAGTTATCTCAATAAGTAGTCATTACACTAATGACTCTTTTACTCGTTTATGTTGATAATAATTACAAGGCAAGGAAACCCACTTAGCACACCAGAACCTTTAAGCATCTGTTAATACAGGGAGAGAATGGGGAATACATTCATTGCTTTGGGTTTTTCACCCTCTAGCCCCTTTCCTCATCCCTTGTCCCACGATTCTTACCAATTTGGGATTAATCCAATTACAACCCACCCATTTAATATGTTAAATGGGTGAAGGCTTTCTTAGACATTTTTAATAAGATTTTAATTTTTCATGGGATTTAACCCATGTAATTTTTAGTCATATCAAGATGACCTCAATGAATTGTCCTTACACTAATCAGATTGCTCGTCTTTTCTTTGATTGCAACACTCCCATTGGTAGAGTTAGCTCTCTATTGGCCTCATCTGTTTTCCTCTAATAACCTTCAAATCTATTTGCATATATGTTGTCCTCCAAACACACTCACTCCAGATCAAGACCTTCTTAAGGAAACCTTGATAAACTACAACATTCAAACCAAAAAGATGCCACTACAAAAACAATCATATTTTCCCTAATACCTTTTTCAGGTTCCTAACTGTACTTGATTCCCAATAAGAAGTAATCAAGTGCCAAGGAATTATAGGAGATGACAAGGTTGGTCTTGTTGGTATTATGAGCTCTCAGCCTTGAAACCCATAATTTTACTAGAGGACGACCCCAAGGTGTGGGTACATCACAATTGAGCAAATTTTTAGCAAGGAACAATGTGATTAAAGATTTTAACAAAACAGGGTCTCCTCTTCTACACGTTAGGCTCTGTAGGCCCTGCACAGTTTCCCTAAGGTTCTTGAAGATTAAATTATTCCTAATTGACACAAATCTGCAAGTAAAATGGGCCTTATTTCTGCAAGGATACCCAGTTTAGCTGTCATTACCATTACCTTAACACCAATTTTCTTTGGAACTACAGATCAAAAAGTTATAATCACAGACAAAAGTAAATGCAGCATTGATCTACTCACAATAGCACCATTCAAATCCTTGAGATATATTTTGGATCCTAAGACAATCTTGGGAATCTAGTTCCATATGAGTGGAAACCAAATAAAAACCCTAAACCTAGCAGACAATCCAATATTCCAAATTTTGCACAAGGATAAAATGGCAAATAATACTAGCATTGGTTGGGGACATGTGCCCCCTGTGAGCACATTGAGATCCCAACCATCTTTGGAGGAGCAGACCAAGAAGAACCCAATGAATCCATTTAGTAAACTTATCTTATATGACCTTCAATCATGCAATCTTCAATGGTACCCTTGATTTTCATTTCTACCTCTACATCTTGAATTTTTTATACCCCCTCTTAGAACAACACTCCTATTAAAATATCCCCCCTCTTAGAACAACACTCCTATTAAAATATCCCCTTTTTCTACAATATCCTAGGTAGGTCTATTTTTTAGTCACATATTTTATACCCCTATTTATTTATACCTTGATATGTTCAACTGAACATTCAATTTCCACCAGTCACACCTAGCTCCAAATGAAAAGTCTTGAATGAATTTTGATAGGATATTATGATAACAAAATTCATTGAAAAAAAAGATTAGCTAAATAATTCTACATTGACCCCTAGTGGAAAATATAATTGAAAAATTTAATAATATCCATTTGATGTGAATGTGTATTTATTCTTGAACTCCTTTACATGTTTAGATCAAGAAAATAAATTTCTACTTGTGCATGGGGTAAATCACAAGAAAATAGAAACGCAATTGTTCACTCATCTCATATCTACCCATCAATACTGGATAATTTATTTTATTGTTATCATGTTGTAATTTTTCAAATAAAGTATCTATTAACCTCTACAAGAAAATTATATTTAAAATCATAAAAATAAAGGTAAAGATTTCTTCTTGTCATTATGAATGACATGCTAATTTGATGAATGTGACCCTCTAAGCATATGCCCAAAAGGAGATTTATTTCTCATTTACCTTATATATTGTTCTACAAGGTGTACACAAGTCAGCTCTCTCTTCTTGAATCAAACCGGTATCTCCTCTATGGTGTACAAACATCTTTCACCATTTCACCCACTTAGACTAAATATGGATGCAGCCCTCATATAAATAGTATAAACAGCTCCTCTTTGTGCCCTCATGAAAGACAAAAGTAAAGAGAGAAATTTAAATTTATATTTTGTACCCAACTTACCATTGTCTTACCCCCATTACCTAAGAAAAAACATTAATATAATTACCCTCTCTACTTTAATACTTACAATATATCTATCTATTCTTTTCAATATTAAATACCCCATTATGAACTAACATGCTATGATATTGCCTAATCAGTTATCTCCTCTAGAAGAAGGATAAGACACTAACCCAATGCAAGACAAGGCTAAGAATAAGCAAAGCTCTACAAAATAAAAAAGTCAAGAGCCAAGAAAACTACCATAAGTCACTACATTATGGCCAAACAAAAGCATCCATGATGTTACAAGGGAAACACAAGAGTACATTACATATATACATGGTGATTCAAACTTTTATGAAAAGTAAAGTTTTAGATTTTTCCCATGCATGAGCAACTCCAACTTTCCATCTAGACTTCTCCAATAAAAGGTTTATTTCCCATCTTTACTATTTTTAGTATAAGGCCCAAGCCAGAGAACTTAAAATTTTCCATGTTTCCCTTTATCCTATTATCTAGCATTCCACACGAGGACTATATCTCCCAACTTGAACTCTCTAGGGTTCACCTTCTTATCAAACAATTCTTTCATTTTCTCTCAGTAGCCTACGTCTTTTTCATGTGCTTTTCTCCTATATTCATCTAACTCTATCAGTTCATATACCCTTATTGGTAATGGAGTCAATGTCCATATCCTCACATTGCTGCAAAATTTTACACACGAGATTAACGGGTAAGGCAGCATTGGCCCTAGTTGGAGGCATTTATGTTCAATTTATTCCATATTTTAGCCTTTTTCATTCACCATAATCCTCACATTTTATACTCCATTTTCATACCATATCATGTCTCTTTACCACCTTTGTGCTACAAATGATTAAATATAAATAAGAGATATTTAATATAGTTTTGAGGTAAAATATGAAAATTATATATTAGATTGTATTTACTAACAAGCATTGTCATTCTAGCCTTGAAAATTAATTTTTGCTGCATTGTATGAAAGATGGAGAATGGGGACAGAAACAGACTTCATATAGCCCATGGGTGCACTTGCCAGCAAATTATTTCCAGCTGATAAACAATTTTTTATATTTTCTTAAGCCAAATTTTAGTCTTTTGTTATAACAAATTCTTGTATAGCTAAACACAATGTTTGCTGGCCATAAACAACTTTCTATCCATATTATTGTAATGGTCACAAGCTAAACACAATAATAGCCATGGGCCAAAAATAAATATCCATATTATTAAAACCAATTGATATATCAGTTATTTTTTTTGATAGCAAGCCAAACAAACACTCTATTTGGGTTGTTTGTTAGCTGCAGGCCAAAACAAATAAATTTGTGACAAATTTTGTTAGAAACAACAAGCTAGAGTAATATGCCTCCTTTCTTATAATGAGAAATGTTGTGAGAGGTGTATTTCTTCATAAACAGAAATAAATATATGCAGTTCATGATTTGAAGAGTATTTTGTAGCAAACCAACCACTAAGTGGAAGAATAGTAGAGCCCCCTCTGATGAAACGCAATGATGTTATTTTATATTTTAGATCATTTGTTATGTATGATTTTATTAAAAAATATTGTGGTTTGGTTTTCATATTAAATGTGTGAGCAATAGGATAAAAGTAGTTTTAACTAGTGTAAGATTATGTATTGTTAATTATCAAGTTCTTCATTTATATGTTTTTAGCTTGGTTTTAAATTAGGCATATAGTTTTAGCAATCTGCACAGTTCTTGTAGCGGCTTGTACAGTCCCAATAGCTTGCACAGTTCTTGTAGCAGTTTTTAGCAACATAGTTTCAAAAAATTTGTATCAGTTTTAAACGAAAACTCTTTTTTTTTTGGTTGCATATCATCCACACTCACCTCACTACCTACAGCCCTTGTGCATATAGCCACTACGTCTTTCATAAGTTTACACCTCAGATTGACACATAGAACAAACTGAAATTTTATTTATTAAACATTAATCCATTTCATATGCCACCTCATTTCGGCCTATCAAGCCCAATAAACCAACTCACATGCGATCTTTCCAATGGAACTTTTTGAGGTGAATATATCTGCCCATATTTCGAACTTTAACTTATCGTTCCACCTTTTCCTTTTTAACTCCAATTTCCTCATTATATTCATAAAAAATTTGTTGTTGCACTCAACTTCTCCATTTCCTTGTGGGTAATAAGGAGAAGAGTAAAGAGTAAATCAAACTAATACCATAATGCTTGCATGTAATGTCCCCATTTTCAATGTCCTCATTCAAGCTAGTTTGCTTTTGACTCACTTACTATTTTTAGTAAGTACTATATTTAGTAACTAGTCCTGGCAGCAGTGCAATGCAGGGTTTCCTATTTGGGCAATGTGTGGCAGTTGTCAGGTGAACTCTAATGTTTTGTGTCAGTTTGGTGGTCTGGAGTATTTACTACTTTTAGCAGTTGCTAATAGTAAGTCTATTTTCTATAACTGGTCTTGGCCAAGGCTACTTCAGCAATGTCTATTTCCAATTTGGGCGTAGGCATGGCTAAGTTTCGATTTAATTATTATTTGTATTTCTCAGTTAAGTTATTTCGATAAAGTTTATTTAACTTAAGTGAAGGGGTCAGGGGTCATGTAAAAAGTACCTTGGAGCCTAATGTAATGACTTAATGTTGTTTTAGAAAGCAACAAAAGCAATGTGACGACCTAGTCCTTTCGTGAAGTAAAAATTTCTTAATTTTACATCAACAAGTAAAGATAATGAGTAAATGCCATTGTAATAAAAAAAATCTTTTCTTTTAATTGAAAAAATCACAACATGATACAAGATATTACAACAAATAATCTTTTCCTTTTCAAGTAAACATCAAAGTAAGAAGACATACAAGTACAAACATAGCTCATGGAGCTTTTGAACAAATAGTAGTACGACGGTCCAAGTTCCTTTCCTTTCAAATCTTGGTGTCTTTTGTCACGTGCTGTGGAGGAGAAGAATCACTCGGGCACTTTTCCGCCAAACATGGACTCTTAATGCAATCCCCCACACATCTACCATTCGGTAGATGGCCCTTCCCTTTGAACGAAGAGATTGGTAGAGTATCTGATAACGACAACCAACCGAGCATAGTGTTGTGTCCTACATAACTACTACTTGCTATACCACAATCCCGAACTAGAATGCAATAATGGATCACGGTGAACTGACAGTGTAGTCTCAAGCATCACACAGTCTAAGTGGATGTTGTACATTGCACTACTTTGGCCAAAGTGTTCTCATTCAGTACTTCGAATGAAGTCATCTATCAAAAACACTACTCAAGGCTGATTTGACTTAAGGCTACCTTACACTACGCATAGGTGTAGTCCTTCACTGGATAATTTGTCATCCCAAACTATCCTACAACAATCTAGTCTACTAGGTAAATTATACAAGCTAGGTATATACTTCAATGGATAGTCTGTCATCCCAGATAACCTACCTTTATACATTCTAGTCTACTAAGTAAATTACACAAGCTAGGTATATCCTTCAATGGATAGTCTGTCATCCTAGATAACCTATCTTCAAACAAACTACTTACAAAAGTATACTAAGCCTTCTCTTAGGAGTAAACACAAGCTTTCCTAGTTAACTTAATAACTTAACTGGTGACTTAATCAATCCTAGTAGATTAATATCTAAAGCAAACAGCATTCTCCTATTATGGAGATTATTACGAACATGTACAACATAGCTAGAATTGCTTCATTTTTCCTTTTTCTAAAAGACAGCATTTATTCTTGCTATGCACAAATAGTAATACTCTTCAAACAGCATAGAAGTCTTAATAAAAGAATAGTAGAAGAATATCCCATGCCTGTAGTTAGCTTTTCCACAGAATGTTGATGACACAGCCTTCTCTCTCAACAAATTCCAGCGCCTCAAACAATAGACAACTTCCTCTCAAGACTCCACTTTTCCTCACACAGAAATAGATACACAAAATTGATAACTACAGAGGTAATTAACAGCAGACGTGTGTTCTGGTATAACACGCCTTCCCAATGGAGACTCAGAAATAGATAATCAGACTGGTAATTGTTTACAACTGGTAAAATATATGAAGCTCTGATATCTCAATAATGGAAGATGGAAATTATGCTTTCAATCTCAATTCTTAGAGAAATGTGTATTTCAGAATATATGAGAGAATGCGTATTTCAGAAAATAAGAGTGAATGCTCAACAAAAAGTAAGTCCCAACAATGAAGGTTGGACAGCAATTTATAAAGCCCCGACCCCAACGAATTCCTTCTAAAATGGCATGTGGTTTGCCACCATAGAAATATGAAATATTCAACCCAGTATGTGGCGCATTTTCTCTCCCTTACTCAATTTCAACATGATGAATCGGCCTCCAGTAATTGACAGCAAAATGGAGACTAATTCCATTGCACATGGTGAATTTTAATAAATTGACACCTACAAGTTCATTTCCCAAATGTGGCACCAATTTGATAATATGGCAGGTAAGATAATCACTGAGAAAAAGTCCTTTTGATGTTTTATGCACATATAGCCTATTAACCAGGCTTAATCAACAGAGTTCTCAACTGCGTTGCACTTTTGCCTGAGACTTGGTCAAATAATTAGATGCTTCAGTGTTCTGCGCGCATAATACCAAGGTACGCGACTTCTTCAAGCACCGTTAGTTTCATATTTTGGTTGCCAGAAAATATCAATATACTATATCGATTCAAATATTAATTTGTTTCCAAGTTCAAATGATAAGCAACAAAAATAGTTCAATTTGCATAAGATTGGATAATGAAGTATTTCAATTTCCATTGCCAATGATAAATATTTCAATTTATTCGATTTCCACAGTTTGATGATTAATATTCAATTGAATATGAAATAATCCGATTCCCATAATTAAAAGATTAATATCAAATCAATATGGGGAATAATTCAATTTCCCTATATGAGATTTTAATATTAAATATATATATATATTTAAAGTACCAAATAATATACATACATACATATATATATCCCACTATAAACATATTGTAAGCCAGTCAGCATATCTGATATATATATATATATATGTAAATTTGTTAGGCTATAATAATATAATATTATTAATATCCATATAATATAGGTTGTGTGCATATATACATGTATATACCTGTATATACCTCTATGTACACGTATGTGTAGGTATACCATATCGATGCATTCGTATGAGCATATCTATTTGCCAACAAACGCTTGTATCAATATGTATATACATATGGATACGTGTATATACTATATATATGTATATATGTCCACTTCCTATTCACTTACATCCATTTACGTTACCATCATAATGATCGTAATACCACAAGACAGATACACAGATAAACATCACACATAAAAGCGTATAGAAGTAGACAAGACTCCTAATGCCAATATACAAACTACGGATGACTTATCTGGAACCAACATAACTGACTCAGTTCACTCAATCTAATGTGATGTGTGTGTATGCTCAGATAGTTCACTTTACCGATTAACCGACCAAACTCCTCTCCTAAGTGATATTTCCCCTCCGCTTGGAGGAATGGTTCATATACCTGCATCCACTAACACACGCTTTCGGAAGTCATATGTTCACAACATAAGCAGTATATATAAACATCTCAAAAGTTAGAATAATCATTACTCAATAACTTTGCATGCAACATTCATCAAGGATAACATCAAATGGAAGTAACATTAAATGGAAGAACACTCATATTGATAACAAGGAACAGCATGTTTTATTCATCTTCAGGATTCTCATTACAATCAAATTACTCTATGTAAATAGTAGCTATACAATTAGGGTGTAACAAGCGAAATAGTTTCCTTATGAGTATAGACGCCCAAGGGAGGTATTTTGAATTAAATAAAATAAAAATGACCCCATGGCCTAGATGCACAACGTTGTTTTAAAAGAGGGGCCATGTATTTCAAGTGGATGCCTAGAAAAGAGGTTTATTTATCATTTTTAAAGGCTAATGTTATGCCTCATAAGGTGGGATTGTTAGTTTTATGATCAGATGTAATGCACAGAAAATTAATTCAAAATCAGACACAAAACACAGCAGATACCTTGGGAAAACCCTCCTCTTGAGGGAGAAAAACCCAGCAACAATATATCACATATATATTGAATCACAACAAGAATGTCTCCTTTACAATAGGCTGATAAGAAGGCCAATAACAAGCACCTCAATTAGATGCAAATACAGTAACAAGATGAAGTAATCTGATGATGATAATCACAGCCTTCTACAGAAACTCGATCTGCACTTCTCTTCAAAAATTCGCACTAAGGGTGATGACTTATATGAACTATATGAATGAATGATTAACAATGAAACTCCATCGAATATATATACACCATGAAGGGAAGGACGCAACTCTTCAAGACAATGTGTCGGCCCATCATAGAATAACGTGTCCCTTCAAAATCGCGTCCATCAAGAAGGAATGTGCCTCTTCAAGGATCACGTCCAATAAGCAAGAAGTCGGCCTCATCAAGATCACACCTCTTCATGAAATCGAGTCTCTTAATAATTAATCATCATTTAATATGTAAGACGTGTCTTCATAAGCATCGCTATTCTTATAAATTAAATAGCCAATGGCTATTATTTAATTTAGCCAATGATGTAAAGGAGATCGGCTGGAATAGACGACCGACGCTGCAACATAACATCAACAGGGACGCCTAGTTTGGGCTTAATGTCAGTTTTAAATTAAAAATCAAAACTGGAATTTTGGAGGCAAAAAATTGGACTCCCCTCTTGGGGTAATTTCACGTCATTTCATAAAGTGAAATGAGAGGGAAATATATTCAAATTCAAATGCAAGTTGCCCTAATTCTTCCCTCACTTTATAAATATGAGTTTGAGCTCTCATTTGCATATGGGTATTTTGGCAACTTAAGGAGACTCTGTTGGAATTTCTCTGGGATTTGAAAACTGCTGGTTGAAGACGAAAACCCTCTTCTCATGTTGTTGGTTTTGGTGGTGAGAAACCCACCCTAGTTGGTTGGTGTTTTGGCTTCAAAGTTTCAGTGTTTTATCTTCTTGTTGGAGCATTTTGGTGTGGATAGAATGAAGATTTTTGTAGTTTTCTGATGTGGGTTTGGAGCTATGGTTTTGGTGTGTGGATTTCTTGATTTTGGTGAGAGTTTGCTGCTGTTTACTGCCTTTTCTGAGGTCTGATATGAATTTCAAGAGGTTTGAAACTTCATTTTCTGAGCAACTAGAAAGGGCAAACTTGAGTATAATTTTGTGGTGCTTTGGAAATTACATCTGGGTATTGTTTCTTTGGATTCTCCTTGGCTAGGCGTCCATTTCAAGCTGTTGTGTGAAATTTATTAGAGAGTTGGTGATTTATTGGAGCTATTCGCCTACCTTGGAATTAACACCACTTTCTGGGTATTGGGAAAGCAAGCATGTAATTCTGGTCTGTGCATTTCTATGGTGAAAATTGTTGTTGATGTCGCATTTTCAGGTCTGAAATATGATTGTTAAACTTCAGATTTCAGTTGTTGAGTTGCAATGTTTAATTGTTGATGGTAACCTTATTTCTTTAGCATGTTTATGAATATTTCAATCTATGCACTCAATGAAATAAATGGAAATTAAACATAGAACCCTTCTGCAACTTCTATCTTATTATAAAAATGGTACACACAAAAACAAAAAAAAAATCAGGGGCATTCATTACATTGCACATCTCTACCAAATCATGTGTTCTAAAACACATAGCATCATTACAATGATCCTAGTGGAGACTCCAAACCTAGTGATTATGTTGTTCAAAAGAAATTCCATGACCACTTTGTGAGTGCCATTTTTTATAGGGATGGCTTCTACCCGTTTGGTAAAATTGTTTGTGGCAACCAAGATCCACTTGAAACCGTTATTGGATCTTCCTAGTATCTCACCAGTTAAGTTAATCCCTATTGTTGGAATGGAGATTCTAGAGAAACATGCCTAAGGGAGAAAACCCCAAATGCCTTCAATCTTCCTAAGATTTATTGACAAGGGGGTCAAATCTTCTCACCTCTCTAGCCACATCACCAAATAATGAAGGTTACCAATACTCTGCTCTAATTATTTTTTGTGAGCAATAGTCTTGGCAATGTAGTGACCTCCACACAAACCCTTATAATATTCATGGAGGATTTTCTTGGAGTCCTCTTCATTCACATTACATCAAAGCTCCTTTAGCAACTTTCCATGCCAAGCCATCCTCTATTAAGATGTATTTTTGTGCAGCTAATTTCAATGTTCTTGTAAGGCTTACTCCTCTCTTCATGACATGCAAGATTCTTCAAATAGTAGATAATGACCTTAGACAATGGGAATTCTTCTAATTCATCTATATTTGAATTATATAGGTCATTTATTTGGTTGATATTCACAACTTCCAAGTCGCATTTAGCCATCAGCTTTGTTATGCTTGAGCTCTTACTAGTTTAGCAATCTAGATGTGCATAACAAATTCTTCAATTTTGTTTATCCACCAGCACCTCTTTCAAGATGTTTCTTGCTGACTGAAAATATATTTTACAATATTATGTGGGACATAAGCACGGATTCTAGTCCCTATCAAATATGGTGTAAAATTTGACTACACTAACCAATGCATAGGCTTGCTTCTCCATTATACTATACTTCAATTCTACAACCCTTAGCAATTTTTTGTAATAAAAGTGTAGCTATTTTGTGGAATGACACAAAGTAAAAGAGTTGAAAAAAGGCTTTGAATAATTGGTCTAAACAAAAGTAGTACATGTTTCAACCCTACAAAAGCCACATCCATTGCCCTCTAAAAAGTAGCCCCAATATTCATCAATCTAAAGGGAATTCTTACATAGACTTGACAAGTACCTCAAGGAAGTATTGGGTCTCACTTTCCCTAACCATTACCCAATTGTAGCTAAAGAAGCCATACATCATTGAAAATAGCTCAAAACCAATAATCTTTTGAATGTGATTATCTTTTAATCACATCCTACTTAGATTCCTAAAGTCTACACACAATCTAATGTCTCCATTCTTCTTTCTCTCATGTATTAAATTAGCTACCCAAGATGAGTGTCTCTCAATCTTAATAATCCCCCCATATTTTAGTTTCAATAGTTCTTTCTACATCTAGGGTGCCAAGGTACAATTTACCGGCCTTTGTTTTTTACCTATAGGGCTTTGTATTAAGCTACAATGGGATCGCATGCTCAAGCAAATCCTCTCTATAAGCTTTTAGTTCAACACAAGCCCATATAAAGCATCTCATTAAATTTCTCAAAAGATCAAATAACATCTTCCTCTCTGTATTTGATGAATTCCTTCCAATCTTAACCACTCGTAGTGCAAATTCACTTCCTAGATTTGCAACTTCAATGTCCTCATATACCACTAGTTGGCCTCTATCTTTCATTTTATCAACATTGTCTAAAGATCACTAAAGCCACAAGTCCCTTAGGAAGCATATTGTGTAATATCCCCAAATAGGGATAATCGAAAAATAACTATATATCCAAAAATAGGGCACAGAAAAATCTGAAACTTAATTTGCATATAAGAATTTCGAACAACAAACTCAGATTTACAATCAGACTAATGATCTGATTTTTCTGCTAAAAGAAAAAAAATTCTAAGTATTATTTAACTTATGAAAAGTATAGAGAATCCTCTTCTTTCTGCCCAGAAATTCCAGAAATGAAACACAATGGTTTTTCTTTAATTTTTCTTAGATGAAGAATAAAGTATGCAGATTTTAGATACAAAATACCTCAATCTTTGTTCAAACCCTAGCCGCCCTCAAATATGGCATCAAACTCCCAAGACAAGGTAGTGCTAGGTCTGATTTACTTGCACTTTTGTTGTCTTCTTCGAGAATGCTCAAAAATGTGAAGATATCACGCCATAGTTCAACCAAATCTGAACCTTCAACTCTCAACTTCACCTCTAAATCGGTCTGCAAACCTGATAAACAATTGCAGCCCATAAAAGATGATGTGCTAGGGTTTCACAAACCAAAGCTCTTCCACCAAAACACACCCTTCTGACTAGGGGGGGCCTATATGTCTCTCTGAAACCAGGGATAATCAAGGGTTTCAAACCTTAAGCCAAGTTACAACAGCAATAAACATAAAACTCACAACATAATGAGCTCTAAAAGACCCTTAGAGAGTTATATAATATCTCCCAAAAAGATGTATTAATCTCAACCCTTGATTCACCGCCTCTTAATCCAATGCTCCACATCGAAGCCCTAAAAACTGAACCAGTAAGCTCCTAGAAAACCCACGCCCCCTTTGCCTTTTTAGCACATGCTTTTTAAAATCACTTAAAGTACATAAAAAGAGGGACAACTTAAGTCTTTTGGCTAGGAGTTACTTAAGTTTCCTAAAAAGACATACCCACAACTTAAAATGACTTAAGTTCACTTAAGTTGCATAAAAAGACGTGCACACAACTTAAGAATAGAATATAATGCAAGCCAAAGACTCCATACTTACCCAATAATGCTCTACGTCCTCTTCCTCTTGGGTAATCTAAGGAAAGCACAGCCAATGTGTTGCTAATCCTTATGATTTGAGTTGGGGACATTACATATTGGTCTTCAATTGTATAATCTCTGCTCCCATTAGCACTTCTTTTCTATCTTCATTTCAACATAGGGTTCCAATCAATTAGTTGGACTTCAAACTCCTCTACACTATTGAGGAATCTATATATTTTGTAATCATCTTTGAAACCTTGCCTATCTATTTCATGTGGATGAAATTGTTAACACTATCAAAGGCCTTGGAGAAAAAATTGAGGATGCAATAATTGAGCTGAAAGTATTAAGGTCTCTTCCTTTGAGATTTGATGCCAAAGTCTCTGCTATTGAAGAAATGAAGGATCTAGACAAACTAATTATGGACGAGTTACATGGGATCCTCACAGCGTATGAAATGAGGACTTGTTGGTGTACGTTTTATCATCCACCGAACACACAGAATAAAATGTCCAAAGACACTCTATCCTCTCTTGAACAAAGTCACTGCATATGCTAAGATTGCGAGAAGATCATATGGCAACTCCAAGGTTTCTTTCGTCAGGTCATGACATGTGGATAAGCTTAACGGGCGTTGTGATTTGCTGGTAATACACAAAGGGACTTACGTTAAAGAATTTTTCACAAGTTCGGGACTTAGACGGATTTATCATTAAAGGCTTCTTCAATTGGGATTTTCAATTTGGATCTTAAAAAAAAGTGCAAAAAGATAAGGGTTTAGAAATCTATTCTA
Organism: Sequoia sempervirens; assembly: GCA_007258455.2. Classification (NCBI taxonomy): domain Eukaryota; kingdom Viridiplantae; phylum Streptophyta; class Pinopsida; order Cupressales; family Cupressaceae; genus Sequoia; species Sequoia sempervirens. Next base: position 362,205,706 of record VDFB02075321.1, read on the forward strand.
TGCCTAAGAATTCAAGAGACAGTAAAGATCAGGTGAAAGGAGTAACCACACTTTGCTTCGCCTCCCTGGGACAACTACGCAAAGTGGGTGCAATCTTCAAAGGGTGTGATTATAATTTTCAAGCCTCGAATGAGACCAAAGTTAAGCATCCACAATCACAAGCTCAGGCTAACTTTACGCATCGAATGAAAATCATCCATCCGAAGAAAGTATGAGCAATATTTCACCATTTAATCTATATGATCAATCTCGCATTCACTTAACAAACATTCAAAGCAAATTCTACTTAATTGTAATCTAATTCTAATCTATGGTAGAAGAAGTTATGCAACCTTGCTCACTACTTGACAATAAAAGTGGTTCAAAGCAAATCATGCATAAGAGCTTTTATTATCGGAAATAGTCTTAATGCAACAATTTCATACACTGTCTCCACACAAATGAAAGTGAGAGATCACCAGTTTAAATAGAGTTCAAAATCAAATGAAAGGCCAAGACTAAAACAACATCAACAGCCAAGATTAATACAACCCAACCCTAATTAGGGTTGCCCGAAATAGCATCAGTTAACAACCAGTAAATAAGTAGTAACAAGCAATGAAGTGGCAGTTGGAGCTATCTTCAAGGGAAGGCACTCCTATCTTCTTGGGCAGCATCGTGCTCGACGAATCTGGTCACGATCGTGACGACTTCCTCCATCGTGACTGGCGGCAGCATGCTTATCCTGAATTCAAGCCCGTCCAAATCCTCAGCACACTTGGCGAAGGTGCTCTCCCAATCCGCCTCCTGTCTCACAAAATCATCCCGGATGGACAAGAGATTTGCCACTTTTGTAAAATCCTGTCTCAGAATTGGTCCAGTAGCAGAGAAGAAAACTTCTTGAACCTTATGCTTCAACCGCTCTAGCTGCATGTTGTTTTCCCAAACAATCTCTCGGTCAAACACATCTGCAACTATCATATAAATCTTCTCCCAGATTTCTTTAACTTGCTCCTCAACTCTGAGCCCGTCTGCCTTTGCCTTCTCCAGAATCTCTCTTCGTATTGTCATTGCCCAAAACCAATGGTGAAAATCATAAGCTGCTCCTGCAGCAATCACCTTTCCTTCGACCAATTCTTCCCTTGGAATGCCCTTCAGTACTTTGAGGCATGGAATGAGCCTCTCCTGAATATTTGGGAGGTTGTCCCAAGTTTCCGCCATGTCAACCAATCTGGAAAGGAAAGAAGATGTTTGTCTGTAGGCAAGCGTCAATTTCTCCATAAATAAGGCTGCTTCCGTGCCCTCGCTTACCATCCATTCCTAGGCCTCCTTGGTCGTGACCATCCCTTGCTCCACATCCTTGGCCATCTCCTGCGAGGAATTGAGAAGAGGAGCTACTGCATCACCCTGATTGAGTGGTTGGGTCAGATGCCGTATGTACTCCTTCAGGCGCTCGACCTCCCTTTTGTATTCCTTCTTTTTCGCCACTTCTTTTTCCAATCTTGCCTTGATAGTTGAAACAGAATTGTCCAGCTCTTCCACTTCCTAGCCTTTTGTTGTTGGGCCAAGGTCTATAGTGGTTATGGCGTATTCCTAGGGAGTGATCTCATCCTGTGCTTTATCCATTGTTGGTACTGCGATATGTATGGAACGGCCACCGGCTTCGTCCCTCTGGATGGTGGAAAATTTCTTGGCAGGTTTCTTAATAGCAACCTGTTCCAACCTTGCCAAGAAATCCGCAATATCATCTTCTTCTTGGACCTCAACTGGTGCCTAAATTTTCATCCTCTCCTTCAGCCAATCCGGAATGGTAGGCTGCTCGATACCGTCTTCCTCCTGAACGTTCCCTTCATTTGGAATATCCAAGACTCCTCTGAGGGCGGAAATCATTCCCTCTTCGAAATCATCATTTTGGACTTCCACTTCATTATCCGAACCCAGTATTTCGGTGCTCGTAGGAGATGGGGGCTCATCGTTATCCAACTGGATCGGTTCATTGTCCTCTTCCTGAACTGCAAAAGGTCTCATCATTTCAGCCAAGGATTCGTCTGCGGTAGCTACCAGTTCATCAATATTTCGAGACACCGCGGAACGAGATGGTTTCATCCTCTGTCTTTTCTGGACAGGCTCTATGCTTGCAACTACTTCTTTCCTCTTCTCGCCAATCTCAACTAAATCATCATGATGGGATGCGCCGGCATTGGAGGAGTATGACTCCGTCTCGCTCAATAAATCATATGTGAGTGTTATTCTTTTCTGTCTCAACTCCTGGAAAAGATGGTCGACCCACCACTGAGAGTACTTAATCACTGGTCTCATCAATGTCGCCAAATCTGAGTGCTCGGGCTCCGACCACTTCACGGAAGGAAGAGGTCGGCTCTCCTCGAAGCACAGCTGGACATAATTTCCATCATCCTACAACTGATCGGGCACCCGGCAAAGTTCGGTCGCCCTCATAAAGTCCACTGGCACTCTAGACCATAATTTTCTCCTGACTTCATACTCATCAGCGGCGTTCGCCCAGAAGTCCTCCAATTCCACTTTGTGTTTGTATCTTCTCCCATCCATGTTCCGAATATGATGGTGCGGGTCAAAATTGGCCCTGGACTTATAGGCTGTGAACGGGTACCACTGGATTTCTAGCCTAGCGCTCTCGGTTGCTTGTGCTAACGGATAGGATTCTAGCATATTCCCAATAAAGAATGGGAATGTAATAGCCGCCTTCTTACTTGGCCTCTGGATGTTCTGGTATTCTTCCAGCTGCCTCAGGACTTCAAGCAAACAAAATCATCCGATTTGTTGGATAAATAGGCAGCTTGTAAGGATTTCAAGTGAATCCCTAGATCCTATCATATGTAAATTTTGGAAACTGGATAAACCAGGATCCATACCTACTGATCAAACTCTTTGCTTCGTGACTCAGCCTCTGATGCGTTCCTCCTTGAAGTGTTCTTGTGATATACATTAGGAAAGCATCGTGCACCCGCCTGAAATGAGATTTCTCCCTTAGCTGAAGTTGCAGGTAGCAATCATAAGGCTTGAGTTCATTTTCTCCATTGCCAACTTTGCCTTTGCAAATCAGTCCTGAGTATTTATATGTTCTGGCCAACAAATAGACAATGTACGAGCTCATGTGAAAAGAATTGGTCTTTTCCAAATTGGTCAGCTACTCATGAAGATTGTCGCTTATCATTTGGGACCAGTTGAACATCTTCACGCCAGAAGTGATTTCATCTATAAAATAATACATCCATGTCTCAAAATATACGCCTTGTGGATTGTCGGCTACCCTGTTCAGCATCAAAATGATGTCCCCATAATCTTGTTTAAAATCTGTCCGGCGTGGCTTCTTAGGCATCTTCTTTGTTGATGGTCTAGGCCTCTCCAACCATGCCTTATTAACATTTGTAGCCCACAATTCAAACTAGCGTCATACAACCTCTTGGTGTCCTCCTTGATTTTGTAGATGGTACGGGAATGTGTTGGGATGTCAAGTGTCTCCTATATTGCTACCTCGCCCAGGTGAGCCAGAACCCTTCCGTTAGGTGCAACAATTTGTCTTTTCTGAGCATTGTAATGGATGGCACATTCTACCATCAACTCAGCACAGTCCACTGCAGGCAGGAATCCGGCTGCTTGGAAAATTCCATTTCTCACCATCCGCCTGGCAATCGGTGTCGGTAGTCTAGCATGTCCATATACTCTTTTCTTGAACTCCACGAAGTCTACATGTCCCAGATCAGTGTCTGCAACATTTTTCCATTTTGAATTTATCTTTGACTCTCGCTGTACCCCCTTACTAGCGAACTTCATCGGCACCTTCTTTGATGATTCTCCTATCGTGGTCATTAACCTACAGTAAAAATACTAACATTAATACGGAGACTTTAAAATATGATTTATTCTCGTGCCTTGTATTTGAATATTTTACTTTCGGCTCATTAAAATATTAAATTTCTGCGAAAAAGCAAGCTGAAAGTAAATGAATTTGATTAAAATTTAGCCAGAACTTAGCCAGAATGAAAAAGACAAAAGGAGAAATGATGAATTTATCCAATTGAACTCCAAACCTCAGAAAAAAACTTTTGGCTGCAAATCAGATTCAAACTTCTAGAATTCAATCAAAAATCAAGTAATAAAGTGTGCCAGTCTTGCTGAGAAGTTCGACTTTCAGCCAAGAACTTCTTCACTTCTTCGAAAAAAATTACTTCTTCAGCATAAAATTATTCCTTCCTCTGAGAATATCGATCTTGCCTACAAAAGAATTGATCGTGTCTCAATTTTCTTACAATTTCGAGAGATTAACTTCTCTTCAGCTATGTCTGTGAAAAATGAGTTGCTGAAACTCATTATAATGCTGAAGAATTCGATTTGTTTTAGCAACTGCATCTTTTTCTCTCAATTTCGATTTGTTTTCTCTTCTTCAAACAGGCAAGTTTCCATTCTTTTTCGAAAAAAACTCCATGGCGAGCTTATCCAGGCAAATCTCTTTGATTTTCCAAAATTCGATTTTTGCTAGATGTTTATCTTTGATTTTCGAAATTTAAAAAAAAACATTAAATGTCCAATTTAAATTCGATTTTTCCAAGTTTTAATTCATGGCGAATTTAATTTTGCCCATGGATTTTCTCTTTGTCCGGCGTAATTTATTTTCTTCCGATACATCTTTGGCGAATTTTATTTTGTCCAAGGCATTTTATATTTCTAAGTATTGGAAATAAATGATTAAAATGTTAAAATATTTAATTTATTTCCAACCCGTTCGTTTTGGACCCATGGCTATTTTAATTTTTCTCTTTTTTTTCTTTGGCTAAATGTTTATTTTCCAAATTTATTTCAATTTTCGTCTAGCCAAGTTAAAATTTTAGCCATCTCGTCAATAAATGTTATGCCAGATCCTCATTTTCTTCTGCCATGGCAGACTTCAAATTGTGTCGGGCACATTTTCTCATGCCGAAATCAATTTTCTCTTGCTTGGACGAATTTCTCTAGGCAAAGTATGTGTTTGGATGTCTTCTTTAGGCAAAATTCCATAATACTTAGACCAATTTTCAACCTCTTTGGCCTAGGGGTGGACTTTCTTGCCTCTTTTCCATGTACATTTTCCTCTGTGCACTTAGCCAACTTCATCAATTTTTGTCCTAGGCATCATACTTAGGCGAGTTTTCAATCTTTTTTTCCTTTCCTTGTGCTAGGCGGACTTTATCAAATTCTTTCCATGGCCTAGGCGGACTTCAACAAGTTCTTTCCATCTTCCATCAAGGCATGGTGGACTTTCTATCCTCCTTGACATTTTCCTTTCACACTCATACTTAGCCAAAATTCGCAATTTTCCTCTTCTTAAGCATTAAAATACTTACCCAAATTTTGCATTTTCCCTCTTCTTAGGCCTCCATACTTAGACAAATTTCGAATTTTTCTTCCAAGGCATCAAATACTTAGCCAAAATTTTCAATTTTCCCTTTTCTTATGCTAGGCGGACTTTCTAAATGTCTTGCCAAGGCTGGGCGGACTTTGGAGAAGGCTTGACATGTTTTATCTAAGGCTGGGCGGACTTCAAGAGGTCCTTGCCATGTCCCTCAAATTAAGGGCCGACTTCCAAAACTTCATGCCATCTTCTCACTAAGGCAAGGGCGGACTTCAACACCTTTATGCCATGTCCCTCAAATTTAGGGCCGACTTCCAAGAGTCTTTGCAATTGCCTTCTTGATGGCGAACTTTTCCTCTCCACCTTCCCTTCTGTCTAGGGCGGACTTCCATGACTTCCAGACTTCAACCTTGGATGCCATACTTCAGATTTATGCTATCTCAGTCATGAATTTTATGCTGGTCGCCATGAACCTCTAGATTTTTGTTGATTTTTCTCATGATTTTTGACTGATTTTTTTCCAGATTTTCTGATTTTCACATTACTCCTTCATGTTTTTTGGTTGATTTTCTCAGATTTTTCCATGCTTTTCCTGATTTTTGCTTGATTTTTCAATTTTTACTTTGATTTTTCAATGATTTTTTCAATTTTTTGGTTGATTTTTGGTTCTAAAGATGGAACGTTGACCCGTTGACCAGGGTTGACTTTCTAAAAATAGAAAAAACAAAATCCCTAAAAAATAGGGAACCCCGTCTGGTCCAAAAATGCCAAAAATGAAAAAGCGAAAAAGCAAAAAAGCAGATTCCCTAAAAAGTAGGAAGTGTCAGATTTGGCCCAAAGCACAGGCGATCCTCGTCTCCCGGACCTTCTAAGCACTTCCATGACGTTTACGCATTGATTCAAGCATGGATTATCAACTTGGCTCGGATGATTCTCAAAAAGACTGACTTGAAACTCTGAAAGAAGTGACCTCATGAAACCGTTGCGCGGAGGCAAAACCCTAAAAACTAGCAAACTACTGGGGGTCCCCATTTGCAATGGGGCGATGTGTGAAAAGGTCACAACAGGACTGAAAAGGAGAAGTCATCGAAGTGTGAAGCAACCTTCAAGGCTTGAAAGAAGATGAAAAATAAAGAGCCCGAACTAAGCAATAGCTCCAACGATGAATTTGATGCAAAGGAAGCCCATTTTGTGAGAAATCTCAAAAAGGTATCCAGAAAATACAAAGGAAAGTTACCTTTCAAATGTTTTAATTGTGGTAAAAAAGGTCATTTTGCTACTAAGTGTCTACAAGTAAAAGATGATAATAGCAATGATGAAGATGACCATCACATAAAGAAGGAAAGAAAACATCATCAATATAAAAAGTGTTATAAACAAGGCAAACATGAGAGGAAGAAAACTTTCTATAGCACAAGAAGAGCCTCTATTCCAAAGAAGATAGTAGCTCGTCCGAGGAGAGCGATGAAAGCATCTCCAATAGTGATAGAGAAGAAACTCTCTTCATGGCAATAGAAGCAAAGAGTGACGCCTTGGAAGATGAAGACAAAGGAAAAGAGAAGAGGGATTCAAAAGAGGAAGAAATTGTTGAAATGGATGGAGAAGTGGATCTGGAAGAAGAACTTATTTGTGCCTTGAGTGAAATCAAGAAGCTTAAGAAAAAGAATTTGAAGCAAAAGTTGCAACTGCAGAAATATGAAGAAGAGGATTGTGATTCAAGAGCAAAAGTGTCACAAAGCCTTGAAGAAGCAGAAAAGACTAATATTAGCCTAAAGATTCAACTTGAAGAGGCAAAAAGGATAGAAGATGAAGTGAGATTTCAGCTAAAGACAAAAGTAGAAGACTGTGAAAGGGTTGATTCTGAAATTATTTCCTTGAGAAAGGAACTAGAAAAGGCAACTACTCAGTTAAACAGAAGCATGAAGTTTGAAAAGAGCACAGAAATACTGGAAGACATTATCAATGCCCAAAGGTAGCCATTCATCAAGACTGGTCTTGGCTTTGAGGAAAATCAGACGACTACCAAAGAAGATTCAAGTTCTAAGGCTACAGAATTACCAAAGGAAACAAATGCAGAAAAGCCTAAAGGCTATGTGATGCACTTAAGAGCTCTATCAATAGTGATAGCACCAAGAAGGAAGTGATATCCCACAGAAGACCACCATCCCTTACAAGGACAACAAGGACGAATTCAGAAGATCATTCCCTCAAAGGCAGTTTGGTCATAAAGCAATAGATTGTAGAGTACATACAAGAAATGATTTTGGATTCTCAAAGAGAAATTACAATTCTTTTGCTCCCTTAATGGACTTCAACATTATATGCTACAAGTGCAACAAATATGGTCATGCAGCATCTTTTGTAGTAGTTTTATGGAACCTCCTAAACAAAACAAGGAGGATACCCATGGCAAGCAAAAAGAGGAATCTACAAAAGTTTGGAAAAAGAAGCAAGAGCAAAAAAAGAAAAAAATCTATGCTTATACAAACAACCTTGCATGCCCAAAATGAAGGAAATCAATGGTATATTGATAGTGGATACTCAAGCCATATGATAGGGGACAAAAGCAAGTTTCTCTTTTAAAATGAAGTGAATGGAGGTATGGTAAAGTTTGGAGACAATGCTACAGCAAGGATAACAGGGAAAGGTACTCTTAATCTTGACAATGGGAAGGCAAAGACAAAAAAGCATCTTGTATGTTGAAGGTTTGAAGCATAATCTTCTTAGTGTGAGTCAAATGTGTGATCAAGGACACACTCTTACTTTTCATACTCAAGGTTGTGAGATAAGGAAGGCAAGTACAAGAAAAGTTGTTGCTGATGTAAATAGAACAACAAACAACCTATACATCCTTAGTGAGATCAAGGGAGAAAATTGCTACATGGGACAAACAGATGAGAGTTGGCTATGGCATAGAAAAATAGGACATATAAACTTTGATAATCTTGTAAAGATCAGCACCAAACAATTCGTAAAAGATATGCCAAAGATTACTAGGCCTTCAAACACTCTTTGCAAGCAATGTCAACATGGGAAACAAACAAGAGCTAGCTTCAAGTCAAAGTACTCAACGACAAAACCTTTGGAGCTTGTTCATACAAACCTATGTGGGCCAACAAGGCCACAAAATTTACAAGGTGAGTTATTTTATGCTCCTTGTTGATGATTACTCAAGGATGACATGTGCTACTTCCCTAAAAGAAAAATTTGAAGCATTCGAGAAGTTCAAAGCTTTCAAAGCCTTAGTTGAAAATGAAACTAGGTTAAAGATCAAATGCTTGAGATTAGATCGAGGTGAGTTTATCTCCAATAAATTTGAAGACTTTTGTGAGCATCATGGAATGAAAAGACATTTTTCAGCTGCAAAGACTCCATAGCAAAATAGAGTTGTAGAAAGAAAAAATTGAACAGTGCAAGAGATAACTAGAGCAATGTTGAATGAATCTATGCTACCTGACAAGTTATAGAGAGAAGCGGTTAACACAGCTGTCTACATTCTAAACATAGGGAAAATCAGAATCAATAATAGCAAGACACCTTATGCACTATGGAAGGGAAGACTAGCAAAAGTAAAATGCTTCAAAGTTTTTGGAAGTAAGTGCTACATAAGAAGAGATGATGAAGATTTGGGAAAATTTGATTCCAAATCTAACGAAGGCATCTTCCTTGGTTACTCTTTAAGAAGCAAGGCTTATAGATGTTATAGTAAAAGGTTGCAATTTGCAAAAGATTGTAGAAAGCGCCAATGTAAGAGTGGATGAAGAAAGACATCAAAAGGAGACAGTTCAAGAAAATGATCACCTAGAAGACTCATACTGCAAGGAAGAAGAAAAAGAAGTTGGCAAAGGAGTAGGACGAAGAGATACGAAGACACCATCTAGATTTATTCAAAAGCATCATTCAGAAAATCTAATTCTTAGTGATAAAGATACTGGGATACAGACTAGAAGAAGATTGGCAAGTGCATCAGAACATGCAGATTTCCCCTTGTCATCTAAAATAGAACCCAAGAATTTTGCAAAAGCAAGTGAAGACAAACATTGGATTAGCGCTATGGAAGAAGAGTAGAACCAAATTGAAAAGAATGAGACTTGGGAACTTGTCCCAAGACCAAAGGACAAAAATGAGATTGGCACCAAGTGGATTTTTCAAGAACAAGCTGAATAAATATGGACAAGTGGTAAGAAATAAAGCAAGGTTAGTTTGCAAGGGGTATGCTCAAGTTGAAGGTATTGATTTTGAAGAAACTTTTGCTCATGTTGCACAACTAGAAGTTATTAAAATGTTCTTAGCATTTGCTACTTTTAAGAACTTTAAAGTGTTAGTGTGAATAAATGTCTTGTACCTAATAAATTTCCTCATTAGGGAATTAGGGGGACATATTCACATGTTAAGTTTACTTAGGATTAAAAGATTCCTTCTAGAAGTATTAGTTGTCATTTCTAGATCTTATCTTATTCTAGGTTGTTATGACTTAGTTATCTCATGTTATAGGATTAAGACACATGTCACAATCTTGTCTAATCCTATCTCTCACCTTGTCTTTATAAGCAAGGCATCTCATGTACATTTGCATATTCAACCATATTCAATCTTGCATTGTTGAAGCGAGTATTTTTGCCATTTTCTGTCTTGTGGAAGATATTTTGGTCTAGCAACTGTTCCTGGGAGTGTTGAGGAGTCACCATTAACTCCTACATGGTATCAGAGCTCCAATGTTCTAGATTTCTTCCCATATCTGAGGGTTTTGTGTTGGCTTGAAGATTTTGCTGGGTGCATTTTGGGGTTTCAAGGACGTCACGATTGAATCCAAGGTGTCAAAGAAAGTCAAGTTTTCCTTTTATTTCATCAAATTTGATTATGTTTTGCTAGATCTATAAGGGTTTGAAAAAGTGTGAAGACTAGTTGATCCAAAAGGTCACTGATTTTTCGGAGCACTTTGGGCCCAAATCAACCTCGCCATCGCATTCAGAAGGTTGATTCGACGAATTTTGACTATAAATTCATCCATTTTTTATAAAGTTGTTTTTGGGGAAAAAAAATTTTACTCAGGCAGGTCGTAATATTTTATTTCGCAAAAAAAAAGAAAAAATTATTAAAAATATTCTACAGTTTATATAATTTTTCGGGCATAAATTTTATTGTTTCAGGTAGAATTTAGCATTTTTGGGACTTATAAAAATTGCAGGCGTAATATTCTACGATCTGTCCATTCATGTCACATCCGCGGTCAAATCAACATCAAGGTACAAATTGATTTTGATCGGCAGTTTTAATTTTTCAATAAAATGTTTTGTTTTATATTTTCCAAAAGGTTTATTGACCCGAGCGGGGCTTAACCGCCTGAGCGGCGCGGCCACCACCCACCACTCCCAACACCCCCATCACTTGGGTGGTGCCACCGCCCCTAGCAACAGGATCTTTTTAACCGATTGTGCAGCCCGAGGTCGTATGAGCGACCATGATTCGGCCCCCAAGAGCTTAAATATTGACCCTATTTACCCTGGTTTGCCCCCAAAAGCCCTAAAATAGGGGTTTTTTCAAATTGTCATAACTTTTACCCTAGGTGACGAAATTTTTGAAACGAAATATTGCCGGAAAGATGGTTCTCTCAATTTTCTAGTGGTGCAGGTTATTTTGCAAAAAATTTCTATTTGATCACAGTTATTGCTGATTGAAGTCAGATCTTGTATTTTGGCTCCCGAGCTCATAACTTTTTGCCACGATCTCCAATTTTCGCGATCCTTGCGACAATGGAAAGGTATTAAGGAGCTCTATCCAGCCATCCATGCACTTTTTCCTATTTTTGTCCTAGGAATATTGTGATTTCAGTTTTTGCCCAGTGGGTATACTGGAGGTTGGATTTTTTGGCAGTTGGGAAAGTGTTGTTTTGATCATTGTACTTCATTTAGCTCTATTGGATGTATTGATCTCAAATTTTATCAGTTGAAAAGTGTATTATCATTGTAATCATGGGTTATGCAACTCATCCTTCTATAATAGTTCTAACTAAGTATTATTATGAGTCATGGCAAAAAGGCACCATAACACATTGTAGGTGGCTAAATATTTTGCCTCATATTTATGGACTCATTCTTGAGCTAGAAAAAACATATAAGAAACATGTTTGGGGTAATAAGAATGATCATATAATAGGATTGATTGGTTGTAGTTTCAATGCAAGCATCTTCAGAGAGACCTATCATAAGATTTTAGGTATCTCGTGCCCATGCAAAGTTTGGACCAAATTTTGGGAGATTTTTGGAGATCCACATAAGCCTCCATTCTCAAATTAACCTACTTCAGATTGCTTCATTCCACTTGATGATGTTGACAATATACCCTATGATGATAAGACATTAGAGGAGTTTGAATATAATACAAAACTTGAGCATCTTGATCATCCAGAGACTTCTCTTGCAGCTCCTACTTCTCCAATTGAGATCACACATTCATCTTTTGTTGATGATTCATTGAGTACTTCCAGTGATTCATTGCAACAGGCATAGTTTACATACTCGGAATCAAAGAGTACTCAGGAAGCCCAAAAATTTTGACTTGGGAAAAACTCGTCAAATACTCGACAAATACTCGGCAAATACTCAGCAAATGTGTGTGGATATTTATGTATGTGTATACTCAGGACTGCACTGTGCACACATACATAACTATAAACATACACAGGATGCCAAGTTTGCATGCATATACACAAACAGACATATTTATACAAACACAAACATGCCAAGTTTGTGGGTTTTTTGCGAGCTACTGGCGATTACTCGATAATTTGACGGGAGAAAATCCATCTGCATATTGCCCACGAGTAAAAGCAGAAATTACTCGGCATGCAAATTTTTTGGAGATTACTCGGCTACTCGAAGAGTATATAAACTATGGCAACATGTATCTATTTGTCTCCCTGATTGGGATTCCTATTCAACAAACATTACTTCTTTGTTTGTGGAGTCTCACATTTCATATTTGGAAGATCAATTTGAGGGTCCATCTCTCTTATTTGATGATAGTTATGGATCAACTATTGTCACTTCATCTTTGTCTTTGGAGTTAGTTCAAGATTAGTTTCCATTTGTTCTTGGTTTGTCAAAGTTTGTTGTGATTGGACATGTACCTGATTAGATTGTGGCATCATCATCGTCATCCAAGAACTTGGCAACACATGAGCAGATTTCAGAGACATAATCTTCATACATATGGATTCTACTTCCTACCAATTCCTATTAGGAATGGGAAGCATTCCTGCATTTGTACCTAGTGTATCTTCTTCCCAAGGAGAGAAACATTATTTGTAGACATTGGATTATGTTTTGTCTTCAAACACTTACCATATTTGCAGGAGATTACACATTGTGGGGGAGATATCTTGTCTCTCTTTTTCCCTCTTATGGGGGGATCATTGATTGTTTATACATGATGAATGTAGTCCCTAGGGGGTATCATTTAGTCCTCCATACATCATCTTGTTTGTTTTCTCTTTTTTGGAGAGGAGTTTTGTCCCATTGGGTTTTCTCCTTTTCTCCGTTTGTGAGAGATTGATTGCATTTGCATTATAAATGGGTACCTAACATGGCCTTGTAGTCGGGACCCATCTTCATCTTTGCATAGTTTGGATAATAATTTTCTCCCTAAGTTGCACTTAAGGGGGGGTGTCGATGTGAATAAATGTCTCATACCTAGTTAATTTCCTCACTAGGGAATTAGGGGACATATTCACATGTTAAGTTTACTTAGGATTAGAAGATTACTTCTAGAAGTATCAGTTGTCATTTCTAGATCTTATCTTATCCTATGTTGTTATGACTTAGTTGTCTCATGTTATCGGATTAAGACATATGTCACAATCTTGTATAATCCTATCTCTCACCTTGCCTTTATAAGCAAGGCATCTCATGTACATTTGCATATTCAACCATATTCAATCTTGCATTGTTGAAGCAAGTATTCTTACCATTTTCTCTCTTGTGGAAGATATTTTGGTCTAGCAACTGTTCCTGGGGGTGTTGAGGAGTCACCATTAACTCCTACATAAAGTTTATTAGATGGATGTCAAGTCAGCCTTTCTCAATGGAAATTTGGAGGAAGAAGTATATATTGAACAGCCAAAAGGGTTCCTCTTGTCAGAAGATAAGGATTATGTGTGCAAGCTAAAGAAAGCACTTTATGGAGTGAAACAGGCCCCCAAAGCTTGACAAGTATCTACAATAGCAAGGTTTCAAAAAGAGAATTGTTGATAGCAATTTGTACATCAAGACTAAAGGTAATAATCAGTTGATTATTGTGGTTTATGTGGATGATATAATTTTTGGAGGTAGTAGTGATAGAATGTGCCAAGAGTTTGCTATGGAAATGCAAAAGTAGTTTGAGATGTCCATGCTTGGTGAGTTATCGTTCTTCCTTGGATTACAAATTTATCAGCCGACAAAGGTATCTTATCTCACAAACCAAGTACATCAAGGAAATGTTGAAGAAGTTTAGGATGGAAGACTGCAAACCAGCATGGTCACAAGTTGTAGATTACACAAGGATGATGAATCCCTTGAAGCAAATCAAACACTGTACATGTCAATGATTGGGAGCCTACTATATGTGACAGCATCAAGGCCAAACATTATGCAAGCAGTAGGCATGGTGGCATGATTTCAAGCAACGCCAGAGGAAACTCATGTGCAAGTCGTCAAAAGAATATTCAAATATCTAAAAGGCAATATGGACTTTGGCTTGTGGTATCCGAGAGGTAAAGATTTCCCCCTAACAGCATATACGGATGCGGATTGGACAAGTAGTATTAATGATAGGAAAAGTACAAGCGGGGGAGCATTCTTTCTTGGCAATAGTTTAGTGTCTTGGTTAAGCAAGAAACAGCCTTTAGTTTCTTTATCCACAATAGAGGCAGAATACATAGCAGTAGTATCATGCTACACACAAGTTCTTTGGATGAAACAAACATTGAAGGACATGATGGTGGAATATGATCATCCTATTCCCATACTTTGTGACAACACAAGTGCAATTAATATTTCAAAGAATCTGGTTATACACTCTAGGACAAAGCACATTCCTATCAAGTATCACTTCTTAAGAGAACAGGTTGCAGCAGAGAATGTCAAGATGGAGTACATCACCACAAAAGAACAGGTTGCAAACATTTTCACAAATACCCTTTCTGAAGAGACTTTTGAGAATCTGTAATGTCCCCATTTTCGATGTCCTCTGTCGGATTGGTCTGATTCTAATACACTCACTATTTTTAGAAGTGTTTTTTTAGCAAGGGGTCTGGTACTGTGCTTTAGTCCTTGGTGAACCCTCTTGAGCACCTCAGTTTCTCTCTAGCTCGAGTTTCTTGGAGCTACTTACTATTTTTAGTACTTTCTAAAAATAGTAAGTCAACTAAGGTATGCAGGACCAGGTCAAGCTTGTCACAACAGCACATATTCAATTGGTATAAAGTTACAAGGTTAAATCTTTTAAATATTTGATTTAAGCTTCGAAAAATGAGCTTTATTAAAGTAACTTTATATTTTATTATTGAGGGGTCATAAGGGGACAAATTTGTACCATGGTGCCTAATGCAATCACCTTAAGTTGTTTTTAAAAGCATCTTAAATGCTTTTGAAGGCTAGATAAAGAATGGATGCCCAAGCAAGGAGGTGAAATAAAAATTAAAATGAAAAGATAATGTTTGGTTGAGATTCATTTTAAATCAAAATTATAATATCTCAAAAAAGTGGTGTTAGTTTTTAGGGTGAGCTTGGTCACCCTAATTTGATGATGCATCTTTTAAAATTTTATTCTCAAGCTCATTTCTAGAGGGATGTTTGACGACTTACAGAGGTGTTGCTAGTTTGATACTAGAGTAGAGAAAACGGATTCGAGGACGAAAACCCTTGTTGTTTAAGACTAGTTTCGGCAGTGAAAGACCTGCTCAAGCTGGTGAATGGTGGTTTCAATCAGGAATCACATATAGGCATAAAGAATGAAGATTTACCAATTCTTTGAGGTTTTTACAGTGGGTTTTTGGTGTGGATTGCTTTATTTCAGAGTGGTGTGGTTATCTAATGATTTTGGTTTGTTTTAAATCAATTTCTGGGCACTTAGTTTCTGAACCTGAACTCATATATTTTCTCATAGCTCTGAAATGAAAGGAGGATTCAAGATGGGTATTGGCTAGAATGATGTCTTTTCTAATGGCGATCAAAACAAGCATTGGTTTGCAATTTTTAGTGGAGGTTTTGAATTTATAAAGCAGATTGAACTTCCTAAGGAGGTCATCCCTTTTTGGTGCTAAATCATCAGTTGCAGGTTGCAGGCATCTAAGCTGCAATTATTGAATATAGAGGGTTTTTTAGTAGCTGTCTCATGGCGTTGGGGAAGCAAGTATTTGAAGGACTGAGATGGGGTTCGCTTCTCATCAAGTTGGAGGTTTCAAGCCTGCTGTAAGCTTCTTTATCAGGGCTGGTTGAATTCCTACAGAGGACGTCCTTTTCTGGTAAAAAATTACAGATTTAAGTTTGCTGGCGTATAGGCTGTTACTGTCAATTCTTGGGGGTTGATTGCAGTATTATCTTATCGTGGGAGGCAAGGAGACGGAAGGGTAAACTTGGTTCTGTCTATGGCATGCTGGGAGCTTCATATTTGTTGATAGACTTCACCTTTCCAGGTCTGAAAGTCCACTGTTATTCCTGATTTTAATGTTTGTAAATCTGCTCTTATATGATCAATTAAAAATCTGATTATTGAAGGGAATGAAAGTTATTTCTTAGCAAGTTACTTGTATGTTTTATTTGCAAACTGTTATACATCTTTTGGCATCATTAAATCATGAATGGCATGTGAGAACTTTACACAAACAAGTCAAAAAACAAACACCAAACCTTCATACAGCAGTTGGAGAGAATCAGGAAAACCCAAAAAAGAAAAAACAGAAAAGATTTGGGGTTGTTTATTACAGCATCTCAAGCAGAAATTGGGAGTGATATCACTCTCATCCAATCACTAATTTCTCAAGAGGAGCATGAATTCAAGGGGAGCTATTTATTGCATTATCTTTCAGCTCCATGAAGACTTTTCCATTGATGTCAAAGGGGGAGAGTTGAGGTAAGGGGGGGCAATACATACAGGGGGAGAATTATGTTCTTGTTGCATTCACAGATTATTTCTTTGCAAGGTTGCCATCAATGACAAAGGGGGAGATTGTTGAAAATATTATTGCCATTGATGTCAAAGGTGATGTCAAAGGTGATGTCAAAGGAGAACTAATTACTTTATTCTGTAGGAAAATTTACAGTGCAAAATAAACAGATAAAAACAATAAGCACAGATAACACAGAATTTACGTGAGAAACCTGGCAAAATTATACCAAGAAAAAACCAGGGGCAAAGATCTCTCATATTTTATTTCTCCGGAAAAATTTGTAATGTCCCTTACCCGACTTTGCCCTAGATTTCGCTTGTTGATTAGGTTTAGGGGTTCTTCTTTTCGGATAAATGTTCTCTTTAATGAAATGATCTTGGATTGAAATCAGCATTCACCAATTTAATAACATTTCCACATACACATATATCTATTAGCAATAATATCTAGATATCCAAATATAAACATAATCATAAAAACAATAATGAAGACATATGAGGAGTGGCATGGGTAGATCCGCCCGAAGCTATCCATCTAAGCCCAAGAGCACAAGTGTCCAACCAAGACTACCCACCTCTTGGCCCCAAGCGGCAGGAACGTCCAACCAAGACTATTCCACCTTTGGAGTGGCATGCTTAGTGGAAACACTTGTACCTGCTTTCTCTACCCGTGCCAACACCTCGGAAGACACTTAACCTACTAGGGAAACTCAGGGGAGCAAATAAGTGGCCCGAGCCTACCACCCCTCCATGGCCACAGTGGATCTTGAGTGGGACCCCCACCCCTCCATGGCCCACCCATGCCTTGGGACTGGGACTATGAGTGGAATTTCCACCCCTCCAGGGCCCATCCCTGCCTTGGGTTCTGGGGGCAGATCTTAAGTGGGGTTTTGAGGCACCACTTCCCTCACTCCTTTCCTCCCAGTAAGTTGGCAAACACTCGGAAGACAATCTTTAGCAATCAAATATTTGCATTTATTACTGATTCATTAAGTCAATATCAACATCATTATCATCATGATAATACTAAAGAAAGCATTACACCAATAATCAAATTAGCAATATCTGTTTCTTATATTCAAAATATGCTAAATATTATTGCTAAGTGAGGACATCACCTAATCTACTGTGTCTTCCCATGTCTCTTTATTCCTTAATCGCCTTCCTTCAATCTTACATTTGATTGATCATAGGATAAAAACATATATAAATAAATATTAATCTATTCATTTTTATATTAAGATCGTAATTACATATAAGGCTCAATAATTGTTACAAGCATCATTATTGCATAATCATATATAATGTATATATTCTATATAATTATTCCCTTATTTATATCGATTGATATTTATATATCTATATATAATTATTTATTTATATTGATTGGTATTCATACATTAATTATTCTTACTTATATTGATTGGTACTCATATTTACATTTATATAATTATTCTTCATTTATATTCTACTCTTATCTCCCAATAATGTTATGGCTGCAAACAGTATTTATGTACAGCAGATATCTCATTACTTATTTCTTTATTTCTCTTTTCAAATCACACTCTCTTCCTCTTCCTTTTTTTTCTTTATGCCTTTTATCCTTCCATTCTTTTGCTTATATATCTCATCGTGCCTCCTAATGAATAGAGGTGACCCTTATGAAAGGTGGGGATTATTCAAAAGTCATCACTTTTCATATTCTTGATTGCTGCCTAAGGTTTTATTTCCTTAAATCATTTCCTAAGATGATCGCTGCTCCTTTAAGACTTTATTGTTGTCCTTACAAAACACTAATCGTTGTTGTTTTAAGAATTGCTGCATGCAGACTTGTATCCTCTTGAAATAATCTGCCTTCAGTATATATTATTTCATGGTTTGATATTAATATGTTAATATATTTATTTTTATATTAGTTTTACATACTTTTTGATATTTATAATATCATATTATAATGTTTATAATTATAATAATAATAATATTCAAATTGCTAATATTTATATTGTTATTTATTTTTTTTATTTATTGGTATTTTAATATTAGGGTTTTTTTGTGTTGCTATTCCGAGGACATGACAAAATTTGCAATTACAACAATCTTCAAAAGTTACAAAAAAGTGGCTTCGAAAGAGTATAAGAAATCCAAGTCACAAAGTCCTTGTCGAACAAAACTTCCAAAAATAGAAAGTGCGACTCATGCAACTACATGTCAAATATTTGTCAAAATTACCATAAATAGTAAGTCCCAAAAAAAATTGGTTTCGCCAAAAATGACTTTGACATAACACCATTCAACATCCAAGGGGGCTATGACACCCCCCCTAGGATCCCCTGTCATTTCAACCTTCGGTTGAATAAATAGGCCTTCATCCGCACCGAGCGCATTCCCTGAAGCACTACCTAAGTACTCTATGTCGACTATTCATCACTGCTGGAATAACAATAAAATTGACTTCATATTCCAACACATTCAAGGGCAGATCGCATTATTTCAAAGTGATAAAAGACATGTTTATAATTCATAAGTGTTGGCCAAGCTTGCTCCACCTTGGCGCTCACTTTGCAAATTGCAAAATAATAATAAAAATAATCCTTAAGTTGTTGGCCGACCTCCTCTTTGGCACCTTTCTTGGGTGAACTTAAATGTTTAAAGTAAACTTTATTATTTAAATTCGTGGCTGACCTCCTTTTGGTGAAGTACATGATTTGGATATAAATACAAGTTATTTTGGAGGTTAGAAACCAAGTTCTCAAATGAAAATCATTCATTTTAAGAGCAGAAATTAGGAGAAGAAGAGCAGATTTATGGACCTGATTTGAAGAATTATAATCAGATTTATGACAGATCTTCAAGAAAAATTGTAGCAGATTTATATGAAAAATATATGCAGATTTTGAAGAAGAATATATGAAGATCTTCAAAGGAGATTTATAGCAAACTTTTGGAGGTGATTTATAGCAAACTTGGAGCAGACATAAGAGCAGATTTATAGCAGACCTAAGAGCAGATTTGCAGCAAACTTAAGAGCAGATTTTAAGCAGATTTTATGAATAGACTCTCATGCTTTAAAGAAGCAATATCAAGAAGACAAAAGCTCTATTGTGTTAGAGGTTGGTGCCTCTCTATAGAAGAGATTGGTGTCTTTTGCTGGGTTGGTACTCAGTAATGGGGATTGGTGTCTCTAATGGGTTGATGCCTACAAAGATAAGCAAGGATTGGTGTCTCCGATGGGTTGGTGCCTACAAGTTTGTAAGAGAATTTTATATAAGCAATATTTTGCTGTGGTTTTCTCCCGAAAGGGTTTCCACGTAAATCTTGTGTTCTTAATTGTGGAAGTTGTGTGATTGCTATTATTGTGATTATTAATTTGAAAAAGAAAAATATTTCCTTATATTGATTCACCCCCCTCTCAGTACAAGCGTGTGCTCATCACTTTTGACATGACTGATCTAAGCCTCCCACAATGTTGCTTGGTGCAGAGTTTTGGAAACAAGGCCATTTCATTTCCATGTCTTGGGTCAAGTTTGTTACAAATCTTTTAGAACAGTTTAATATAGTTGACTATAATCCTTCCACTACACCTATGGAAATGGGCTAAAGTTGTCAGCCTATGATGATTCATCACTAGTCAATCAATCATTCTATTGACAATTTGAGGGCAGCTTGATATATCTTACATCCACAAAACCACATCTTCATTTTGTTGTCAATTATCTTTCTCAATGCTTAGCCCAACCAAAGCTTGTTCATTAGTAGGCAACAAAACATGTGTTGTGATATGTCAATGGTAGTCAATTTTGGCATATTCTATCAAATGATAGGTGACTTCAAGTTGACAAGATATATGTACTCTAATTGGACCATTTCAATTAATACTTAGGATTCAACCACTAGCTATATTTTCTCTTGGGGTTCAAGGATTGTTTCGTGGACGAATAAGCTTCAATATTGTAACTTTATCTTCCACTGAAGCAAAATACAAAGCAATTGATAGTGATTGCATAGTAGTATGGTTACACCAAGTTTTGAGTGACTTGCAACTTCCTCATTACACCAACTCTACATTTTTATGATAAACAATGAATCTTGAAGTTAGTGAAGAACCTAGTTTATCATGCTTGGGCAAAGCACAATGAGGTTCATCATAACTATATTCAGCAATTGGTTGACATTAATGATATTTCTCTCCATGACTGTACATCTTAGGAATAGCCTACTAATCTGATGACTAAATCTCTTGCTACTATTATTTTTGTCAATTTCAGGACAAGCTTGGAGTTATATTCAATTTAAACATTAAAGGGGTATTAGATATAATATAACGTTAGAATATATTTTGTACACATAAGCATTTGTTGCTTCTATTAATGATGTAATAAGCTCACATTAGTTATGTCTACAAAGTAACTTACAATGTTAGCTACAACCACAAATGTAACTTCCACATTAAATAATAATACAAACAAACTATTGTACCCCAACTTAAAATTTTTGCTACACTTATACATTTTGAAGAAATGAGTAAAAGTCTTGTTAAATCTGTCAAAAAGTGTCAAAATTTGGGTTTGCATGTCTTGCATGAAGGGTAAAAACTCAAAATTTCCAAAATCTAACGATATGGGTCTGCTCAAAGCGACCAAGTCTACAAAACCCATATCTCAATTTTTCATCCCTACTTTTTAGGAAAACTGCTATTTTTAGAAATTTTCTAAAAATAGTAACTTTTTTTGGGTTTTTCTAGGTTTCTTTCAAAACAAATACTAGCAAAACTTTCTAAAAATAGAAAGTTTGTCCGCCAACGTCCAAACTAATTTTGATTGGCTCAAAATACTTCCATATCAGGCTGATGCAGTCAGAATCTCAAAAAGATCAGTTTTGCCCTAGTGGGTCTATTCCGCTTTTTCAGAAGCATATCAAGAGCTCTGAGGTCATCAATGGAGGTCAATCAGCTGCCAGGCATCAGATTCAACACTTAAGCGTTGAACAGAAGGAGAGATGATCGACGTGCAGGATGAACGAGGAAAAAGGTAAAAATTGTGAAAATATTCTAACACTGCTTGTCATGGGCGCCCCAGGAGAAGATAGGCGCCCATCTTTTTAGGGCACCAAACGATGAAATTGGGATTTGAGCCTCCAGGCAAAGTTGTTCAGTTTCCTTCCAGCTCTGTAGCGAATCCGGCAGTGCAATCAATGGATCATCCAGTCACCCGGAATTCGAGGTCAAACAGGGAAGTTTCAAACAAAAGACGGAATGAAAATCATGAAAATGTTTGAAAAGTTTCTAACTCTGGGAACTTTCAGTGCCTCTGGTGCCCAAGGGCACTCAACTTTTTGAGGGGCCTAACTCAACTGTAAGGATTTGCAAATATGCTCAATCTCTCCAAAATTCAGACAGCTTCGCAACGGGTGTCTTCTTCAGAGCATCCAACTTGTGATTCTCCGGCAAATCCAGATCGAGGTGAAGGTATAGGATGAAGGTTTGAATTTGAAGGTAAAACCTAATGAAAAATATTCTAAGTCTGGAGCAAATGGGTGCCCCTATAAGAGAAAGGCACTGATGATTTCGAAGGCTCAAATGGATGAATTTGTCAATAAAGCTTCCAGCATGACTCCCTCATAATTGATCAAGCTTTCCAACAAGATCAACAGCACGTCAATATGAGTTGGCAGTCACCAGATGCAGCAAGCGGAACAGAGGGTCTGACAAGAGCCAAAGTTGAAAGCAAAGAAGAAAACACCAAAAATGGCCAACTCTGGTGAAGTTGGGCGCCCCAGCTTGCCAAGGGCACCCAAGCTTTTGAAGCCTCAAATCCAACTTTCTGACATAGTTACTCCCAGGAGACTCCTCTTGATTTCTCCTCAGCTCCGTAACGAGCCCAGCCATCAGTCAATCCAGCGCCTAGAACTCCAGATCTGATGAGATCATCTAAAGAAGAGCAAATGTGAAGAAAATGAAAAATATTCTAAGTTTGGTAAACATGTGCGCCCCTGGTGAAGAAGGGCGCCCAAACTTTTGAGGCCTAAGATGATAGAATTTGCCAAAACAGCCTCCAAGATCGTCTTGTCTAATTCAGTTAAGCTATCAAACGAAGCAGTCAACCAGTCAATTCGATCAATGTACCTCCCGGAATCAAGATTTCATCAGAAGATCAAAGGGAAATGAAAAACTTGAAAATCATGCAAAAAATGGCTAACACTGTGAAAGTTCAAAGCCCCTGAAGGAAATAGGCTCCCATGAATTTGAAGGTCAAAGCGAAGTTTTTAGCCCGAAGTGCCTCCACGGTGATCTCCTCAGGATCAGTCAGGCTACGCGATGAATCATCCAACTCACTCGTCGGATCAATCTGGAAGTCGGAGATCAAGGTCAAAGAAGGGCTTCAAAATTGTGAAAAGTTGAAAATCTCCAAAATGGTTAAGTCTGGAGGAAGTTGGTGCCTCTAGCCAAAAAGGGCGCCCATCTTGCCATTCCTTAGTCAAAATTTCAAAATTGCAAGATGAAGATGGATGTCCAAATTCATTGAACCAGCTAATTTTAGGGTTTTGAAGATTAAAACAAAAGAAAGAAAACTCATTTCAAACCCTAAGAATATTTAACACCTCTCTTTCATGCAATTTTTATCATTCTTGCAAGAGGCGTCCAAAGGAGAAAAGTGGAGCAGCAACTTTGAGCTTTATTTCAAGATTCAAGAACTTAAGCTTGCTGGTTTTCAACAATAATTTTCAGACCAGCAACTTAAACCCTTGCTTTTTTTCATGTTTTTTCATTCAGAACATCAATTTCTTGAAGGAGAAGATCAAAGATTTCAATTTTCAGCCTTCTGGGTCTGCTCAACTCATTCTTCTGAAGAATTTTTCAAGAAATTTTCTCAAATTGCAGCATCTGCTTTTTATTTGCATGTCAGTGAAATCCTCAAGGTTTACAAATTTTGATCATCTGGGTCCTCTCAAAACAATCTTCTAAAGAAAACCCATATCACAGCTTTTTTCAAGAAAATTTCAAATTCTAGGGTTGGCTGCTTTTTTGATCAGCCATCAGTGTTTTTCAAATCTAATCAACTAGATCCATTTCTAATTGTATTCTGAACAAAACCCAAGTGTCAACTTTTTCAGTGGAAAATTGAAGAAATTAGGGTTTGCTGCTTTTTTAGTCTAAATTCAAAATTTTCAAAAATATACAATCTGGATTGTCTTGCAACGAAATTCTGAGCAAAATCCATATCTCAAAAAAAAATTCAAAAATTTGTCCATTTGAGGAAGAAAAACCAGCATTCTAAAAATAGTAAATTGCTCAAAACTTGTCTGAACCAAGGCGAGTTTACAATCATTCTTCAAGGTTTTCCAGATGGAGTACACTCCCAATGATTTCAAGACCAAATCAGCTCTCTATCATGATTACATCAAAACAGCTAAGACAAACTTGCATCACATCAAGCCAGTGTTTGATCTACATGCTTTGGAGAGCGCAGGCAACACTTCAATTAGAAACTTGGGACACTCTGGACTCCTTGCAGCAACGTCTATTCCTATATCAGTTCAGAGCCTCAAGTTTGTAATCGCTTGCATCAAGCATTACAATCCGGCGTCACGGGAGATCCAATCAGTTGGTGGCAGAATGAGTCACTTTGCCATGATGTCAGCAAGATTTGAAAAAGCGGTCAAGAAGGTCGAAGATTTCCTAAGATCAATTGCAAATGGTGAAGATATCTTGGAAAAACGCAACTTTGCTATTGATGGAATAGATGCACCTGATCGGGACACAATTTCCTGCTTTTTAGCGGATGTCATTGAGATTTAAAGCGGCTTTCATCTAGAAGCTTTCTTTCTACTTTCTTTCTATTCTTGGAGCAATTCTTATCCATTCTTTGAAGAAGAGAAAGAAGATAAATTGTAAAAGTTGGCATTTCCTGCTTTTCCTGCTTTCTTAGGTGTTAGATGTTATCTTCTTTTTAGATTTAGAAATAAAGCTTGCTTGCTGAGCAAGCCCTAGTTGTAAAAGCAAGGAGATTTTAGGGTTCCCTACTCCTCTGCTTGCCTATAAATAGGAGCAGTCTTGCTCATTTATTCTTTAACCATGCTAGTGATAACAAAACACTAAGCCTAAGTGTCTTCTATTTGTTATTCAGTGTTGTTCATTTGTGTTTATGATAGCGAATTGTTGAGTCTCTTTTAGCCAACAAGTAGTTATTGTAATTGTTGTTCCTTTTGCGTACGAACAAGTTTTGCAAGCCTCTTTAGCTGCAAGCTCTTGTTCCAAGCATGTGTTTAGTAATTTTTGTTCCAGAAGTTTGAGAAATAAAATCATGAGCCTCCTTTGCCTTGGTATAATGTCTCAGATTTCCGCTATATGTGTTATGCTTTTGTGATCTTAATTTCAGCTTGCATTGAAGTGTGTAGATGTATGTTGAGAAAGAGTTCTCTTAAGCCTTTGTCAAAGAAATCAACCTTGTTCATTTCTAATTCTCTTGCTCTGCATATTACTTGAGATATTAGAAATGTCTTTAGCTTTAGTCATAGTTGGAATTCTTAAACCAGAAAATCTCAGCTGCGGTGTTTGTGTTTTATAAACCTTGTGCTCTAGCTGAAACAAAAAGATAGGCGAATTAGATTCAATTTACTTTCTTTTACCCCATCAGCAAGAGGGAGCTTCCCCTCCAAATTTGAAGAGCAGTTTTAATATGCATAGCTGTTTGTTTCAAATACGCATTCCAGAGGTGCGAATTTAAATGCCAACACAAACACACATTAGAGTGTGTACCATTCAATTCTCTCAAACTTTGTGTAATGTCCCCTTCTCGAGCATGATCTTCTCAGATGACCGTTGGCCTATTCTGGAGACCCGTAGGCTACTTGGACGGTTTGATTAGGGTTTCTTGTGTGGAGGTTGTTGTTGCTCGTGAATTGGTGATTGAACTGCGGATTCCTTCTGGGTTTTCTGTGGGCTTCGCGGTGATGTAATTTTCTTGGTATTCCGAGCACTTTCTGGAATTTACTATTTTTAGTAAATTCTATTTCTGGCAGTGGTCCTGTTGGTTTCGACACAATTGGCTTTCCACTTCAGATTGTTCAGTTGGCTTACTCATTTCTGGCTTTGGGGCACAATTGGAGAGATAATTTCGAATTATTTTAATTAAGTCATGCTTTAATGTTATATTTTGCTGTTGACCCCCTTAGCCTAGTGATTGAACTTAAAGTTGTTTTAAAAGGTGGTTTTGAAGGGTGGCACCTCATGGTGATATTTCAATATTTTCTAAGGTTCTAAAATCATTGCTTGAAAAAGGACGCCCATCTTATTGAAGAGATTATTTTATTAAAGTCAAAAATGAGCCTTGAAGAAAGTGACGCCTTTTCTTGGAGGGAAAAGAATTAGGGTTTTTTGAAGCTTCTGGAAGGGTCTTCACAAATTATAAAAGGACGTCTTGGGTCTTCACTTGGTTATCTTTTGTCTACAGGAATGTTATGCTACCGGATTGGCTTTGGGATTGCTTCGAGGAATGTAAGCCTCCTAGCTTGGCATTGCTTCTCGCTTGAGAGATAGCGACTAGTGATGAGGTAGTGTAGTTTGAGTGATTTGTAGTGGGATTTCTGCATTGTAGTCATTGTGTGGCTTTGTAGTTCAGTTTTATGCATATTAGTGAGATTCTGGAGTTGCATATTCTTTACAGTAGATTGTTGTTTTTATTCATAAGTCAAAAAATACAAAAAGAATCATTCTGGGCGTTGCATTAATCTCTTTGTCTATGAGGGGCGACCCTTTTCCCTAAGTTGAAGATTTTTTAGTGAAGGCTTGAATTTTTAAAGGCAAATCGCCCTTCCTTGAGGACCGTACCATTTGACATTGCCTTGAAATTCGTGCATAAATAATATGGGGTCTTTTGATTAGTTTTCAGTGCTCTATCTTGGTTTTCAGTGCTCTATCTTGGTCGTTTCACATTAGGGTATATTGTCGTTTCATATGATGGATGAGGTGAGAGAGTATGATCATTTTAGTGTGGTGTTACTACAATTTTAAAGTGCAGATCTGTCTTGAGAATCTTCAGTTTGGTACTGAAGTAATTGGTCTTGGCATTCTTGTTAAGCAAGGAAATCCTCTTATTTGATGCAGGATTTCTCTTCATATTGTAAGCTGAACAGTAGTACTGTCAGCATTTCTCTAATCTTGCTTATCATGTTTTGTAATGACTACTTTACATTCTGAAGTTGCATTGTATTTCTTTATATCTCCGCCATATGGTCGCCTCATTTCCATACTGGATTGGGTAGCACATACTTGGTGTTGCACTTATAGTGGTAGAGATCCTCTGACCATATGTTCATCCATCTTGTTACCTTTCAGATCCATCTTGGTACCTTCAGTTGCAATCTTGCCATATGACAGCCTCTCTCTTGTTGAGATTGAGTGCGCATTCTTGGCAACGAGTTATTTGTAACTGCTGGTTTGATTGAACTCACCCTAACGGATTCTTGTTGTTGAGTTGTAAAATTGAAAAAATTGGCTCGGAATATTGCAGTGGTATCATCCTGCCATCCTGTGAAACAAACCGTCTATGAGTTACTTAGCCAAGAAGGCTGCAAATCAGTTTTAGTGGCATCACGCTGGTCAAATAGCATCAGAGGTTTTGAGGGCTCATTGAGAGTCTTCTGGACATTGGTTAGTAGATCGATAAGTCCATGCCTTAATGGATATGGTATCTCTCAAGAACACAACTCCACAAAGCAACCCAGGACATTGCCTAGCATGATTGCAGATTTTACACAGGCCATTCTTCATTAAACACTTGCAAATACTTCATTTGTTCTTGCTGAGTATGATTCTCTACCAGACATGCTTTATGGATCATAAAAGGAAGAATAGAGGACAAGGAAGACATTATGAACAAAGAAAAACAACAGTACATGGGGATTTGCATCAAGCTATCAACAAGGTCATGCTTCCACATTTTGATGGGAGTGACAACAGCTCAGCCAGAGCTTGGATACAAAAGTTAGACAACTATCTAGCTCTTAGACCCATGGCGGAAGAGGAGGCAATTAAGTTCGCTACGCTACACCTAGATGGGGTGGCGCACGAGTGGTGGTACCATGGCCTAGTCACCTTGGGTCATCGGTCTATCACTACCTATGATGAGTTCACCAATAGGCTCATAGAGAGATTTGAGAAAAAGATCCTGAAGTACACTTCAGAGAATTGGCACAGCTTAGGCAATATGGCACAGTTGATGCCTACATAGCTGAGTTTCAGAGACTCTCAGTCATGGTCACAAGAATCACTGAGAGGCATTTGGTGATCCTATTCAGTGAAGGATTGATGGAGCCACTCAAGGGTTGGATTAAAGCTTTTGATCCACCCTTCCTACAGGAGGCAATGAAGAAAGCAAGAAACATGGAGTGGGTTGCTCCTAAAGCAAAGTTTCAATCCAAGCCATCATTTCACAAAGGGGATAAAGGAAAAAGACCTCATCAAAGACCTCATCATAAGGAGTTCAAATAGCATAAACCTCATGTCACAAGATTGGATCCAGAGACACTTAACGAACTCAGAAGAAAGGGGTTATGTTTCCGGTGTAGAGAAAAATGGTCTCAAGATCATGTTTGCCCAAAGGGAGTCAAATTTCATCAGATTGAGTACTATTCAGCTGGTGAAAATAATTCTGATTTTTCAGACCAGCAGTCTGATTCTGATGATAGTGAAGTGGAAAGAGCTCCAGAAGAGTCCGAATATGAAAAGGGGAGTGGAGGTACCTTGGCTCAACTTTCGAGCTTTCAAAAGAATGAATCCTTCAAAGTTCGAGGGATGATTAAGGGGCAGCGAATAGTTGCTTTGATTGACACCGGGGCAACGCATAACTTCATTGATGAAGTTGTGGTGGCAAAGAAGGGGCTGCAAACAGAAGAGTTTGAAGGCTTCAAGGTTATGGTTGCAGATGGGTTTCACATCTCATGCACCAAGAAGATCTCAAACATGACTATGCAATTGGGGAACTATGAAGTCAAGGACGACTTCTATGTAGTCAACATTGGAGATGCGGATGTCGTTCTAGGCATTCAGTGGCTGCGATCACTTGGAGAGATCTCTCTAAATCTGCAAACCATGGAGCTTAAGTTTCAATCCAATGAGAAGAAGGTAGTGCTAAGAAGAATGTCCAATGGGGGTCCTCGGATTGTGTCATTCAAGAGAATGGCAAGGCTGATTCGTCAAGATCAGGCTGAGTGGGCTGCAGAATGTATGATTTTTCCTGCTAGTCCGGTTGAAACTAAGAGAGACTATCCTCCTGATATTCAGTCTTTACTCACAAAGAAGAGCAAGGTATTTGCTAATTTACCTCCTGGACCACCACCTGAACGGGGTTCGGAGCATGTCATAGAGCTCAAGGAAGGAGCTAAACCAGTTATTACAACTCCATATCGGTACCCTAAGAAGCAGAAGGACGAGATTGAGAAAAACATTCAGGAACTCTTGGAGATGGGCTTCATTCGTCCAAGCAAGAGTCCCTTCGCTTCAGCAGTTGTTCTTGTGAAGAAGAAGGATGGTACCATTCGCATGTGTGTGGACTATCGTGCTTTGAATCAAAGCATCATCAAAAACCGATACCCCATTCCGAGGATAGATGAGCTCATTGATAAGCTACATGGAGCCAAGTTCTTTTCAAAGATCGACTTGAGATCGGGCTACTACCAGATTCGGATGAGAGGATCTGATGTTGAGAAGACAGCTTTTAGATGTCACTATGGCCACTTCGAGTTTCTAGTCATGCCATTTGGGTTGACTAATGCTCCTGCTACCTTCCAGTCTTGTATGAACAGAGTCTTTCAGAAGCAGTTGAGGAAGTTTGTATTGATATTTTTTGACGACATCCTAATTTTCAGCAAGACATGGGAAGAACATCTCAAGCACTTGGAGGAAGTGCTTAGCATCCTAGAATCTGAGAGCTTGTTTGCCAAAGAATCCAAATGTGAATTTGGAATGAAGGAGCTACTTTACCTTGGTCACATAATCAGTGCTGAGGGAGTGAAGGTTGATCCTGAAAAGATCAAGGCAGTTGTTGATTGGCCACCTCCTGAGAACTTGACTCATTTGAAAGGGTTCTTGGGTCTTTGTGGATTTTACAGAAGATTTGTGAAAGGCTACTCACAGAATGCTGCTCCTCTTACTGATCTCACGAAAAAAGGGGCTTTTTGTTGGTCAGAAAAGGCTCAAACTACTTTTGATAAGTTTAAGAGGATCATGAGCTCTTGTCCGGTTCTGGCTATTCCAGATTTTTCCAAGCCTTTCGAGCTACAATGTGATGCATCCGGTGAAGGAGTTGGGGCTGTTTTGATGCAAGACAAACATTCCATTGTGTTTGAGAGCAGAAAACTAAGAGGTGTTGAGAGGAACTACTCCATCTATGACAAGGAAATGCTTGCCATTATGCATGCATTAGCTAAGTTCAGACAGTATTTGGTGGGAAGCAAGTTCGTGGTCAAGACTGATCACAATAGTCTCAAGCACTTCATGCATCAGAAGGATCTGAACGAGAGGCAACAAAAGTGGGTGAGTAAACTTCAAGCTTACAATTTTGACATTGAGTATGTCAAGGGAAAAAACAACATTGTGGCTGATGCTCTATCTAGGAGACCCCATTTGAGCTCATTGTGTGAGCTTACTGCTGATTGGAAGGACATGTTGCTTGCTGATTATGCCAAAAATCAGTTTGCAACCAGCATCATTGAGGGTACTTTTCATGACGAAAGGTACAAGGTGGTTGAAGGGCTGATACACTACAAGGGTAGAATCTTTTTGGTGGCTGATTCTAAGCTCAAAAAGAAGATTTTGTTGACATTTCATGACATTCCGCTTGCTGGTCATCAAGGGTTCTTCAAGACATATAGGCAGATCCGGGAAAGATTTTCTTGGAAAGGGCTGAAAGGGGAAGTTCAACGCTACATTCAGGAGTGTCCCACTTGTCAAATGAACAAGAATGAGCATACTCTACCTGCTGGTCTGCTGCAACCTCTCCCTATTCCCAATCAAAAATAGGAAAGCATATCGATGGACTTCATCACAGGGTTCCCCAAGGTCCAAGGGAAGGACTGTATCTATGTTGTAGTGGATAGACTAACAAAATTTGCTCACTTCTTCGCCATTACCAGCTCTTTTTCAATAGCCCAAGTTGCAGATCTGTTTGTTCATGAGGTATTTAGGTTACATGGGTTGCCAAAAAACATTGTGAGTGATAGGGACAGCAAGTTCCTAAGCACTTTTTGGCAAGAGGTCTTTAGAATGAGTGGTACTGTGCTTACTCCAAGCACTAGTTATCACCCCCAAACAGATGGACAAACTGAAATAGTGAACAAGTGGTTGGAAGGCTATTTGAGGAACTATGTTTCGGAGCAGCAAAGAGCATGGGTGAAGTGGCTTCACCTAGGCGAGTACTGTTATAATTCTTCTTTTCACATGTCAATAAGGATGTCACCTTTCTTGGCTCTTTATGGTTATGAAGCTCCTAGCTTTGCTGATTTGGTGTTTGGTGATAGCAAAGCCCCTCAAGCCAAGGATTTGTTGCAGTAGAGTCAAGATATCATGAAATCATAGAAGAACAATCTTCAGATTACACAGAATCAGCAGAAGTTGTATGCTGATCAGCGGCGTGTTGAGCACTCTTTTGAGGTTGGGGATATGGTTTATCTTCGATTACAGCCTTACAGACAGTCTACTCTCAAGAAGAGTGGAGCTGAGAAGCTCAAACCCCGTTTCTATGGGCCGTTCAAGGTTACCAGAAAGGTGGGAGCAGTAGCTTATGAGTTGGAGCTACCTTCGAACAACAGAGTACACAATGTCTTCCACGTGTCTCGCCTCAAGAAGGCACTTGGACACAATGTTGTTGCTTCGTCACAGTTGCCACCTTTGGATGAAGAAGGGCAGTTAGTTTTGATTCCAGAAGAAATTCTTGATTCTAGAGAGCGTTCCTTGAGAAAAAGAACAATCCGAGAATACTTGGTGAAGTGGAAGAACCTGCCTATGGAGGATGCGACTTGGGAGAATGATGAGATTCTGCAGCATCCTGGTTTGCGATTGCTTGAGGACAAGCAATCTTGGGGAGGGTGGACTGTAATGTCCCCTTCTCGAGCATGATCTTCTCAGATGACCGTTGGCCTATTCTGGAGACCCGTAGGCTACTCGGACAGTTTGATTAGGGTTTCTTGTGTGGAGGTTGTTGTTGCTCGTGAATTGGTGATTGAACTGCGGATTCCTTCTGGGTTTTTTGTGGGCTTCGCGGTGATGTAATTTTCTTGGTATTCCGAGCACTTTCTGGAATTTACTATTTTTAGTAAATTCTATTTCTGGCAATGGTCCTGTTGGTTTCGGCACGATTGGCTTTCCACTTCAGACTATTAAGTTGGCTTACTCATTTTTGGCTTTGGGGCACAATTGGAGAGATAAGTTCGAATTATTTTAATTAAGTCATGCTTTAATGTTATATTTTGCTGTTGACCCCCTTAGCCTAGTGATTGAACTTAAAGTTGTTTTAAAAGGTGGTTTTGAAGGGTGGTGCCTCATGGTGATATTTCAATATTTTCTAGGGTTCTAAAATCATTGCTTGAAAAAGGACGCCCATCTTATTGAAGAGATTATTTTATTAAAGTCAAAAATGAGCCTTGAAGAAAGTGACGCCTTTTCTTAGAGGGAAAAGAATTAGGGTTTTTTGAAGCTTCTGGAAGGGTCTTCACAAATTATAAAAGGACGTCTTGGGTCTTCACTTGGTTATCTTTTGTCTACAGGAATGTTATGCTGCCAGATTGGCTTTGGGATTGCTTCGAGGAATGTAAGCCTCCTAGCTTGGCATTGCTTCTCGCTTGAGAGATAGCGACTAGTGATGAGGTAGTGTAGTTTGAGTGATTTGTAGTGGGATTTCTGCATTGTAGTCATTGTGTGGCTTTGTAGTTCAGTTTTATGCATATTAGTGAGATTCTGGAGTTGCATATTCTTTACAGCAGATTGTTGTTTTTATTCATAAGTCAAAAAATACAAAAAGAATCATTTTGGGCGTTGCATTAATCTCTTTGTCTGTGAGGGGCGACCCTTTTCCCTAAGTTGAAGATT
This sequence comes from Sequoia sempervirens, assembly GCA_007258455.2. Lineage (NCBI taxonomy): Eukaryota > Viridiplantae > Streptophyta > Pinopsida > Cupressales > Cupressaceae > Sequoia > Sequoia sempervirens. The sequence goes on from VDFB02075321.1 coordinate 362,238,282, forward strand.
TTTTAGTGAAGGCTTGAATTTTTAAAGGCAAATCGCCCTTCCTTGAGGGTCGTACCATTTGACATTGCCTTGAAATTCATGCATAAATAATATGGGGTCTTTTGATTAGTTTTCAGTGCTCTATCTTGGTCGCCTTCATCATTAGGGTATATTGCATTTCGTTTCACATCAATTGGATGAGTTGTGAGAGAGATATGATCATTTTAGTGTGGTGTTAGGTTGCTGGTTTACAATTTTAAAGTGCAGATCTGTCTAAATCAGAATCTTCAGTTTGGTACTTGAGTGAAGTAATTGGTCTTGGCATTCTTGTTAAGCAAGGAGAATCCTCTTATTTGATGCACACTAAATTGTTCTAATTCTATGCTCTTAGCAGGTGATTTATCTTCATATTGTAAGCTGAACAGTAGTACTGTCAGCATTTCTCTAATCTTGCTTATCATGTTTTGTAATGACTACTTTACATTTTGAAGTTGCATTGTATTTCTTTATATCTCCGCCATATGGTCGCCTCATTTCCATACTGGATTGGGTAACAAATACTTGGTGTTGAGTTTGCTTTCAGCACTTGTAGTGGTAGAGATCCTCTGACCATATGTTCATCCATCTTGGACACATTCTTGGTTAGAGTTACCTTTCAGCACGCTTTGAGATCCTCTGACCATATGTTCGTCCATCTTGGACACATTCTTGGTTAGAGTTACCTTTAGTTGCAATTTGTTTTAATGCACTGACGATCCTCTTGCCATATGACAGCCTCTCTCTTGTTGAGATTGAGTGCGCATTCTTGGCAACGAGTTATTTGTAACTGCTGGTTTGATTGAACTCACCCTAACGGATTCTTGTTGTTGAGTTGTAAAATTGAAAAAATTGGCTCGGAATATTTCACTTTGTGCATTCATTCTTCCAACAATTGATAGCTTGCATGTTGAGCTTCTCCCCCTTCTACATTTAAAGCTCCACCATCCACCTTTCCATCTTAAGACTATAGTGGCTTATAGTTTTCAAGGCTTATTAAGCTTTGTACAAAAGCAATTTCTAAAGGTATCCCACACTGGAATACAAGGACAGTATGTTCCACGGCATTTCAAGGATGGGGACGGGGGCACGGCAAGGGACGCGTTTCTAGGACATTTCCTAAGGGGCAATTTTTAGGGGACGGCAAGGGACGGCAACATACAAAATACACATATATATATATTTTTTCAAAATTTATTAATATATTAGAGAGAGAGAGGGAAAGAGAGATAGATATGTCAATAAATTAATAATTGATAACAAGTTAACAACAATATCAATATGTAAATAAATCGCGAGAGTAGTACTATAACAGCATAAGAAATGTCATTAAAGCATTATAAAATTTAATATATTAGAGAGAGAGAGAGGGAAAGAGAGATAGATATGTCAATAAATTAATAATTGATAACAAGTTAACAACAATATCAATATGTAAATAAATCGCGAGAGTAGTACTATAACAGCATAAGAAATGACATTAAAGCATTATAAAATTTATCACAGCAGTATCAAACATCAATAAAACCATGGTCTATCAATATCCAAATGTCTCAAACATGTATCCAAATGTCTAAAACTATTTGCGGTTCTTCTAATTTACTTGTATCTAGATCATCTAATATGGATGGTGACAATATTTTTGAACCCATATGATAATGCTTGATCGGTGATGACTGATTGTTGACACTTGACATTATTATTTTTTAATTTTAATTTACAATATATATCATAACATTCGAGTTTGACTAATTGATACTTTCATATTTTTATTTTTATGGTGGTGTTGTTTACTATACAATATATGATGCATGTGTGGTATTTTGAACTTAACTACTGCTGCAAATATGTATATATTTCTGATTTTTATATGTTTCGTATGGATGAACCCAAACCCAAAAATAAATTTGACCAAACACAAACCAATACCAAGACTGGTAACTTGGGACAATAGGGTTTGGATCATAAATAATTAGTGTTAAATTTATGTAGTGTATTTTAGTCACAATCTAGTCATAGAGGCAATAGGTATCTTTCTTTTCGAAGTATTTACCTCAACTTTTGATATACTATATCCGATTCATCTCTATTCTTCTAAAACCATAATATTTATTGAACAATCAAGTGATTGCAGAAGGTTTCTACAAGGCATGTTAGAAGTTCTCCTCTACTACATTTTAAAGAACTATTAAAAAATTAAAATGAGACTTAGTAATACTTATGACAAAATGTTACTATTTTGTCTCTATCAAACTTTAGCCAAAACAAAAAATATTAAATTAATCCTGGGAGAGATGGTGGGCCCTACATGACCTTGGGAAGGAGAAATAAACTTTAAAAAAATTGAATTTTTTATTATTTTTTATTGTTTTTTAATGTTTGAAGCCTCAACTTGCAGGGGACAGCTAGCCGTCTCCGGTACGATTGGGGATGTTTCCAACGTCCCCAATCTGTACCGGGGACGAGGAACTGTCCCCAAACTGCCGGAAACGTTTCCTGGCGTTTCCTATGAATTTTGCTGTTTAGGGGATGGCAAGGGGACGTCCCCTTTGCGTCCCCCCGTCCCAGGGACGGCAAGGGATGGAGACAGGGGGTTTTGGGGCAGGGGACGCGTCCCCATGTAACCCTGCAAGGACATTGTTAAGGTGTTTAATATTGACCTGAGTTACTTGTAGAGGTAGATTTGGTTAATTTAATCAAAATTTTGATATCATTGAATGTGAACATACTTTCATACACCATTACAAATATACATATAGTGACTTTTGTAAACTAGCAATTGAAAGACTTTCTTATAAAGATGATATAGATTTAATTAGCGAACTAGACTTAATTGGCAACCTAGATTAAAAACCACAATAACTGAGTCTAATATGTTATAAAACAACCAAAATTGAGGCAGATAATACAGTAAGAAAAGAGGAATAACAATGCAATGTAAATAAAAAATACTTTTATTAATATGAAAGCACTATGTATAATGATCCCGATCTTTGCAAAAAGATATCTTTCTATGGAAACCACTCTTACTCCCTTTGAGATAGTGCATTTCAATATACAGCCAGGTGCATTAAGAAATGAAGGGACTCAAAGGGAAAGGTGAAACTTTCCACCTTACAATCCAATAAGCCGTCAGCTGTGGGTGGAAAGGAACAATCCAGGTTGGCAGATGAGGACAAAAAAAATTGGAATACATTTTGAATTTTGGGTCAGATATAAATTTTGTAATTTTCAGACCTTCCAAAATGGTTTTTGAAGTCAAACATTGCCCAACAAAGTTCTGCCCCCTGGCCTCATGTTCATTTCATTCTTTCTGAAATTGATAAATGGGGTCATTTCAAGCTATGATCACAAAGTCATCAGCCTACAAAGATCATTATTCAATAGGCACTCCGATGCTCAACCACATGGACCAACCACTCCTCCTTGGGAAGCAATCACCTCCATTGCATCAAGTTTTCAGACTAAATGTAGAAACTCTCTTTCTATCAGATCCTGGTGAATTACTTTGCATGGTGGATGAGTTGACTCACTTTCACAATCCAAAAGAGTGGTATTATCTAGTTTCAAGTGCTCTTAGTCTCTATGTCTGCTTTCTGATCTATCATCATTGGAGAGGCATAATCAAGATTCAATTCTAGAAGTTGCGGTTGCTCTATTGCATGTGATGTGTCCAACAGTGACTTGAATAATGGCAAGAGAAGGTCCACACTAGCGAGGGGTTAAAATTCAAGGTAGGGTGGTTGATTATCTCTAGGTCATTCTCTCCCACCTGCTTGTTCATGGTGCACATCCTGTATTTAACCCTTGTTTAACCCTTTTAATCTCTCCCTGTAGAGAATATGATTCCAATTGGTTGAGCCATTTGTCTAGTTATTTGAATCAATTGCTTCAAAAAGAGAAATTTCACATTCACTTTAAGGATGTCATACCTCAACTAGTCTTCTTGACAAAGAGGTGGATGCCTCAAGCATGACACATAAAAGGAGATCAGCTAATTATTCCATTCTCTTTACCCTGCTTCACAGGGGCTCTATCAAGCAACTATTTGAAAGTATCTTCAATTCTCTTTTTTTGTCATATAAGATCATTTCAACCAAAAAGGATGATAATCTCAAGTGTCACATGTCCAAAGACCATACTTCCTACAGTCTGACCTTGTTCAATGAAATAGGAAATTATACCATTGATGTGAATGAAATTGGCAATTTGAAGACGAAACACTACATAACTAAATTTAATGTATTAAACAGAAACAAATAGAGAAAAGCAATATAAAAAGAGGGTGAACAATGTTGCAAGCAAAAAAAATGAATATCAAATCTGTCAAAACATAGTGTTACTAGGGGTCATATCCTTATAACATATGTTGTTTTAATATAAAGTTATAAAATCTATAATTATTATATGTTTAATAATTAATAACTTAATTAACTAGAAGATTATTAATTATTTGTCAATGGTAGGTTTGAATAGGTGTGACTAATAGCCCTTAAAGTATTTTGCCACCTCTTCTCCTATCTTTAAGGAGTTTCTCTTTCATTGAGAATGGTATGTAATTCGGAGATTTATAGTGAATTCTATCACTGTGTACAAGAGGTATTACTGGCCATGTGGAAGTGAGAAAAAGTGAGATCCCCAGGTTCTATATATAATTTTATAAACAATTCTGTAAGTTTTTTATAATAGAATGATGTTTTATGTGGCATGTTATCTGGAAGGGATTTTCATGTTTATAATGTAATTTGTTGAATCTATGCATCTTGCAATTCTCATTTCATTTAGCTCATACTTTATTTGTGATAATTAGTAACCTAAGATCCTAATTTATAACAAAATAGATATGTACATAAAAAAAAAACTTCTTACTAAAATACTACTCTATTGCCCTTTCACATGAAGCGCCTCAATATATACAACAAAATACATCAAGATATGAAAAGGCTCAAAGGCATCAAGAAAGTGTTTCACCTTGGGAATCCAAGAAGTTATTATTCATAGATGGAAAAGGACAATTTCTATTAGCGGATAAGCAAAGACAGATTGGGCAAGCACTACCTTAACTTGGATCAGAATTGTATTTTGCAATTTTTGGGCCTCTTAGAATGGTTTTTGAGGTTCAAATTTTATTGAAGTGCCACAACGGGACTAGGTGGATATTCATGCATATCCAGCATGTGGGAATTACTTATTAAAGGTTAGTGAAAAAATTCACACAGTTACTTATCTGGCTACTGTAGACCAAGTCAAACACTGTGCAATTTTAATAACAATTGATCGATTTTGATCACTTGTTTAAGAAGTGTAAGATGATATAAGTATGCAGTTAAGTGAATTTTTGGTATTTAGACATGTGGGGAAGACTTGGAAAAGGAAATTAGTGGTAGCCTTACCCTGTTGAATACAATCAAGAATATCGTTCTGTTGTTGAGGAGAAAGGAAATTTCTGCACAGCCACAGCCCGTTTATTTCCTTAACGTGTTCCCACACATTCTGTGTGTGTTGCTTTCCTGTCGTTGGGCGAGGATTGCAGTGAATCGAAGGCACGGGAGGCAGCAGCGACTCATCTTCAGAGTCGGATTCCCCAAAGACATCCTTCATCGTCAATGCGAGAGTGACCGCATTATCATCGTCTCTCCCTCCTTCTCCCTTTCCCTCTTCCTCTCTGCTCATTTTTGCAATCTCCTCTCTTCACCTGTCCTCCCATGCCAAAGCCCTCCCAGTCACATATGATCGTGCGGCTGTTCGTTTCATAACCTGTTAATAAGTGAATAAATGAATTAAATGCAAGTAACATGGGTCAAAGAAAATATTTACCTCCTTTTCATAAAAATTTATGAGAATTTTAAAGTTAAGTAGATTGTTTTGTAGAAATTTGAAAATGTGTCATAAGTAGAAAAAAATTCACATTGTTATAATTAAGGCTTTTCCATAAGTTAGTTTATGTGTGGAAGGTTAAATTTGTAAAAGATGTATAACTTCATAAAATATAAATCAATTATTGTGTAGACAAATTGGTTAAAATTGAACAATGTGTCATAAATTAGATTATAGTTAGATGCTTGATTTTGGAAAAAACTCATGGTATTAATGAAAAGCATATGATTAAATAAATGATAGTGTACTTCAATTCATTTGATATAAAAATGGAAATATTTGTAGACATACATTTTGGATATATATACAATGTTGTAAATATAGTTTATTGTTTAAACAAAATACTATAGATATAAATTACTTTTTTTTGCAGCATTGTCACATAATCACTTCAAACTCCATTGTATTTGTATCAAACAATAGACTTGTTTATTATTTGAAAAACAAGAAGTTAAAATAAATATGTTGAAGTTGTAAATTACATTAAACTCATTCTCACCTTTGGTAGAGTTGATTTGTAGATGTTCAACAATGGGAAACATAGTGTAAGTGAGTCATGAGTGGAATCTGTAATAAAGCAAATATGTGATATAATTTACATGGGAAAATAATTTTAACTTTGTGTTGATTTGTTTCTTATCAAGCTTAGTTGATAATGTAGATATGAGATAAATAAAGGGGCATACATGTTGTTAGTGTAATCTCCTTTAGGTTTGTGAATTGTTGTTTTGTGATATTGCATTCAAATGTTCCTCTTCCCTTTTTTGCTAAGCCACAAATGGGCTATGTTGCATGTGTGCATATCTTTGGAATGTGAAGGAAGGTTGTATGTGAATGCATGACAATTCACGAACTCTTGAATGTCAACCCTTGTCGATCAGTGTTGCCAATATCGATTGTAGTGTAAGTCCTTATGACTTGTGAATTGTCAAGGTCCATGCAGTTTTTAGTGGAATTTGACAACAACAACCATGCCTCACTAGGGTTATAGGTACATTTTTTGGGTTGTTATGATCCCAAGCCGGTCCAATGAAATTTTTGAAATGAACAACAAATAAGGGAAGTTGAGGTGGTTTTTCTCCTTCGTTGTATATAATTGCATTGACTTGACCAAGTGCACCATTCACGAGTCATGTTTCCACCCATAAATTTGAGCACAACATAACTTCTTGACCAATAGACAAGAGTATCTTAGCTTGAAGTTGTTCTTCATCCAGATTTGAGTATGGTAACCCCCTAAGTTGCTCTATAATGGATAGTGCAACAGGTGTTGCCAAAGACAACAACATATGTTTATTATGTAGTAAGACCATTTCATTTGTTGCAAATAGATGTATGGCATCTAAGAAAGTTGAGTTTTCTATAGAGGTGAGTGAGGAACTTGAATGCGACATTAGAACTTGCCAATCTTCTATTATAGGCTATGCATTTTGGAGATTTGAGAGAAGTCCACAAAAAGCAATTTGGGAAGAAGGATCATCACTAATCTATTGAAATATTTGTGTCAATGTTATCACTGTTGTGAAGGTGCGCCATAGTTTTCCTCCATAGGAAGTAGAAGCATACATGGGGATATCTTTGACTGGAGGCAGTTGGCCTAGGTCACCAAAGAGAATGATCGATCGCCCTCCAAATGGTTGTTGGTTGTGGCTGGGGAATGCTTCACATAGCCTCATGTTAATTCATTCTATCAACTTGGGCCCAATGAAGTTCATCTCATCTATCAAAATAAATGAAGTACATGCTTTCTTGGAAGGTTGCAAACGTTTGTCCTTGCAGGGGGGGCATTTCTTTGATTAGTATTTGAAGGGTGCAATGAATTGTTGATGTTTGAATGTTGAATGCAGCAACACTTGTAGGTGCAAGAATTAGTAATGGTGATTGGTGAGTTGGTGTTAAACTCGTGAGTGCAATCCTTATTTTATTTATGAGGTGTGACTTTTTAGTTCATGCAGTTCCTTGAACAATTAATTTAAGTGGTGGTTGTAAAGGATTATTTCTTAGATGGGACAGAACTATATTGTAAGCTTTTTGTTGGTATGCAGAGAGAGTGGTATGGTCGTGTTCACTACAAGCATGGTGTACTTGAAATGTTGTGTGGTTGGAGTTTATGAAAATAGTAGCTCCAATTCATTATTATGGGTTGAAGTGGCTATCTCCCCATTCATGGTTTAGGTCAATGTCACATCGACCAAGCATGGTTAGTGCATCTAGCTGAATAGCAAGGTTTGGATGTAGACCTACTAGTACTTTCCATTCATCAAGATTGTCCTCTTGCATTGTAGACTCAGGGTTGGACGGGTTGCTTGCATCAAGTTCTTCAATTGTTTATGCTAGTGTGTGGTGCGCATGCCATGGCCGGTAGGTAGAAGAGAACATCTCCCATTGTGCTATTATTTGATCTTTTGTGGATCTAAATTCACTACTAATGTTATGGAATGGCTTGTATAGTACTAGTTCAATCCAACAAAATTCATGAAAGCTTTTGTCTTCTTTTGCAAGGACAGTTGTGAACTGTGGAGAGACTCGAACAATTGTTTCTTTGAGGCGCTCTTCCCATAAATTATTTTTGTGAGATGCTTTAAAGGTCCATTTTTGGGTCACTTCAATGAGAGGCATTGTCTCTAGATGTAATGGTTGTGCCATGTAAGCATCAATGTAGGTAGGTGATGTTGTCATTGATGTGGCTGAAAATTGAAATTGATACACATTGGAATTTGTGTTGATTGACATTTAAAGAAACAAAGGTCCTACTGGATATGGAGAGGGGAAGTTTTAGTAGGAGGTGGCAACTCTCCTAGGCACTAATGTCTCGATCAACAAGGTTGTCTATAAGCATTTTTTTAAACACTATAGGGGCAGACATTTCAGAATCAAAAGTTGTTGAAATGCGAGATAACATTGCATGATATGTTTTTGATTTCTGTTCAGCTTTAGTGGCATACTTTGCAATATATTTGAGAATAGCATCAATTGAGAGAACAGGTTGGCATTCTACATTGGCCCTCCATATGGCTAGTATAGATGGGTTGAAGGTTCAAGCGTTCATCATTGCATGTTGGGGTGTGCTTTGGCTAGGCATTCTCATCATTTGAAAGAGTTGATCTATCTTGCATGGTCCAAGGTGCTTTATAATGACATACAATAGATGTCCCTTTCCTTCTAAAGCATGTTTGCAGAGTATATTTTGTGTGGCGTTCAACACGATTGACCGATTCAGTATAGTTTGTTGAAGGGTTGGTTGACATGATCATTTTTGTATCCATCAAACAAGGATCATCAAGAATAGATTGATGAAATGTTTGGTTTCTCAATTCAATGCTTTGTGGGTTCCATACAGAGACATATCTATCAATGTAGTCAAGTGCATTTTGTACTGATTGCTCATTATTCCATTCTAATCTGCTAATGTCAGGTGCTTGTTGGAGCCAAGGAAACCATGGATGTGTGCGGATCCTTTGTGTTTCCATTCATACCTAAAAATTTATTTTTTTAGGATACTATAAAAGTAAGAGCATATTGTAAGATAATGAGAAAAAAGGTTTTACATGTACCAATATTTTGTTGCCCCAAGAAGTTTTTCCAAGGCCTCTTCATGGAATGTAGTAAACCTATGGTGCATGTACAGTGCAATAAGGTGTGGATTCTGAACAATATTTTGCATCCTCCATCTTGAATACATAAAAGGATTTGTAGGTGATCTGGTTGGCATGATGGAATGCAAGTCTGGTCATTTTGTGTTTGTTGCACTAAGGGTGAAGAAAAGTGTAGGGCATCCAATTTGAATGACCATGTCTGAAAGCTCCCCTCGACGTTGGTTCCAAAATGGTTTTGTGCCATGAATTGGCGAGCTAAATTGCATGAGTTGATCTGTAAGTTTGTCATTTGGCATGTCCTTTAATTTTTGGTGAAGGCCAGCGATTGTTGATGGTAGGTAACCATCGAGTTGTTTATTGATAAATATAGTTGTAGTTGCTTGGCTACGGTGGTGCATTATAATATTTAGTATGAAGTACCTAAATCTTGGGTGTTGGCCAAACCTATTATCATGGTACCTTAGAAGGTGGAGAGAATACTCATGTAGCTTAACTTCCTTGATACGCTCTTGTTTGAATGCAACTTTCCCTTTTGGAAACAAAGTGGGGAATCCCATCACAAATAGTCCTTTAGTGGTGTATTCATTTATAGGAGATGGAGAAATGGGTGGCCATGTAGCAATAGGTGTTGGTCATCCTGAGCCTAGTTGTAATAAAGAGCGCACTTCTTCGACTTTTGTTCATGCATGTGGCATGTTTTCCACAAAGGAAGTTGTAATTGGCAAGTTTTTTTTTGAGGGGTCATATTTTGTATTGCTTGTTTCCATTAAGTCTATATCTATGGGATCAAGATTTGAATTTGTTGTATATAGGAGGTCTAAGATCTCAGTGGAGGACAGGGGTAAGTTTGACAGTGCAAGCTCATCTATTTGCACATCTCTGTAGTATGGGTTGTTGTGTGTCTTATATTGTAATACCTCATCGACACATCCTCTACTAACATAGAAGTTATATGGTTGTTTCTCGATGTTCTTACTGATAATTATTAGTATATCCAAATCATTAATATGCCTAGGCAAGTAGGTTGCAATCGTAGATATATCCTAAGGAAAACAAATAGTGTGTCCAGTGTATTTTAGTTGTCCCCCCTTGCATAGCTAACTTGTAGGATTGGACTAACCCTTTCTATCAACATCTCCTCAACTTGAGATAGAATTTTTAAACACATCAGTTGCTCACCTGGGTCCATGTTGTTCCAGTTTGAGGAGCAATGGTTGTCTTTTTCAAATGTACATCTAAAACAAGTAGTGATTCCATTTGACTTTCTAGTTTTGATTCTTGGATATCTTTCCATGCAGACCATACAAGTTGATGTATTTGAAAGGCTATCTAATTTTGAACGGAAATTATTTCTAGTAGTCAAAAAATCATGGGATGTAGGTATACAAGGGTGCATTTGAACAAATGGGTTGGGTTGATGTATACTTTGCAGTTGAGGTGCAGGTGTTTGTTGGTGTGATGTGTTATTGGGAGAAGAGAGTGTAGATGTAGAGGCTCCATCAATGGAATTTTGTAGGATTTCTCATCTTCTTTTGTTAATATTAGTTTTCCTTGTATGGTAGTATGCTTGTTGCATTTCATTTTTACACAAGCGTTTTGCTTTTTCCCTTTCATTTTCTACCTCCATTTTAAGGAATCCTGAGGATCAAAGTAATGTAATATGACCCCTTAGAAAAAAACATGTTGATCACAACTTCCTTTGTGGCAAACATGCCACATGCACGAACAAAAGTCGAAGAAGTGCACTCTTTATTACAACTAGGCTCAGGACAACCAACACCTATTGCTACATGGCCACCCATTTATCCATCTCCTATAAATGAATACACCGCCTAAGGACTATTTGTGATGGTAGTCCCCATTTTGTTTCCAAAAGGGAAATCTGCATTCAAAAAAGAGTGTATCAAGGAAGTTAAGCTACACGAGTATGCTCTCCACCTTCTAAGGTACCATGATAATAAGTTTGGCCAACACCCAAGATTTAGGTACTTCATATTGAATATTATAATGCACCACTGTAGCCAAACAACTACAATGTCATTAACAAAAACTGGAAAAAGATTAATAGTTTTTCTCCTAGAATGGTTCCTATTAGTCTCTTTGATGGATATTTATAGAGATGAAATATTGGAGACCAATGGGGTTTAGTGTAGTATCACAAAAGTTTAACATACCCCTCTATATTTTTACATCCATTGTCATTGACTTCTTTATTGAACTGTCTTATTTTACATTTTTTATTTATAGTTATAAACCTTGTATTCATGTGGACTTAAACATTACTCTTTATTTTTCTTGCTAGGTTCCACTGTCCAAATGAAGTGATCCCTATGGTTTTGGTCTTTTAGGATGTTGGTTGGAAATTGTAATAAATGCAATAAATGAAAATCCAAAGGATGAATGAAACATAGAAAACTAACAGTATAAAAAGCCTAATAAATAACTTCAAAAAAAATTGAAGAGGCTCAATTCAGAGGGAAATACAAATAGCTTGTTTGCCCACTGTGCTTTTATATCTATTAATTTTTAATTTTTAATTTATTTTAAAATAAGATAATTACATATTATGCATAATATGATTAGAAATTTAATAAACTATTTCTTTTGGTAGCATGTCTCAAATTCAAACTACAACAAAACTTTTTAGCATTCTTTAAGAAAAGACAGACGAATGTTTAAGCCAAACTGGCAATTTTTTTTACCATTTTAAAAACCAAAGCGAGCGAAAACAAGTGATGTTAAGCCAACCTGTTCATCGACCACCAATAACTAGGAAGACAAAATGGACTGGTCGTTTGAGGACAAATTGTACAGATCTTATTTAAAAAGTGGTGGGTGTGGACATGTTTGTTGAATATTGAGGAACACTAGAGGAGATGGTGTACTATTTAAACTATTATATGGGGGCCTACTATGTCTTCAATTTAAACATAAATTTGATCTCTTATTTGTTTTTGTTTGGTCAGAAGCAAAGGCAACAGATACCATGCAACTGAAATATTAAAATCAATCGGGCTTCCCAGTATTGGTCTAGGCTTCCTTCTCATGCATTATATTTGTAGACACATAAAATTATCCATATCCTTACCATGACCTAGTTGACACTTTACTAGGGACATCATAAGCCATTTTGTCCTAATCCCACCTTAATCACATTCCTAATTAATTAAAAAAATCCATTTATTTAATTAATTTCCCCCATTTAAATGTCTCACATAATTCAAATTAAATATTTGAATTATTCCCTCACATTTAATCCCTTTATTTAATTAATTTCCCCCATTCACATGTCTCACATAATTCAAATTAAATATTTGAATTATTCCCTCACCTCTCACCACATTAAAACAAGTGTCACATGCTACATCTTCCACTTAATCCCTTCACATGTCAAACTAATTTAAATAATCTTTTATTTAAATTAGGTCTCATTTATCCTCCATCGCACACTTGTCACATGACTACAACCTCTCATGAAGTTGGAAACCCTAATCAACCCTAATCAATCTGGACCGTCCATATCATTCAACATAATTTGCAATCATGTCCATCCATTCAAATCTGGCCTTTTTCTATAAAGCAAACCCTACACAAGTCATTTGAGATCATCATGAATTGGAGTACTGTTATGTTGTAGGAATGAGCACCCAACATTCCTCCATTATCAACCCTTCGAAAGCTTGCATTCTCATGCGAGGTTGAGAAGAGTCATGGAGGTCAATCAAGTCTAGTTTGAGAATTGGTTTGCATTTCTTTTGTTTGTTTGCATTTTCATTCTAGTTTGTGCTTCATGGTGCTTGATAGGGTTTAGTTAGTTTGTCATTTTCAACACTTCAAAACCTGATTTTTCCCTATCTACATTTAGTGAACCTAACCTTCTAACCCTTGTTATTTTGAGTTTTTGTGAGTTTGATTTTGCAAGTCAAGGGTTTTTTTTCTAAAGAGGGCTTGGAGATCAAATTTTTATAGGATCCCATATTCAAAAAAATAACCCCGTCATTAGATTTAGGAGGGCTAAAAGACAAATTTTGACATATAAAAATGATATGCTTGTAAGAAAAATTTTGAATTTTTTAAAGCCCCCTTTATTTACAAATATATACATAGATTTAAAAATTTTGACTGCAAATATGTACTCACAAATCCACCATATACAGAAGTTTATTTTTAAGTAATATGCACACAAAATATTCATCGAGGGTTTCATGGCTAATTACATAAGTATATTCAATTTGTTGTATATAAACACCCATTTTCGGGGGTATACTTTGATGGATTTTTGTGTTTATATATCTGTTTGAAAAGATAAATTTTGCTAGATCTCTATATATGCATCTTTGTAGAGTTTTATCTGATGTATATATGCGTGGACGCTTATAGGAAGTGTGGGATATTTTGTTTGTATATGCTCACAAAGGCCCGCGGCCTGTGAAACATACACATAGTCTGCAACTTTTTCATAGTTTCACGGGCTCACCAAAAATTCATTTCCTTCTCTTTCGTAGCTTGAAAATGGTCACTTTAAGCTTTTAATACTTAAAGGCTTAAAAAACTTTTTTAAAAAGAAACTTGGGTCTTTTAATTTTTTTTATGATTACTCTTTTTAGAGTTTTTAAATTTCAACTTTTTTCTTAATTTTTAATTTTCAAGGGTTTTAGCCCTTGCTCATACGGGAGACCAGGGGCTGTACTAAATTTCCAGCACTTTCCATCCAGCCCTTAGTCACATGAGGATTATTTTTAGGCGTTTAGGGGCTAATCAAATCTGCCCTCTTCTAAATGCATTTTCTTTAAATAGTGAACTTTGGGATTGGAAAACCAAGAAGACTCTCTTTGGTTTGCTGGTCACACTGGTGGTTCTTTATGGCTGTGAGGTGTGGGGAAGTAGCATGTCAAATCATAGTTGGAGACAGCTTGAAAGAATTCAAAAACATCTAATCACTTGCAACCTCAAAGTCAAAACTACTATCCCCTATTATATTCTCTTGGCTGAATCAGGAACTTTACCTTTGGAGGCTTCGACTATAAGCCAGTTGCTAAGTTATCTAAAGAAAGTGGACAACATGGATAATCAATGCTGGCCCAAAATTGTTGTGGAAGAGGTTTTAGACCGTAGGAAGAAAACATGGATGAAGCAAAATAACAAGTGGCTAAAAAAATGGAACATTAGCTTGCACGAGTGCCCTAACACCAATGAAGAAATAAAAAAGTATGTTGCAAATAAATCCAGGACTGCCATGTGGACAAACCCAATTGGGCGAAAGAAAACTCACTATGTCAAAGAGTTCAACCCTACTTGGGAGCATAATGAAAAAGCCTACCTAGGAGCAGCTATTAAAGGTAAAGCAAGGATGATAATTGCTCAGCTGAGGACCAGCTCGCACCATCTCAGATGTGAGATGGGTAGGTGGACAATTCCTAAGGAAGTGTGGGAGGATAGAATCTGCACTTTTTGTAATGAGGGGGTGGTGGAGACAGAATGACACTTTATCATGGAATGCACGACTTATAGGGACATCCGCACCCAGTATGAGAGCAACCTAAAGGCTGAAAATTTGCACGAGTTATTTGAGGAGGAGAAGATCAGCAAGACAACTAGTTTTTTGGTCAAAATTCATAAAAGAAGGTCCATCATGGAAAAGAGTTTGGAGATCCCTTAGCTTTTTGGTTCTCGGTCCCTTAGGCCGCTTGGTCTCGTGGATGTCATTAAAATCTCTCATTCATTCATTCATCCCAGTTTTCCAAGAGGGTGAAAACTACTCTGATTTACCTTAGATTTTTGACAATGCTTATGGACCTGCATTTATGACGTGATAGACTAGGGAGGGGCATGGATTAGGCACGGTCAAATAGCAAGATTGTTACCAATATTTTTGAGAGAAGGCACCATCAATATTTGCGAGTAACTCAGCCTGCCAACACTTGCCAAAATGATATTAATTGCAATAAGTAACATTCCCAGTGCAACTAGGTATTCATGCCTTATTCTTAGATCTATTTATTCCATATTTTATTTTATTTTATTTAAGCATTGATTAGCTAGGCGATGGAATTTTATATACAAAATCATTCTTTTTGTTTTGTCCCATTCTGGAGACCCTTCGTAGATAGGGCCTCAAGGTCAATGCTTGGTACATGGAGTAAGAAAGGAGTCCCATCTTGCATAAATGCTTATTGATTGACAGGGTATTAAGTAGATATGTGACAAAACATCCACCCAACTATGCTATCGACAACTACCAGAGGGAGATTATAAAGTACCCAAAACATTTAATTTCCATCCAAGGCTGCGTAAAGATTACGCTCTGCAAGTCACAGACATGACACGACCCAACATGATACGACGGTTACATGGCTACCATCATCCTTTGCATGTTCATTACTGCTCGACATAAACAATGTGACCCCACTTAGGACGACCGCGTGCATTGCAGGTAGTTTTCTTTCTTTTTATTTTTTTATTTGCGCACAAGGAATGATGGATGCTTGACAAAGCCATCTAGACGAAGAGAATACATTTGATTTAATAGGATAAGGTGCCTCTAATAGTGTGTTTCCTGGAGGTAGAGGTAAATGTGAATGAAGGACTGCGTATTTAATTACTAAGAATTCAAGTCTAATATAAACGTTAATATATCTACTTAGCATTAGGAAAACTATGATCCAACAACTGGCTATGTCGTTCTTAATTTATGTCCTTGAGTAGCTATTGCCTATTTAATGCACTCAAGTTGCCCTCACTTTACTCTAGATATTTTCTCTTCCTTATTGCACACACTACCTTGAGATCGCTTCTATGAGGCTGGTAGCGTTGAGGTTCAGGAGCGTTAGATATGGCTCAAGCCTCGCTCCCCTAGTTTCAGTTTGATGCATAAGGCTTTAGAAGCTTGTAAAAGGTCTTGTCCAAAGAAAGGGGCTACAAACACTTTTCCGGCTAACCCTTGGTATGATGAAGATTGTAAGGTTGCCAAGAGATCTTTGAAAGAGAATGGGCTGAACAAGGAAAACAAGAAGAGGTTTGAGAAGTTGGTGAGAACAAAAAAAGAAGAGTATGTTGACACAAGAAGGAAAAAGTTAATTTCCTTGGGAAAACACAATCCCAAAGGTTTCTGGAGGGAGCTACAGCAAAAGAGAAAACAAATTGAAAATGACATAACAGATGTTCAATGGTTAGAGTATGCAATATGTCTTTACGAGAGGGTCCAAGAGAAAGTTTCACCTCCTATAATCAACACATCAAAGGAGCTCTTTTCGGATGAAGATATCAAACAAGGTATAAAGAATTTGGAAAATGGTAAAGCATTGGACATTGACAGGCTGCAAGCTGAATTTTTAAAGTGGGGAGTTGAAACTCTTGCTCCCCATATCAAAAGAATGTTCAATGATGTCACTCGTGTTGGCTTTTTGATTGAATGGACAACTAGTGTTGTCATCCCTCTCTACAAAAGTGGTGAAATCAATAATCCATCTAACTACCACACAATTATGGTCAACCCTATCCTTGGCAAGCTTTTTGGGAGCATGTTAGAACATAGAATCAACAGTTGGGCAGAAAAAATGGGAAAAAGAGCGAAAGGGCAGGCTGGCTTTAGGCCTAAATACTCAACTATTGACCATTGCATCACTTTGAGACACTTGATTGAAAAAATATGGGACACACAAGGCGAGGAAGCTTTTTTCTGCTTTGTTGATTTTAAAAAAGCCTTTGACACAGTGCCTAGAGACAAATTGTGGAATAGAATGGATGAATTAAGCATTCTGGATGAGTATAGGGCTGCAGTGCATAGAATTTATGAGCAGGTCAGTGCTAAAATCAGAACAAGTGATGGAATGTCTAAATGCTTTGGCAGTGACATAGGGGTCAAACAGGGCTTCCCCTTATCCCCCACTCTTTTTGGGTTATACATTGACAAACTAGAAGATTGGTTAAGTAAAACCAATGGGGGGGCTATCCAGTTGGCTGGGTATGTGGTGAAGTTGTTGTTGTATGCCGACAATCTTATCCTAATCTCAAAAACTACCCATGGTTTGAAAGAGCTTTTGAAGGTCTTGAATCTCTTTTGCCAGAATGTGGGGATGCAGGTGAATACCTCCAAGATGAAAGTCATGATTTTTTCCCTAAGGAAGAAAAGTAAACAAGATAACTTTCTTTTTGAAGGTAACCCTTTGGAAATAGTGAAAGAATACAAATACCTTGGGATTGACTTTCATTATAAGCTCGGCTGGGAGATTGCTAGAACTAAAAGGATACAGGGGGGTTGGAAGGTTTCTTTCTTACTCCAAAACAGGTGCAGGAAGGTTGAACTTTATGATTGGAAAACCAAGAAGACTCTCTTTGGTTTGCTGGTCACACCGGTGGTTCTTTATGGCTGTGAGGTGTGTGGAAGTAGCATGTCAAATCATAGTTGGAGACAACTTCAAAGAATTCAAAAGCATCTAATTACTTGCAACCTCAAAGTCAAAACTACTATCCCCTATGATATTCTCTTGGCTGAATCGAGAACTTTACCTTTGGAGGCTTCGGCTATAAGCTGGTTGCTAAGTTATCTAAAGAAGGTGGAAAACATGGATAATCAATGCTGGCCCAAAATTGTCATGGAAGAGGTTCTAGACCATAGGAAGAAAACATGGATGAAGCAAAATAATAAATGGCTAAACAAATGGAACATTAGCTTGCACAAGTGCCCTAACACCAATGAAGAAATAAAAAAGTATGTTGCAAATAAATCCAGGACTGCCATGTGGACAATCCGTTTGGGCGAAAGAAAAATCACTATGTCAAAGAGTTCAACCCTACTTGGGAACACAATGAAAAAGCCTACCTGGGAGCAGTTATTAAAGGTAAAGCAAGGATGTTAATTGCTCAGTTGAGGACCGGTTCGCACCATCTCAGATGTGAGACTGGTAGGTGGACAATTCCTAAGGAAATGTGGGAGGATAGAATCTGCACTTTTTGTAATGAGGGGGTGGTGGAGACAAAATGACACTTTATCATGGAATGTGTTGCTTATAGGGACATCCGCACCCAGTATGAGAGCAACCTAAAGGCTGACAATCTACATGAGTTATTTGAGGAGGAGAAGATCAGCAAGACAACTAGTTTTTTGCTCAAAATTCATAAAAGAAGGTCCAAAATGGAAAAGAGTTTGGAGATTCCTTAGCTACTTGGTTCTCGGTCCCTTAGGCCACTTGGTCTCGTGGATGTCATTAAAATTTCTCATTTATTCATACTCCCACCATTTGAGTAGTATATTTTTATCTTTAGATCTATTTATTGCAATTATTACTATTTTTAAATTTTGCTTCTGTAGATATTTTAACCGATGGTGCATCAAGATAGAAGCCTGTGATGGAGGGTGCATGACAGAATAGGGCAGTAGCAAGGTTCATCCTTTTAAGAGTTCAACGTTGGAATGAATAGTTATCTCCAAGAGATGGAAATGTAGAAATTTTTAACAGAGGATCAGAGGGGTTCATAAATTAGTTAGAGAAACACATTATCTTATTCACCAAGACAAGGGGTGTAATTTTTATTTAATGAAATCAGGTGAACTTGCTTGCGCAACTCCCAACATATATGAGGATCACGGTTATAGGAATTTACTTGTTTCTTATTTGAATAAATAAACACTTGCATGACTAGCTAATTATACATGTAGAATGTATTTAACCGAATGTTCATGCATATTTGCATGTTCCACAAATTATATTTAACCAAGGGAGGAAGTAGAACCTTGAGGTTTTTTTTGGTATCCTCTCATGTAAATAACTGGATGATACTCACTTGTGTTCATTTATTTATCTATTTCCACTTGCTGCAAAACTACAGTTTTCTCTCTTCTTCTTTTTTATTGTATTTCCTTGAACGAAGGAAAAAAAAAAGATTGTGTAAATTACAATTTACAATGAAATGGAGTCAAAATGAAGTACAAATCTTAATACTATTGTCCAACAATTTGGGTTCTCATAAAACAAATGAACTTTCCACCAAAATATAATTTTGGGCTTCCATCTTTCATGAGATACATTTAAAACATCATCTATTTGAGCAACTACTAACTTTCAATATTACCATAGCGATGAGTAAAACAGTTAATATGAATGCTCATGTACTTAGCCCCTTTTTATGATGTGTGACACACAAATTAAACAAGGCTTGTTCTTCTACATTTTCTTTCATGTTACATCAAAATATTAGATTACTATATTACAAACAAATTCAAGGGAATACAATGAAGGGCACACATCTAATTAAGGCTTGCTCTCCACCCTATCGTAATGGCGTCATGGAGCCTTGTGGACTCTAGCCATACCCCCGAGCAAGGAAGTCTCTTAGCTCCAAGATGATGCATGGAGTCTCTTTAGATTCTTACAAAGGATTAAGAATAACATATCATCAAATTGTCATGCACCTAGGTCCTCTACTCTTGGTTTCAACCATAATCCACACAACATATCACTTCCTTACAACAAATAAACAAAAGAGAAAGTGGAAGTAAGAAAGAACTTATCTCTTTTCTTCAAGTAAGAGAATTAAACCCTCTTATTCTTCTTTCCTCTACCAACCAAACCCTCTTGATCGCTATCTCTCCAAGGAGGTGTACTCTTCTCCTCCTCCCATTCTTTCTACCATATTCCTTCAAGTTCTCCAAGAGGAGAAGTGGGTAACACCCCCACTCATTCCTCCTCCCAAAATATATAGGAGTTTCAAGTTCAAACCCTCTCCTTCTCTCCAAAACTCGCCACACCCCATTATGAGGACTTTTCAAGGGTCAAATCATGTCCTTGGGGCCCTATTGCATGCCCACTTGACCCCTACAACTATGGTATAGATCCTAGGGGGTTTATTTTTGCATCCCAACCAAGGAAATTGACCAACAACCCTCTTTAAAGACCCACTTAAGGATACATCCGAGTTTTAACATCAAGATAAGGGTTCCCAACCCGTAGCCCCACTTGCACCCACAAAACACATAATCAATTAACCCTTTAACATCAACCCTCACCACCTTAACTTACCAACACATTAGCTCTACTTATTCTATGCCCCCGAACGGGGTCAAATTTGCATCCTGAAAAAGAAGTCTTTTAATTGGCTCTCAATGGTCTTCTCTTTTCATGCTAGAACTGTTACCTTCCTACACATTATCAACACGATCATAAGTAATGATTGTATATCACATTAATCTATTAGTTAAATATTTTAAACTTTAACCATATAATAATCCAATTAAATTTCAATTTGTATTCCATAGTATACAAGTGTATTCCACCTTCATGGTAGTGACAATAAAACATAATTTCAAAATGAAATGCAAGAATATTCCCAAAAGATCACATTATTTATCGTGACAATATATCTAATCATCAATTTAAGAAAAACATATAACAAGTTTGGTTTGACATTAATCACATGTGAAACGGGGTCTTACAACATTATGTATAATTTAATTTATATTATATAAATTATATATTAAATATTAAATATTAATTATATATTATATATTATATTATATTTGTATTTAATATTTTTTATTATATATTATATTATATTTACATTTTTTTTGTATTACTTATCGAAGGAACAAAGTGTACATCATAACAAAATTACAAAAGCATCACATTAGTATCTCCACTATAGACAAATTTACATCATATCCCCCCCATTGTTCAAACTAACCCAACCCCAAACATAACATTATGCAATTACATTACATAAGGAAACCATTTGCTTATCATAGCAATTTACAAAAGGCAACATTTAGCAGAGAACAATAAAAACATAAAAAAGGATTTGCTGTTGTCCCAACGAAATAGCTGCCAAAACTGAGCCATGAAGGAAGAAAGCCATGCCACTAGTGATTAGCCTTACCCCTGCACTCTATATCTCTCAACCTTAAGAGAGATCTTGCTACTTCAATTTCCTCTCTAGATAAGTCCTTTATGTTGAGAAGTGGGGGAGCATCTTCACCTTTCCCTTTCTTGTCCACCTTATCATTGAACTCCTTTTGGAAGAGTTCAAGGGCTCTGAGAAAGACCTCTATAGTGTGCTGCCAACCATGTACAAAATTGACCTCCTGTAGGTTAACCGGGATAGTGCCATCTTCAATCAATTTCATAAACTTTTCTTTGGACACCTTGACCATCAAAGCCACCTGCATAGAAATATTAGAGAGGGTGAGTTTTTTTACAAGACTCAGTAAGTGCACGCTTGACCTCGCTGAACTTTTCCTCATTTCTCTTTTTCCAAATGAACCAAAGAATTTTAGTAGAAACAATAATCCAGAATAACATTAATCCTTTTCCAATATTATTAGAAAACAACAAAATAATTATGTCAAGCCTCAATTTATTATTATTATCTCAGATGCATTGATTGTAACAAAAAAGGTTCCATACTTCCCTTGCAAAGATGCAATCAAAGAAAATGTGATTCATAGATTTTGGTACTTTGCATATGCTGCAGATCTCTACATCCTCTGACTTGCACTTAATCAGCAGCCTTTGTAACAATAGAAGCCAACAAAAGCATGCCTTCTTTGGCTCTATCACATTTTCCCATGTGTTTTTAAAAACTTTTGTCCATTCTTTCTTGTTCAGTCTTGTTTTCCATATTTTGTTTAAATGATTGCAGATTTCGTGTTGACTGGTAAGTGTGTTGTATACCATTTTAGTACTCAATTTGGAGAGTTTGGATCCATCACTCCATCTATAGTCTTTATATTGATTAGAATCAACCACATGGCTTGCATTGTCAGGAATCTCCTTACAAGCCTCTTTTATAACATAGGATGTCCTCCAATTGGTCGCGGGTAGCTTGAATTCACTGCTAAGCTGATTCCAATCTTTCAGACCTCCTTCCTCCATGATATCAATAATATATTTAATGCCCTTATTCACCCAGGCCTTGGTCGAACAACCCTACTTGAGTGCCAAGGGTTTACCATTGTGGCAAAGGTTCCACCATATCGATCTATGTGAAAATATTGTGCTATTTGAGAAGGCCTGAGAGTTATGGATATGCCCTTTTATGAGCTCCCATGCACCTTCCATATGCTCTTGAAGACCACAGACCCCTTGGGCTTTATTGGATGTGTGCTGCAGATAAGATCACTCAATGGAAGCCCTTTCCATGCCTTTGCATGCTTAGGTACTCCCCTTTCAATATTATTCCTGATCAAGATTTTTCATGGCTCGTTTCCTTCCAAAGCTTTCAAGATCCACTTTGAGGCCAGTGTTATGCCTTGTAGCTTTAGATCTTTTAACCCCAACCTACCTTCAGCCTTGCTTAGACAACACCATTCCCATTTTATCGCACATTTCATTTTCTTCCCTTTCCCATCAGACTATAGGAAGCTTCTAATTTTTTTTATGGATTTCGTCAACTTGGTAGCTACTAAACAACCAGATGAAGGCAAAGTAAAGACTGTAAGAGGTAAGGATTTTTTGGCATATCTGTATTCTCCCAACCAAGGAGAGAAACTACCTATTCCATTTACTGATCTTCTTGTCAAATTTTCCATGAATCCAAAGCCACATCTCCCTTAGGTTTGGCCTAACAGCAAAAGGTATACTGATATATCTAACTTGTTTTTAAGGACCTCCCCATTGCATACCAAACTTAGCCATCCAGTCTGAGGGTTCTTCTTTCCACCCAAGCATGATTGATTTAGCAACGAAGACCTTTGCTCCAAAGGCAACACAAAAGGTGTCAAGATTTTCCATAAGATTTGAAATATTATCCTCATCTAGAAGTGGGAACAACGCAGTATCATCAACAAACTGGATATTGAGGTCCTATTGATTGGGGAGAGAAATACCTTTTATTCTTGGTGTGACCTTTTCCACCCTGAGGATGAAATGCAGAGCATTTGAAGCAATCACAAACAATGTAGGAGCTAAGGGGCAACCCTAGCTGATAGACCTTTCCAAGGAAAATTCTTTTGTGAGAGCCATTTTATATTTGCATTTAATAATTTTTAATATAAAATATAATATGTAATAAGTTTAATCATAATAACATTTTAAATATAAATTTACATTATATAAAATATAGCATATAATAAATTAAAAAAAACAAAGTTGTACCAAGTAAAAGTTATTTATAAAAAAACATGTAAAATAGTAAAAAGGGGGAAAAAAAAGCAAGTAATATGCAAAATAGTAAATGAATGGTGAGGATGAATCTAATCATCAAGAAACCTTTTTTAGGCAGCTTGAACCATTGATCTAACAATTTAACTTGTGCACTTCATAAAAGGAATGCCTTCAACGTAAATATTTACCCAACCCTTGTCAGCTATTGTTCTTGTTTAGGGATGCAAGGTCGAGGCGGCAGAATTTACAGGGCTGTAAATACTAGATATGTTTGTAATTGAATATTTGGACATCAAAATTATTGTATGTGAATGTAATTTTTCATATCATTATTAAAAAAATTACTTAGAAATTTATTGTTGTTGTTTTGGTTATATGGACATAGGTATATTCAAAGTATGTAATAATATTTAATACATCAAATATAAGGTGAATTGAAAAATAAGTTGTGCTTCTCTTTTTCTTTATGTTATATTTGTAATTTACATTTTTTTCTTTATTTCATGTCTTAAAAGCACTATCTTATAATAGTCATGAAAGAAAGATAACAATGTCCATGACTTATCAATGGTGACTTTGTTTATTAGAATATAATAATCATCTATAGCCTTATAATAAGTTCCAAGAACTTTTTTTATAACTTTGATGCAATTTATGATATTATGAGTTCCAATAATAAGGTCTTTTCTAAAAATGAATACATAAAGAATGTTGTTAACTCTCAATGTTTATAGTATAGCAAGTAAATTACAGTTTCTATTAGCAATGTAATTAATGGTTGCTAATGATTAAGATTTAGATTTTGTTTAACTAACATGTAAAAATATTTGTTGCATTTAAAGTAAGTTGGGTTGAAAAGTGAATTACATTTGGAGTTTAGTTGGTAGTTTATGAATAGAGCAAGTAGTATAATGGTTGGTAGTTTATCAATAGAACAAGTAGGATAATGGTTGGTAGTTAAAGTGCATTTAATTTTGAACCATGAGCATTTTGATTCATTAAAGCTTTTGATAGCTAAATGAGGTCAATTTTCCAATGACGTTGACCACATTCAATGTTGCTTGCATCTTGCCAAAATCTGTATTTGCAATACAAAGAACACTGTTATTTTGTCAAGTTGAGGTCACAACAATGTCTTAGAAAAATATAATCTTATATATTAAATAAAAGAAAATTTTGAACCAATTAATATACTCTATCAATTGAAATTACTATGCATATATAGAACAATCACAAAGCATTTAAACATGTTGAGATTGTAATAATACAACATTCTAATTGTGTTCAATTTTGCAAGATTACAAGTGTTTGAGGCATTGTGTCAAACAATCCAAATGTCTTGTCTATACTTCTAAATTTTGGTTGTACATATCCATGTGAACAAGTTGAACATTATGTGCTAGATATGTATAAGTATTAATCTAATAGTTACATGGATGTGTGTGGTTTAAATATTTATTTATTTGTTGTATTTGATTTTTCAAGTTTGTTTAATTTAGAAAAAAAATTGGGGTCCATCTTATAATTTGAAGGTCATTTTGACAAGTGTGATATACAATTAAATTTAAGCTATGTCAATAAAAATGCACTTTGTGCTTGGAATTTAACTTTGAATCTAATGTAAGATAAAAAAAATCTTTGTTGTGAAAGTGAATTTTTTTTTAAGCTTACCACTAGCAATGTCATTATGTGCTAGATTTGGATTTAGAAATGTATAAGATTATGTGCAATTCAATTAATGTAGCAAAATGTTATTTACTACTTATCTCTATGTAATAGCATTTTGTAGAGATTGGCAATTGAAGGTCATTGTATACTCTATTATGCAAGTTTGTGTTTTCAAGAAGGTGCTTTTATAATAAGAGAGACACACTTTTTTACTATCCATATGTAAGTTGCATATATTTCAGCAAAAGCTTTGCAAAAGAAAGCTTTTTATATGTATGGAAAGTATGAAAATTTGATATATTTTCATAAGTTCTTAGTAGATGAAAGAACGAGATGCATCATAAAGTACAAATTTTTGTGTATAGTAGACTCATGGCTATAATGATAAGGCAAACAAATGCTTCTTCAAATGTAATAAATAAATATATTTTGTATAGTCTTGATTTACCTTTTTTAATTTTTTTACAATTTATTAAAAAATAAATTGTCTTGTAAGTGCTTTCTTAAAATGCTCATTGAAAGAAAAAATAACCATGTCCATGACTTGTTAGTCGTGAATATTCTTATTAGAATATAATAATCATCTGTAGAATCATAACAAGATCCAAGAACTTTTCCTATAGCTTCAATGCAATTTATAATATTATGAGTTTCAACAATAAGATATTTTTTATAAGAGATACATAAAGAGTGTTATTAGCTCTCAATGTGCATTACTTATTGAGAAATCAATACAAGAAGTAGATGAAAAATGAATGTGTTGCAAGAGGTAATCATGTTTTAAGTTGAGTTGAACAAGTTCACATCATAGCAAGAAAATTATAATTACTAGCAGAAATGTTACTAATGATTGCTAATGATTAAAATTAGATTTAGTTTTAAGAACATGTGACAATACTTTCTCTATTTAAAGTAAGTTGTGTTGAACAATGAATTATATTTGTAGTTTTGTTTGTATTTTATCAATAGAGAAACTAGAGTACTAAGTAGCATGAAGAAATGAGACCTCAATCTTTTGAATTTGTATTCACCTTTAGGTATGTCTAGTTCAAAAGGTTTTGGTGTGCTCCATTTTCACTCTTGTTTATTCTCTAAAATATTGTCATATTATTCCTTTGGATGTATGCACTTAACAAAAATAATAAATATTTTCTAATTATTTTATTCTTATTTTGTATAGTAAGATCATTAGTTATATTTGTCATTTGGTGAATGGAATGAATAGTATTAGTGTTAGTAACTCAAGGAGTGGAATATCCTTATCTTATTTGTATATATCACTCTTTGGTATGATTATGATTGTAGTTACATCTTGATGTGATTAATTTTTGAGAAATTCATGTATGTAGAATGCATTTATCAACAACATTCCTCTCTATTACGTTGCATTGGATCTCCTCAATGATCTTTATTTATGAAGGTCCAAACCAATATATTTACATGGTGAATTACAAGGAGATTAACCTAGCTTTGAACTTGGTGGTAAAACCTCCACAACCCCCATTTTTCTCATATTTGATATCCATGGAAGAAAATGATAATCAATTCTCATAGTGAAGATTGGGTGAAGTTTGGTAGTTGTTGAAGTATACAAAATTTGGCATTTGTGAGAGCATTAGTTGCACTATTTATTGTATTCTACAAAATAATATTGTATCCATATTTTGATTGGATGATTTTTATGGTTTAGAATAATTTTAACATTTTGTATGTGTCATTGAAAAAAAGTAAGAAGTGTATAAAAATAGATTTATCATTGTTTGATTTTGTAAGTCATAAACAATGGATATGAAATATGATTTGCATCATTTGATAATAGTTTCATGATATTTTTACATGATGATAAAAAATATATATTGAAAATTTACAACTTTTGAGTTGATAATGGTATGCTTAAAAGAGAAGTTTGAGAATCTACCTCTCGTGGGTTGTTTATACCTAGCTTCATAACCACAATAGCTTGTGATTCAATATTTTAGTAATGAATTCACTTTTGTTTCACACATGTGCATAGAGACAAGAATTGAATATGTATTGTTTAGGTGTCTTTTAAGTCTTAAAAATTTAAGTAGATTACAATGTTAATGGATATAAAACTTGTGGATTATAAACTCCCTTAATTATTTTAATATTATGTGCATGCCTTATTTGTAATATACATACGCGGTTACTTTCATGATGTTGATCTTATTACTATCATATTTTCTAATATATTTCGATCATAAACATGGTGCTTATTTCATGTGGAAGTGGAACATGAATAACTTTTATTTTAGGGGATTAACTTCATTTGTGATTAAATGTTCACATAATAGGGTAAAAATTCATTTTTGATTGAAATATATTAGCAAGTAGGACAATAATAAGATCAACATCATGAAATTAACCAAGTATGTATCACAAATAAGTCATGTACACATAATATTAAAATAATCAAGAGTTTATAATCCTAAAGTTTCATATCCATTAACACTCTAATCTACTTAAATTTTTTAAGACTTACAGACACTTAAACAACACATATTTAATTATCATCTCTATGTACAATTGTGAAACAAAAGTGGATTCATTACTAATACCTAATATTGAATTGCAAGGTATTGTGGTTATGAAGCTAGATATAAACAACCCACATAAGGTAGAGTCTCAAAATTCTCTTTTAAACACCATATTATGAACTCAAAAGTTGTTTTAAATTTTCAATATATATTTTTTCTCATTCCATGCAAAAAGATCATTAACCTATTAATAAATGATGCAACTCATATTGTATATTGTACTTGTATGTAAATGAAAAATGATTGTCATTTTGTAAAAATGAAAATATGTGAATATGTTTACATTGAGTATACATGTAGTTGATATGAAAATTAGAAACAATATATTCTAATCATGATGAGAAGTTGAAATGAATCGTACAAATTATTATTATTATTAAGATAAAATTTGTTTGGGTGTTTTTATTTTTCATAAAAATGTTGTTCAATAAATTTGTATTGCTTCTATTGGAATGATGTACTTGTTACATTTTTTATTTTAAAAAAGTTATAGTTTATGGTTGAAGTTTTATGATGTGAACATAATTTTCATTACATTACACAATAAACATAGGTCAAAGGACCTAGAAAAGTTTATCCATAGTTTAAACAACAAACACAAGTTGAAGGCATTAATAAAATTTATACATAGTTTACACAACAAACATAGGCCAAAGACCTTTCACTAATTATGAAAACTTGTAACATATCATTCAAACATATATAATAAAAAATATTGCAAACCATTAAAATGTTACTAATCATTAGAGTTATTTACCCTACCCAAGTTCAAGAATCTCTACCTTCTTTTCATTATTTCTTATGTCCCTTGCTTTAGAGAAAATATATATTTTCAAACCCATACCAAAGGAAGTGAAGAGTGTCATGTAATGAAATCATGGTGCGATAGATAATCGATAGATCCAAACTCAATAAAACTCAAGCCATAAAAATCAAATGGTTAACAAAGGTGACTCTTCAAAATTGAAATTTGGCTCATTAATGAGCCAATTAACACGTCCTTTAGTACTTCAAAAGCCTCTATTTAACCACTTAGACTAGTCTATTAACAAGTGGTCCTTACCCTTAATTCTACAGTTTCCTTAAGGTGGGTAATTACAAAATTCCTTGAAATTTCAAACAAGATTTAATTTTATCTAATTTCAAGATTTACTCCTAAATACCATTATGAGTTTATTACCTAATATGAAGATCTTTATATATGTGTATATATATCACCGCATCATATATTATTTTATGCTAGAAGCATAAATAAGACATAACTAAATATATAATCATAATGTTATCCATACAAATAAAATAAATAAAATAGACCAAACTAGATAAGATCATGGAACAATAAAACTACTAAATTTAGAAACAATAAAAGAAATGATTTAACCCATGATTTTGGAGTCAACAAAACTAGGTCAACTAATTTCTTGCATGGTCCCACCTAGTGCCCTCCTTTGACAAGTATATTCATGTGTTTAAGGTGTTCATGTCAATCAAACTAATAATTCCTTGTTAAAACATGTGATCAAGTTAATAAGAAATTATTAAGTAAATTAATATCAAAATTGTTTCCCCGATAATGGGATAGTTTGACACTTGATGGGACATCAAGCAATGTGTGGAATGCCAGAATTTATTACGGCTGTGTGTGGTATCATCCTTAGCATCATTATTATAGGCTATGGATGTTGTTTTCTCTTCATTCATTGTTTCTATGTTTTGGTTGTCTTGGTGGGTGTGGTTGGTGGTGACATTAACTTCTAGTTAACATTCCCATGGCAGTAAGGTGGTGGGGGTAATCCTACCATGGGGTGTTGAGCTACTAGTTTACCTAAATAATGAAAAAAAAGGGTGTTTAGTGAGGAGGCCATGGTGAGCTTCATGATGGATCTTGATAGAAAAATTAAAGACCCTACATTAAGGAAACATGTGACTAGAATATGGGAGATGGTGAAGGAGGGTCTTCTAGTGTTTTCCTCCATGAGGTGATGGGAAAACTTCTATTGGACTTGAGGTATACCAGAGGGCATTGAAATTTCTTTGATATGGCTTAGTCCCTCTCATGCACAACTATGTTGTATACCATTGCCAATTCCTTCCTTCTTCATGACAACATGGGTGATTTTCTTAGAGCAAGGTCAAGTTTATTTTAATTGTCTACTAGATCATTTTCATGCTATAAAAAAGAGATAGATTTGTCTCTACATTGCAGTGGAGGCTATGACCAAAAATATTTGGATTTCCCTTCCAAAGGAAGTTATTCCTCTATTCTTGAGGTGTTATAAGTCAAAGGATGAAGACCCAAAAGGTGATATGGTGAATGTCATAGAAACCAAGCCTAAGTGCTCAAATTGGAATTGTGAATGTATCAAGGATGTTGGGATGGGGCTTACATAATTTTCCCTCTTGTGCCTATTTCTATTTTGTTATGTAGTATGGGTAGGGGTTAGCTTTCTAGGAATTAATGTATACTATGATAGTTATATGGCGGGTTGGTTTAAGTTTTGAAAGTTTATTAGTTATAATGGATAATTTGGGGTGGTCCCCATTTCTAGTTGGTTCTTGGACCTAAACCAAGTTTTTTAATCATATATATATATAGTAGTTATCTTCCTTTCTACTAAAGGATCCATATACAATTTTTATAACCTAAATATCAAAAAATACTATTTTACCACTTCAAATCAAATTATCAAATCAAATGAAGTGTGGCTAAGTGCAAAAATATGGAGGGCCAAAAAGGGGTCTTAAGTGGCCACTTTTTTAAAATCAGGAAATACTGGCCTTGGATGAGAAATTGAGGATAGTTACACTCAAAATTTTAAGATGTAACAAAAATAATGTTTGTAGTGCTCCAAGTCTACTTTCTAAACTACTATTTAAAAAAAAAAATGGTAGAGATTAAGGGGTTCAAAAAAGGGAGCCACAAAAATTGTTGTTGTTTTTGTCAAAAAAACATAACATAGTGTCTTTTGTGGCTCCCTCAAAAGGTTAACTTTTTTTTGGCATTTTCAAAACCACTTCAATGAGAAATTAGGTAACAACATGTAGTTTATGCCCGATTTTTTTGATAAATTTTTAATGAATATTTGATTTTTTACTAATTTTCTTGAAGTGGACACATCCTAAAAAATATAATTTTGGCCATGCTACCCCTATAATTTTTTAGAACTAATTGAAAATCAATTTTTTTTTTAATATGTGTAGAATGGAGTCTAGTTTATAAAAATGTAATTTATTTGAAATTTCAATGACTGGTTAAAAAAAAAGTGAAAAATACTGAACATTGGTTTTTGACAATATACAGACACAAACAAAAGAAATTAAAGATTAAAGCCTTAACATTGTCAAAATATGAAAAAAATTACATTGTTAAATAGCTAAGAGAGATCCTAACATTACCTAGGTGTTTGATTTAATTAACCTTGAAACACATGCAAACTTGATGGTTAGCATGAATAAGATTATGTGAAATCCTGTAGAATATGCAAAAACACGTCTTTGGATGTTGGGAAGGCACTCCAAGCCTTTGGGTTGGAAATCCAAAGCAAATCCCAAGCCTAAGGCTTGAAGATTCCCAAAGCAAGATATAACGTGAGTGTGTTATAACATGCTCGCGTTATGTCTTGTTTTGTATTTTGCTCCCTTTCGTAAAATTTTGTTGTATGTTTCTCAAGCTTGACATAATGTGAGCATGTTATAACGCGCTTGCGCTATGTCTCACTTGGAATAGTTTATGTGCAAGTTTGTTAAATGTATATTTTATGTATGTATGTTTATATATATATTTGTATGTATGTATGCCTTTATGTATGTATGTATGTATGTATGTATGTATGTATGTATGTATGTATGTATGCTTGTATGCATGTATGTATGAATATATGCTTGTATGTATGTATGTATGTATGCATGTATGTATGTATGTATGTATGTATGCATGTATGTATGTATGTATGTGTGCTTGTATGTATGTATGTATGTATGAATGTATGCTTGTGTGGGTGATCCCACATTACTAGTTTACAATTTTTGGCCAAATTGGACACTGAATTGATTTTTTCTAACTAAATCTTCACTTTCAGGCACCTATAGCGGCTAAATCGTGAGGAATTTGAAGATGATGCAAACTAGTGATTTATGACATTTTTTTTGTAGATTCTAAATATTTTTTTTTTCAAATTTTTTGGAATTAGATTGCACTTCTTTTTCTATCTCCTTCGAATACTAGTTTTTTTCAGTAAACATCATTTTTAAGGAGTGATGCTCACCGTATACAACATAACTTTTTCCATGAAGTATAAAATTCTATTTTTTTTGAATTTAGATTTTTAACTATGATATATAGTGTATGGAATTGGTTTCATAGCATTTCATTGAATATTTTTTCCTTAATTAAGTTTTGAAGTCAAACCAATTACAATTCAGACATAGGCATACCGTATACAATATAAATTTTTTTGTATGTATCAAAATTCAAATTTTTTTTGTTGGATCAAGGACATCAATATCTAATGCACTGATATTTTTCAATTTTTTTTGATAATCTGCTATTTTTCCACATGTGCAGAACAAAGAGCTTGATTTTCAGTGAAAACCCTATGTTTAATCAAACTAAAAAAATAAATACATAATAAAACCAAAACATATTAAAATTATATTCGTTAGATAGCTCGTTTTGAGGACTACCATCATCCAGTTGGGTTTGTGAAGTTTCCTCCATTTTCATCCTCAACTCGAGCTTTGAAGGGAAAAATTCTAGAGATTTTTGGTGTCAGAGGGGGAGAAGGGGGGAAAAGGGGGGTTCGAGTGAACCCCCTTTCCACAAAGTTTTCTTTTGTTTTTTTCCTGGGAAATGAGAACTATGGTGGGACTCAACATTTAATGGGTTCGCTCGAACCAAATGTTTGTTTGAACCCCCAAAAACCAATTTTTTTTCCATGGGGGTGTTTTTTGCAATTTTCCTTCCTCATTGGAATTGTAAACCAGTTTTGTGGGTTTACCCGTATATATGTATGTATGTATGTATGCCTGTATGTATATATGTATGTGTGTATGAATGAATATGTTCTTATATGTATGTATGTATGTAAGGGTTTTGGGTTTAGGGTATATAAGGGTGGGGGTATAGATTTAGGGATGAGGGTTGAGGTTTTTTGGTTTAGGGTTTAAGGTATAGGGTTGAGGGTTGAGGGATTAGGTCTTAAGTAATAGGTTGAGCGTAGAGGGTAGAGGGTTGAGGTTTTATAGTTGAGGGATAATAATCAGCTTGTTGAGTGTATAAGATTAAGTGTGTAAGGTGTATAGGGATTAGGGTTTAGGATATTGGGTTTAGGGTTTACTATATGGATTGAGGGTATAAGACATAGGGTGAAGGGTTGAAATTTTATGGTTTAGGTTTTAAGTATAGGGTTGAGGGAAAATATTCAGGTTTTAGGGTATAAGGGTGAGGCTATAAGGTATAGGGATGAGGGTTTGTGGGTATAAGGTTTAGGGTTTAAGGTATAGGGTTGAGGATTGAGGGATTATGGCTTAAGTATATGGTTGAGGGTTTATAGTTGAGGTATAATGTTCAAGGTTGAGTGTCTAAGGTATAGGGTTCAGGGTTTAAGGTTGAGGGTATAATGCATATGGTTGAGGGTTGATGGTTTAGGGCATAAGTATAGGGTTGAGGGTATAGGGTAGAGGTTTGAGGGTTGAGCCCGATAATGTTCAAGGTTGAGTGTCCAAGGTTAAGTGTATAGGGTATAGGTTCATTAGGGTTTAAGATATTGGGTTTATGGATTAGGGCTTAAGTATAGGGTTGAGGGTTGGGATTGTAGGGTGTAGGGTTTAGGGTTTAGGGTTTAAGGGTTGAGGGATTAGGGTTGGGGGTTGGGGGTTTAGGGTTGAGGGTTGAGGGTTTAGGGTTGATGGTTTAAGGGATAAGGCTTTAGGGTTTAAGGGGTAAGGGATTAGGGGTTGAGGGTTTAGGGTTTAAGGGTTGAGGGATTACAGTTTAAGGTATAGTTTCAAGGGTTGCGGATTTAGGGATAGGGTTTAGGGTTTAAGGTTTAAGGTTTAAGGGTTGAGGGTTGAGGCTTTAGGGATAGCGTTTATGTTTGAGGGTTAAGGGATTAGAGTTTAAGGGTTGAGGGTTTAAGGCTTTAGGGTTTAAGGGTCAAGGGATTGGGGTTTAAGGGTTGAGGGTGTAAGGGATTAGGGTTTAAGGGTTGAGGATTAAGGAATTAGGGTTTAAGGTATAGGGTTGATGTATTAGGGTTGAGGGTGTAATGTATGGGGTTGAGGGTTTAATGTATAGGGTTGAGGGATTAGGGTTGAGAGTTGAGGGTTGAGGATTTAAGGTATAGGGTTGAGGGATTAGGGTTGAGTGTCTAATATATAGGGCAAATGGTTTAAGGGTTGAGGGTTCACGAATTAGGGTTGAGTGCATATTATATAGGGTAGAGGGTTTATAGTTGAGGGTTGAGGGATTAAGGGTTTAAGGTATAGGGTCGAGGGATTAGGGTTGAGGGTTTAATGTATATGGTAGAGGGTTGAGGGTTGAGGGCTTAAGGGATTATGGGTTTAAGGTATAGGGTTGAGGTATTAAGGTTGAGCGTTTAATGTATAGGGTAGAGGGTAGAGGGTAGATAGTTGAGGGTTTAAGGGTTAAGAGTATAGGGTTGAGGGATTAAGATTGAGGGTTGAGGGTTGGGGGATTAGGGTCGAGGGATTACGGGTTGAGGGTTTTAAGGGTTGAGGGTATAGGGTTGAGGGATTAGGGTTGAGGTTTGAGGGTATGGGGTTGAGGGTATAATGTTGATGGATTAGGGTTGAGGGTTGAGGGATTAAGAGTTTAAGGGTTGAGAGATTAAGGGTTTAAGGGTTGATGGATTAGGGTTGAGGGTTGAGGGATTAGGGTTGAGGTTTGAGGTTTGGGAGTTTAGGGATTAATGGTTTAAGGGTTGAGGGTTTAAGGGTTGAGGGATTAGGGTTGAGGGTTGAGGGATTATGGTTGAGGGTTGAGGGTATAGGGTTGAGGGTCCAATGTATAGGGTAGAGGGTTGAGAATTAAGGGTTGAGGGTTTAATGTATAGGGTACAGGGTTGATGGATTAAGGGTTTAAGGGTTGAGGGTTGAGGGTATAGGGTTGAAGGTATAGGGTTGAAGGGTTGAGGATTGATGGATTAGGGTTGAGGATCTAATGTATAGGGTAGAGGGTTGAGAATATAGGGTTGAGATTTTACTGTATAGGGTAGAGGGTTGAGGAATTAAGGGTTTAAGGATTGAAGGTTGAGGGAATAGGATAGAGGGTTGAGGGATTAATGTTTTAAGGGCTGAGGGTTTAGGTTTGATGGTTGAGGGTATAGGGTTGAGGGATTAGGGTCTAGGGTCCAATGTATAGGGTAGAGGGTTGAATTGAGGGTTGAGAGTTTAATGTATATGATAGAAGGTTGAGGGATTAAGGGCTTAAGGGTTGAGGGATTAATGGTTTAAGGGTTGAGGGATTAATGGTTTAAGGGTTGAGGGATTAGGGTTGAGGGTTGAGGGTATAAAGTTGAGGGATTAGGGTCCAATGTCTAGGGTATAGGGTTGAGAATTGAGGGTTGAGGGATTAAGGGGTTAAGGGTTTAAGGGTTTAAGGGTTTGAGGGTTAAGGGTGAGGGATTAGGGTTGGGGTTGGGGTATAGGGTTTAGGGTATATGGTTGAGGGATTAGGGTTGAAGATCCAATGTATAGGGTAGAGGGTTGAGAATTGAGGGTTGAGGGTTTAATGTATAGGGTAGAGGGGTAGATGGTTGAGGGATTAAGGGTTTAAGGGTTGAGGTATTAGGGTTGAGGGTTGAGGGTTGAGGGTATAGGGTTGAGGGATTAGAGTTGAGGATCCAATATATAGTGTAGAGGGTTGAGGGTTGATTATTTAGGTTTGAGGGATTAGGGTTGGCAGTTGAGGGTACAAGGTTGAGGGATTAGGGTTTAGGGTCTAATGTGTAGGGTAGAGGGTTGAGGGTTTAATGTATAGGGTAGAGGGTTGAGGGTTCAAGGTTTGAGGTATTAAGGGTGTAAGGGTTGATGGATTATGGTATAGGGTTGAGGGATTAGGGTTTAGGGTTCAATATATAAGGTAGAGGGTTGAAAATTGAGGGTTGAGGGTTTAATGTATAGGGTGGAGAGTTGAGGGATTAAGGGATTGAGGGTTGAGGGTTTAAGGGTTTAAGGGTTGAGGGTATAGGGTTGAGGGATTAGGGTTGAGGGTCAAGGGTATAAGGTTTAGGGTATAGGGTTGAGGGATTAGGGTTTGAGGTATAGGGCTAAGGGTATAGAGTTTGGGGATTAGGGTTGAGGGATTAGAAGGGTTTAGGGTCTAATACTTGGGGTTAGGGTTTAATGTCTTATAGATTTAGAGAGTTGAGGGATTGGGGTTGCAGTTTAAAAGTTTAAGGTTGAAATTTAAGGTTGAGGGGATTAGGGTTGAGGAGTTGAGGTGGTATAGGAGGTTAAGGATTAAGGAAGGTTGTTTTGAGGAGTTGTAGTTTTATGTAGGGATTGAGGGTATAGAGTTGGATTAGGGTTAGGGTTAGGGGTTTAGGGAGGGTTTAGGGTTTAAGGTTTGATGGTTAAGGGATTAGGGTTGAAGGTTGAGGGTCAAGAGGTTTTAAGGTTTAAGGGTTTAAGGGTTTAAGGGTTGATAGTATAGGGTTGAGGGATTAGGGTTGAGGGTATAGGGTTGAGGATATAGGGATTAGGATTTAAGAGTTGAGAGTTTAATGGTTTAGGGTTTTAGGGTTGAGGTTGAGGGAATAGGGTAGAGAGTTTAGGGATTAAGGGTTTAAGGGTTGAGGGTTTAAGGGTTGAGGGATTAGGGTTTAAGGTCCAGTGTATAGGGTAGAGGGTTGTGGGATTAGGGTTTAAGGTATAGTGTCGAGGGTTTAGGGTACTTATGAAAATTAATGCAAAAAGAATCATTGATGATATAATGTGCAAGATATTAGCATCAAGGTACATTCACATTTTTAGAAAAAGATGAATCATCTGCAATAACCATATTATTTTTTGTCTTCATTTTATTCTTGATATTTTTAAGATTCTTCTCCAAGATAGGGTAATCATGTGCTTCTATTTATTTAGTGTTAGTTGTAAAGTTCATATTTAGGTTCTAGCCAAGTTGATCAACAATAGTAAATCAAATCATAATCCTCATCAACTAAGTCATTTAATATTTCATTTACATAAGCTAGTTAGAATTTGTAAACCCTGGATTTGAACGTCTTATTGGTGTTGTAAAAGAAATTTCATTAACTAATAATTCTACCAAATCCTTTATCACTCTCCATACTCTTTGACCAGCTCAAAGATCTTGTTTTGCACCCCTGCATGCCGAAACATTATGTACTACATTGCATTGACGATTTCTCTTAGGAGTTTAAAATGTGAAAGGGAAGTAAAATTTTATGAGATGTTACTCAAAAATTGTTTGAAGGTACAAGATCATGTAGGGACCCCCTATAATAACCTCTCTTAGTTTTTCATATCTCTGATCCATTTGCCTATGGTGACAAGTTTTCAGTCAATGAAAAAAGTGTCAGATACATGCAGTGTAAAGTTGCAAGGTGGTGTAATTTTTATTCTATTCATTGTGTGACAAAATCAATAGTTCCAATATGTTTGGATGGGTATTTCTATGCTAGGGAAGGTCTTGTTTTGCACCCCAGCATGTCAGAACCTGCCAAGCTACATTGCACCAACAATATCTCTTAAGAGACCAAAGTGCAAAAGGGAAACAAAATTTGGTGAGTTGTTACTCAAAAATCGTGGCACTTAGAAGTATTTTTTTGAAGGTAAAGAATTACATAGGGCCCCTCTACAATAACCTTTCTTAGTTTTTGATATCTTTGATCCATTTTATGGTGGTGATGAGTTTTCAGTTGATGGAAAAAGCGTCAGATGCATGCAGTGTAATGTTGCAAGGTGGTGTAATTTTTGTTCTATTCATCGTGTGACCTAACCGATAGTTTCAACATGCTCGGATGGGTAGGTTTATGCTAGGGAAGGTCCTGTTCACACCCAAACATGCCAGAACAGTTTGAGCTACATTGCACCGACAATATCTCTTAAAAGGGTAGCAAAATTTGACGAGTTGTTACTCAAAAAACATGGCACTTATAAAAATTATGTCTGAAGGTACAAGATCATGTAGGGCCCCTCTGCAATAACCTCTCTCATTTTTTGATCTTTGATCCATTTGCCCGTGGTGACGATTTTTTAGTTGATGGAAAAAGTGTCAAATGCATGCAATGTAAAGCTGCAAGGTGGTGTAATTTTTGTTCTATTCATCATGCAACCAAACTGATAGTTCCAAAACATATGGATGGGTAGGTTTATGCTAGGGAAGGTCCTATTTTTCACCCAAACATGCCGAAACAATCTGAGCTACATTGCACCGACGATATCTCTGAAGAGACCAAAGTGCAAAAGG
The DNA here is from genome assembly GCA_007258455.2 of Sequoia sempervirens. Lineage (NCBI taxonomy): Eukaryota > Viridiplantae > Streptophyta > Pinopsida > Cupressales > Cupressaceae > Sequoia > Sequoia sempervirens. The sequence goes on from VDFB02075321.1 coordinate 362,276,545, forward strand.
GCAACAAACTTTGATGAGTTGTTACTCAAAAATCATGACACTTATAAACATTTTGTTTGAAGGTACAAGATCATGTAGGGCCCCTCTATAATAATCTCTCTTGGTTTTTGATATCTTTGATCCATTTTCCTGTGGTGACGATTTTTTAGTTGATGGAAAAAGTGAAATGCATGCAGTGTAAAGTTGCAAGGTGGTGTATTATTTGTTCTATTCATCGTGCGACCATATCAATAGTTCCAACACATTTGGATGGGTAGGTTTATGCTAGGGAAGGTTTTTTTTTGCACCCAAACATGCCAGAATAGTCTGAGCTACATTGCACCAACAATATTTGTTAAGAGATGAAAGTACAAAAGGGTAGAAAAATTTGACGAGTTGCTACTCAGAAACCATGACACTTAGAAACATTCTATCTAAAGTTACAAGATCACATAGGGCCCCTCTATAATAAACTCTCACAGTTTTTGATATCTCTGATCCATTTTATCTTGGTGATGAGTTTTTAGTTGATGGAAAAAACATCAAATGCATGCAGTGTAAAGTTGCAAGATGGTGTAATTTTTGTTTTGTTCATCATGCGGCCAAACTGACAGTTCCAACATGTTCAAATGGGTAGGTTTATACTAGGGAAGGTCCTATTTGGTACCCAAACATGTTGAAACTATCTGAGCTACATTACACCAACAATATCTCTTAAGAAACCAAAGTGCAAAAGGGTAGCAAACTTTGACAAGTTGTTACTCAAAAAATGTGGCACTTAGAAACATTTCATTTGAAGGTACATGATCATGTAGGGCCCCTTTACAACAACCTCTCTCAGTTTTTGACATCTTCGATCCATTTGCCGGTGGTGACGAGTTTTTAGTTGATAGAAAAAGTGTCAGATGCATGTAGTGTAAAGTTGCAAGGTGGTGTAATTTTTTGTTTTGTTTGTCAAGCGACCAAACCGATAGTTCCAACATGTCATGGTGGGTAGTTTTATGTTAGGAAAGGTACTATTTCACACCCCAACATGCCGAAACATTTCAAACTACATTGCACCGATGATTTCTCTTAAGAGACCAAAGTACAAAAGGGAAGCAAACTTTGACAACCTGTTACTCAAAAATTGTGGGTCTTACAAACATTTCGTCTGGAGGTATAAGGTCACGTAGGATATCTATACAATAACCTCCCTTAGTTTTTCATATATCCAAGTCATTCCACTGTAGCAACAATGTTTCAGATGTTCAAAAAAGTGTCAGTTGCATTTAGTAAATGTTGTCGAGAGGCATTTTTTACATTCTTCATCTCTTGGGGGTAAACTGACAATTCAAAAATGTTGGGGTGACTATAGAATAAATCCACATTACGAATTTTGGTCAATGTGCATTCTTTATAATCTTATGACTGATAATCTACACCACAAAACTAGTCTCCTCTATTGCTTGAACTCGATGTAGTCATAAACGCTTTGGTCAATATAGGAAAACATTTTTTTGAGATGAAGGAAAGTGTGGGCACGAAGAATACGTCTCTAAATTTGAAGTGCGAGTTTGGCCAACTAGAGGATGGGTACTTGAATATACTTGAATAAAATAATTGGAAATGTAGTGTAAAATGTTTGTAATTTATCTTGATTATTACTTGATTCCATAACTTTATGCCAAAAATATATCATCAAAGACCACAAACACATACTGGTGTAGGAAAGTTAATAATTAACCAATGTAAATTATATAGGTGAAATTAATGTGAAATGATTTATGAAGTTAATATGACATCAAAATACCACGCATATCACTAATTATGATGTCTCTACATGAATAATCACCTTAAATATGCAATTTCTACCAAACACTATGAAGAAATGGTTATATCCTTAATATTTTGATATACATACACATTTCCAATATAGCCATCACTACTACCTCCTCACAGTAGCACACACAAACGTAACTTTACTTATAAATACATGTGGTAACTTAATCTATAATTCATAAAAATATAATGCTTGTAGATTATGCCACATGAACTCTAGTTTTATTGCAAGTGCTCCTACATCATTGTTCATGCTTCTAAGGTGCCACATGAAAAATAGCTAGGTCAACTCTTTGCTTGATCAAGTAGCTCTTATATTTTATGCTAAATTTCATCATTATTCTAAGTAGATCTATGATACAATGATCAAAAAGGGCATTCAATAACCAATTGGTTTGATTTGTACCATAAATTGTTTTTAGAATACTTTTGCAATTTATAGAGACATCTTCATCCTATAATAGTATATTTTCAAGCATCTATTGTTGTGATAGAGAAGATGCATGAGTGAGCAATGTTGTTTCTTGTGAGCTTACCTATGCAACATCTCTAAGTAGACAATAAGAAGTAGGAAATTTTGTATATTATCAATTTTATAACATTATTTAGTAGAGACCAAGCTATTTTGTATTGTAATTTAGACTTGTTGAGGTCAAAATATTATCAAGTTTGATTCATAACATCCACTATTGGGGTTTGGAATGGTATATGTCTTCCAAGAATTATATCACAAACTTCTAGAGGTATGAGGTCACATTTAATAATATCTTGCTCATTTTTAGGTGCATACTTGAAAGTGCATTGTATAATTACAAGAATTTCCTTACCATGCTATAATGATCCTAGAGAGTATGGGCTTAGATGTGTAGTGGTAGAGAGACCAAGGTTTTATATTGCATCATGCATTATTATATTCGTATGATTGATGATGTCAATAATGACATGGCTAGGTTTACAATTCACCCAATAGTTCATGTGGAAGAGATATATTCCTTAAAATCATTAGTGGTCACAACACTATTTTTATGGCATTGCACCTATTGATTAGTATCCTCAATAGAGTTATTGTCATTTTAAGAGTTGGTGTGATGATCATGGCATCGTATATCACCTTGTTATAGTTTCTTACCCTTGTCTCAACGTAGGGAAGATAATGGAGACATATTAGGGTTTTGGGTGCTTGATTTGTAGTATGTTGACTACTCTTACATGAAATAGTGTTGCTTATGTATGAGAGGCTTGTAGCTATTTTCCTACATGGATTATTCTTATGTGGGGAAATTTTCCTAATATTTTCTTTAGCCTCAATCTCGAGTGCATTGCATAATGTTTTTCTCAAGGTTTTTAATGTTAATAACTCTATTTTAAGATACATGAAAGGTTCACTAGTGCTTTTGAGAACTTGGAATTGAAAGGAAGAAAGGTATGCAAAAACACTTCCTAAAATAATCTTAGAGGAGAATAATGTTCAAACTTTTTATATTTACAATTATATAAAAGAAGAGTGCATGGAATACACTTGCATTTTAAATATTTGAAGTAAACCATCTTTAAATATCCATTGAAGCATGGATTTATAATGCAAATATGGACACCATCAATAAAAAAGATGTGTATTAACCAAATAGCCATATAGGCATACATCAATATATCGATATAAATATAACATATATACAAAATAGCCATATAGGCTTACAAGAATGCCATATTAGCATAAAATGTCAAGTATATGCAATACAAAATATATATCCAAAAATTACATATAGGCAAAAACAAAGGACCCCAATAAAAATTCATTTCCCTCCAAGTGAAGAAAATAGATCACGGACGACCTTTGATCATCAAGGGGATGGAGATGCATATGGAAAAGGTCTACTTCAAACTTGAGGGTTGCTCCTCCTATTTAGTTCTTCATGGAGCTTTACCTGTTACAATAAAAAGTATAGACATTAATATATTTAAATTAAATATAAAAAATGAAATATTTAACAAAATAATAACTTATAGCTGCCAAATGATCTCTCTCCTCATTCGCAACATCGACATGCTCAGGCTGTGGCATTCCAAAGTCCTATAGAAACCATCCAGATAGAAATTAAATTACAAATCAATAATCATTTTATTTTTCAATAATAAAGTGCTATAACAATGAATGTAATTTTAAATTTACTAATCTACCTGATACCCCCATCAAAGGCATCAAGCTGTCTATTGCAACAAACACACCATACTCCATTACCCTATCAACATCGAGAGGAGTGTTTGCTTGCAACATCTAAAAATAAAATAACATTATTCATAGATTATTGAAATGATATGCTAGTGATGATAGTTAGGAGGATAAGAGAGAAATGGTATGCTACAAGCTAGTGATGCCACTAGCCTATATTTTTGAGGTCAACAACATGAAAAAATGAAATACATGGATTATGAAGTGCATAACAACCTAAAATAAAATTAATTAAAAAGTACAAAACATACTTACAAACTATCTAGAACTTTCAAGTCATTAAACATTATTTAATTATGAAATACAATGTATAGTCTATATTACCTGAGTGAAACTTCGATGTCCACCTCCACTGGGAGGTGTTGTCATTGAAGCTCCAAGATTAACCTATTGAACATCCAAAATGAGGCATAAGAATACTATTCATATAACAATGATATTCACATGTAATATTTATAATTATTTACTAGTTACATACCTCCACATTACATGTTGTTACGTAATAGGGAGGTGGAGGACCACTGAAAACAAAATGAACGTTATGACCCTAAAATTTAATTATAATCATTAAACTAATTTAGTGAATCTTCCATTTCAAAAATGAAATTTAATAAATTAAATTTAATGAACTTGCTAACATTTACCTGACTATCAAGGCCGAATGCCTCATGAAGGGGGCATCTGTCATCACCATTTGATCAACTATAGATGTACCCTGCACACCTATGTCTTGACTATGCATGGGGTCATAACCACAGGGTGACCTGCAAGCCTGGCAAATATGAGGTCACAGAACTCTACTCCCTAAAGACTCTCTTGACTCACCTTGCGCTAGAGGACTAACATGTTGTATGAGGCTCTAGTTCAGGGAAGTAATAGATTGTAGTGTATTGACCTCAACACTCTCCTTCACAATGGACGGGATAGTCACATGTTCATATGCTAGTCTAGTGAGTGCTCATCTCGTTGGTCATTGTGGGTCAAGACGTGCCCCTACAATGTCCTGTGCAGAGCCCCCACCTCTACCTTGGAAGTCCCACATATCAAAATAGTTTGGAATTTTATTGAGGACAAAATTTCACATAAGAGTTTCCTCAAAAAATATTGTAGCACCTCATTTTTGTTGCATGGAGGATGGTCAAAAACCATCCACCACCTCTGCCAAAAATGGTTCTTTATCCCTTGGTGGTTTCACCAATGGATCATAGGGAACCTCTTGCTTGAAGGATGCAAAGGTTGATTTGTTCTAGGGTATGTAACTAGGGAACACAGGTCAAATTTTGTATTTTTTTCATCTTTCACTTGTTTATATGATAATTTATCTACATAAAATTATCTAAACTCTCATCTCTTGTCCGACCAACCACTTATTCACTTGTTAATTGAATCTACATGTGATACTATCGATTCAAGTGATTGAGCAAGTGTGGTTCTATGTGAGGTTGTGCTTGCAGGATCTTTCAACCTTGCAATTATATCCTTAATTTATTTTTTGTTGTTTCCAATTTTCCCCGTTAAACTTTCTTGAGTTCCTGGAGCATATTGAGGAATTGTTGGAGGTGTTTGTTGGGATTGTTGTTTGGAAAGGACTTGGGATTGAGGAGAATTAGGATTTTGAAGACCTGAATTTTAGGAGGGTTTGGAGGTGCATTATCATTTCCTAAAAAAATAAATAAATTTACATCAAAAAACATATTAGATCTACCTATTTAATAAAAAATTCACACAAAAAAAAAAAACTCACTCATTTGACCTCCCCGATGTCGTGGTGGAATTTTGGTGAATATTCGATGAAGATTTGGCAAAGAAACGATGAAGAATGAGACTTCCTATAACAGAAGTGTGCTCTTGAGGGTTTGCGAGCTATGAATAAAAAGGAAAATGTAGAATGCAAAATGAAATGAAGTTTCTTTTTTTTGTTTATATTGAATATAATGCACTCATGTTATAATGTGAGTGCATTATGGCCTTGGTGTTTCCGAGCCTAAGGCTTGGTAACACCAAGCCATAACATGAGTGTGTTATAATGTGCTCACATTATGACTTTTATAAAATTTGAAAGATGGTTGGCCACTTTTGGCCCCCCATCTTTTTCACCCACCCGTGCAATTAATTAGGCTAGGGGAAGCCCATGGCATCCTATCCCCCTTAAAATAGTATTATCCTTAGTGCTACAAATAGTATTACAAAGAAACTACAATATTTTATTATTTGAATGATTTAGGAAAAGTTGTCTCCATATGCTCTTAGTCTTCCGAAGTGGCAATATTGGGATTCATATGTTCCCATTGGACTAGTACTTGTTGTATGGTATGTTTTCATAGTTTTATGTTGTGTTAGTCTACTATTAAAACTATTTTGAGTACTATCTATCCTTTCTTGACTAATTCAAGTAGTATTTATCCTTCATTGACCTAGAAATTATGCCAATTAACACAGCATAAATGAGGAATATATTTACATAATAATGTAACCTAACAAATTTAATGGATTATTATCAAAGAAAGTGGCAATTCCAAACAATAAGCTAGACATTTAACCACTTCAAGGATTTTGAATGGTCCAACAAACTAGGGAGTGGAATTTGCTTATTTTCTAAATTTTGTTGAGGTTTTTATGGTCTGGCCAACAAAAATATTGTCCCCAATTAGAAATTATGAGATTTCCTTTTCAAATCTATGTGACTTTTCTATTTGCCTAAATTTTCTATCTATATGAAGCTTCCTTAAAATGTTTCCTTATTAAATAAATTTCAACTTTGTATTCTTGAAGTATTATTGAACCAATAGTGACTCTATTTTTTAGATTTCCCTAGCCAAGTGGGGTTTTTTATTTTCTTCCATATAGTGCTTCAAAGGGCACCTTGAAGAATGAAATGAATTATTATAGACAAACTCAATAAATTGGAGATATTCTTCCCATTTAGTGGGTTGATCCATAGTATACATGCACAACATATCCTCCAATACCTCGTTAGATCTATGTTTGGCCATTTGTTTTTGGATGATATGTAGAACTAAAGTTCAACTTGATTCTAAATATTGTCATTAGGATTATCCAAAATGATGATGTGAATAGTTTATCTTGATATAAAATTACTAAATTAGGAACTCCGTGCAATCATACTATTTCATTAACAAATTTAGATGTTATCATAGTTGTAGCATCATTCTTGTTTCCTACAATAAAGTGAGCTACTTTGGTTAACTTGTCAACTATCACCAATATTTTATCATATTTACAACAAACCTACAAAAAAATCCTTGTTGATCACTAACCACTTATGCCTTGGAATATCATAGGGATAAAGTATACCATTTAGATGCTCATGTTTTACTTGTACTTTTTGGAATTCTAGTCATCTAGTCATGAATTGGGCCACGCCTAACTTCATTGTTGGCAAGAGAGAGTGTTGTTTTAAACCTTGTAACATATTAGTTGCATGTGGGTGAGATGAATAAGGGATTTGTGAGATTCATATAGGATTAGCTATCTTAAATTTATATTTTTTGGGACATAAACATGCCCCAAAAATCTCATTAATCCATTGGTGTCCAAGGAACGCCTTAACTTTTTTAACTTTTAGTTCTAGAGAATTATAATTTTTTCTATAACAAGAATATATTTTTTATTGTCCAATTATTTTAATGATTAAATACAATTGCAAACTAGTTATTGTAGTCATGTGGTAGTGCTTACTTAACACATCAACCATATGATTTTATTTTTCTTTGACATACAAAATATCAAGATCAAAATCACAAAGTAATTCTAGTAATCTTCATTGGTGAGAATTCAAATTATCTTGGCTAAATATGTAAATTAAACTGAAATGTTTGGTTTTTGATTCAAATATTTTTCCCAAAAGACAATTCCTCCATAATTTTAGAGTATACATGATGGTAACCAAATCTAAATCATGGGTGACATAATTTCCTTAATGGTCCTTGAGCTTCTATGACTCATAAGTCATAACTCAACTGTCTTGTTTCAAGATTCCCCTAATCCCTCATAGGAGGTATTTATCCACACTATGAAGTACCCATTAGGATCTAAGATTAGAAGTGTTGGAGTAGTCATGAGTAGTTTCTTTGACTCAAGAAACTCAACCTCACATTTTGTTGTCCAATCAAAATTCTTTCCCTTCCTCTACAATGTAGTTATACGAAAGGTAAGTTTAGAAAAATTATTCAAAAACCTATAGTAATATCTTTTCAAGACCATGCAACTTCTTACTTCATGAACTTTTTTTGGAACTAGTCATTTCATGATGGCCTAAATATTTGTAAGATCAATTGTAACACCATATGAGGATATCACATGACCCAATTTAGAAAATTTTCCTTTGGAAAAACGAGTATTTAGATAGATTTACATACAAATTATGTTTACTTAGCCTTTGTAATATAAATCTAAAATTTTGTTCATGCTCCTAATTTTTGGAATATATTAAAATTTTATCAAGAAACTATAAAAAAAAATTGATTTAAACAATCAATAAAGACATTTTGATTAAGTTCATAAAGATTGCTAGGGAGCCCAAAGTCTAGTACTATGAACTGCTAGTGCCCATTGTGGCATCTACAACATGCCCTATCTTTTTGAGATTGGGGACCCTTTCTTTCATCTTTGACCTAGCTTTCATTCATTACATTTCTTGGTTTGTAAGGAATGAGCTTGTGTTGTGTTTTTGGAACATTGTTTTATCTTAAGTCCATTCTATCCCTAGTCATATATTTGGTCATTGAAGTTCTTCATTAGTCCATTTGTGAGAAATCTAGTCCAATCACATTGGTGTGCATTCATTTTTGTAAAAAAGCATCTAAAATTCCAAGTTCAATTGGTTGCATTTTTCCAAGTCACCTATCATATTTAGTTGTTGCATAATTTGCATTATTTGGTTTAAATTGAGTCATCAAGTTTGTGAAACACTTGGGTTGACTTTCAAAAGGGTTTTCAAAGAATGGTTGAATTGTTATTGTTCTACTCATTGCTCTTGTAATCTTATCACGAGTCCTATTAATATTTTATTTCTTTGCCTTTTTGACCTTTGATTTGGATTTGCATATTAGATTCATCGATATGTATTTGGTACAAACAAAAGCTACCCTAGCTGCTCACAAACCCACAATGTAATGCAGTCTCTGCTGCAACAAAAGAACACTCACAAAACCAAAACAAATACCAAAAAAGTATAAAATTTTATTGCATTAAATCAATGCATGATAATTACATCAAATAGAAAAATGAATTGCCACCAGAGAGCATACAAAAATCTGCACATCTCTCCACATCATTCCCTTATTGTCTTGGCTTTACTGCTACCCCATCTCTAATGAGAAAATCTGCCTCTATCCTTTTCTTACATGTACAAAAAATTACATTTGATTCTCCCTTCATATTCCCACATAGCCTCCTCATTGTTTTCTCAATTGCAAATGTCTTACTTTTCTTTGTTGTCCCTTCCATTCCAACTCTCCATAGACTTTTCCAACTCTTACTAATTCCCATGCAACATCTAATTTTTGTCTTTTCTCTAGCTACCTCCCATGCTCCCCAACTCTCTATTGTTTTAATTATTTTTGAATTGAAATAAGAAAAAGGGAAACAACTATCCCATTTTCCACGCCACCACCAAGTGTAGGTTTAAAGGTTTTAAAGAAAATTTAAGAATGGGTAGCCAACACTAACTCCCATGCCCCTCTAATGCCCATATTTAGGCATGGAAAATATGCCAACATTATGCCTCTTTAATTTATCAAAAAATGCTACATTTTAATAGGCATGAAAACCTATCCAATGAATTACAATTTTCTTTATTTTAAAATTGAAACTTGGCACTTGGAAAATGCCTTCAAACAACCTCCTATCGAAATTTAAAATTGATATTAATTCAAATGCCTTGCTCTACAGAAACATAAAATTACTTGCATCAAACCATCCATTAAATTATTAGAAATAATGTATTAATTTTGCAATGACAATATAGAAAAAGAATAATTGGCATAATTGCAACAAGAGTGTCAAATGTAGATCCAAGTGCCGATAGACAAAAAATCAAAGTTCTTTAATTTGTATGAAACAAGTGGTGAGTATGACTAGAATGATGTCCCTAGGTCCTTAGTAAAATAATTTTTCTCCAACCCTTTAGAATCTTGGTATTTTAATTTTTTTATAAATTGTCAACTTTTTTAACAAACTTTCGGCATTAAAATCTCTCAAATTGGAAAAGGCACGACTTTGATTCTTTTTGCACATTCCACGTGCTACCTCCATGAATGACCTTACAAAAGTATTTCAATCTAGTCCTTACAAATTTCTTAGAAATAATTTTCGAAAACTTCCTACAGAGTCTTAAAATGATGATTTGACAAAAACTAAATTTATGCAAATTTGAACACATGAGAGATTTACAAAGCTGAGAGATGCCAAATGAACCCCAAAGCACACCAAAACTAAAATTCAAACCTAAAGCTTGTTTTTGGTTGATGTCAATTGCTAGTCTGCCCAAATGCTCCAGCATTAGACATGTCGAGTAGGAAAAACTTTGTGAGTAGAATTCACAAAATGGAGTGGAGTAGTAGAACTACTCTTTCAAGTTGTAAACAACTTGTAGAAAACTCCATCACTAGTTTAGAAAAAGGGAATTTATTCCTCTGCCTCTTCCAACAGTTAGTCAGGATACTTGTCGTCCTCCCCCACCAAGTGTGCACTCTATTCATCCCTCTTCTTGTGGATTCCCATCCACCATGAACCAAACTCCTCCAAATAATCCTTCCTTCTCTCTTCTCTTTTGTGGGTGTTGTCCCATCACAAACTGACCACCTCCACCAAATCTCACCTGTAGCATCCTCTACAGCTTCTACATATAAATATGCTACATCCACACACCAATTTGCTACTACATAGTATCTCTTTCTATTTTCTTGCGCTAACTCCTTATTCACCTTAGCAACATGTAAATCCACATCAATGTTTTCATCATAAAATTTAGAAACATTGAAAGTTACCTCATCATTCTTCACTGCACTATTTGTCTCTTCACCTCCACTAGCAATTTCTGTAAACAATCTACTAATCCTTTCCATCTACTCTTTTAACAGGAGATCATTCTCATCCTCACCCATTTTCTTATCAAATCTAGGGCCTTTTAACTCTGTCATCTCAACTTCTCCATCTATTGCAACCTCCTTCTATAATGCCCAAAACTTAACAACTAATTTACAACTAAGGACATAACACAAATACCCAAAATTCGACCATATCTCAACACAAGACCAACTCCCAAAGTAATCTTTCAAGAAGGTATAGGGGAACCTAAGGGCCAGACCTAATTCCTTGGGGGCTCATCTCTGATGGCCTTGCCTACGTATGTGCAGCGCAGAGGAATCGTAGTTCAACACTTTGAACTTTCACAAAACTAGGTTAGTCAACAACAATATTAACATATAGGTTCAACTCACCACTGAGCTCAGAATAGTTTGGTAAATGCTTAGAATAGTCAACAAAATATTTGAACCAACACCATTAGGGTTGACAGTAATGTGTATCATCAAGCTCAAATCACAAGATACTATAATAAGGGTAAACAAAATATTAACATTGGTACACCCATAGGACCTCAGAAGAATTTTAGAAATAAAGGATGATATAGACAACACTGATATAAAATGTAGAACTAATCCATGATACAAATACAAAGGACTTATATCCTTAATAGAAAATACAACCTAATGAGTTCACACAAAAGATCCACTTACACACCACTATAGGGTTATTATTATTTAATGGGCACGACTTAACTCTATTAGAAAAAGAGATCAAATTCAACATTTCAATGACCAAATCAAATATACAAGTTATAAAAAAAAAAACAATATTCCCATCACTAAAGTATGAGCTACAACATTCTTAATCTTTTATAAAAGTAAAACCTTTCCATAAGATTAATCAATTTTAAAATAGATATCATATAAATAGATTAAGATATCATTTTCAATTAGAACAAGACACAAACTATTACAATTAAATCCAAGTTTCAATTATCGTTAACCTCCCTTATTTATATCTCTAAATTAAGATTTTCTAAGTGTTACACTATTTTACTATAATAAAGAGATGGATATGATAACTCAAAAGCCAATTCTCATTAATTAGCAAGGATAATCATGATTTTCTATGATAGTAACAATATGACAATTCATATAAAAAAAATATTGACTTAATAGACCAACTATTTGCTACCCGAAGCAATTATTACCATAATTTATTAATATGATGCAATACAAGTTTATTTCGACCTCACAAAAATATCTAAAGTTTTCAACTATATAAAGTTTTCACAATTTACTCTACTCAAAATCTGTTTAACACGTTTGCTGCATAATTATAAAGAAAATCAAAATATCAATTGCTCAAACAAATTCAGACAGCATATGCAAATTACATGTATGCATAGAGTATACGATAGGGTCTGATGATGATAATGGTAATACTAATAATTTTCATACGATAAAAATTAAACTAGAAATCCTCTAGCTTAGCTTGAGTAAGAAATTAAATTTATTAAAACAATTTGCGTACAGTGGGAAACACGTTTTCAGTTAACCCAAATGAATATTTTGCACAAAGAATGAACAGATAAATAAATAAAAAGTTAAATGCAAGAAATAAAGAAGCCCAATAAGTATTTTAAATTTTCTTTAAAAGAAATCTACATGCAAAGGATAACGCAGTTGTAACAAATGTTTCAATTGTCACCAACACAAGTATTTGGAAATTAATATCATATTCCCCTCCACTCTACTAAATACAGGTATTTTGAAAAACAATTATTGTCGGCTTCCTAAATCATATTTGATAATCACTGTGAGCTATGCCTGAATTCTCACCATTCACATATTAAAATAAACAATGAAGAAATGACATACCCGATATTGCAGCATTGGAAAAGGCTTCCTATTTTGTGGGGAAATACGGCAGTTGAAAGAAAGTATGACAAGACCAAAATTTGCTTCTGTTCACCCAAGAAAATATCCTACGCCAACCACAAGAAGATCCATTTAAATTCATCCACGGCGAGATGTGTTGGCATTGTCATGTGCAGAGGAAAATCGCCCAGTTAACTAACACAACCAGTGCTTTAAATCTACTCCAAAAGACATTGCACCCTCTGCATCCCTCCATGAATGGTGCTCCAAACAACAATTTAGTGAAAATTAAAAAGAACTCTTTAATCTTTCCTGATCCCAGCGAATGGAAAGATAGCGGTGTTGAATTTTTTTATATGGATTTTGTAAGCAAACCCATCTACATCTGTTGATGCTCCTCCTTCTCCATGTAAGGCTAACAACAATCAAACGTTTTTAGGCGTCCACCACCTAGCATGGTCGAGTAACTCTGAACAGATTGGAGCTCAGTTTTCACCATGCAATGGCAAAAGACACGCCCCCACCCAGAATATTTCTGATTTTCTATTTGTGGGCTCTCTCACCATCTTAGAATCGTCTTGGTAAAGAACGCACTCCAGACCAAAGATCCCTCCTGACATTCCCCTTAAACTATCGCCTAAATAAACTATTCATAGCTCACTAAATCCATCGACCTCCTCTTCTATGTTGGCAATGGAGACGTTTTTATTCCTTTTTCCAACATTACCATCCCTTTCCCCATAAATTCATCCACATGGAAAAATCTGCCAAGGCTTTCTTTTAGTCACCGACCTTGGATCCACCACACACGTTTGTAGTTTTATTCTGCTTTAAAACAAACCTGAAAAAAGAAAAGTATCAAAAGAAACTCAAAAAAAAAATAGCAGATAAGATCCTTCATACATATCTTCAATTCTTGCGTATCACCACCTTGTTCTCCTTCCTTTTTCTCCTCTGTAAAATGAAATTCAATGTTCTTATGTAAATCAGACCAAGGCTGCCTTTCCCGCCTACACCTCCCACTTGGAAAGAGTTTTATCCCTAATTAAACAAAGCAACTTTCATACTAAAAATATAGTGGCCAGATAATCCGTCCACTCCAATAATATTCGATGCTAGTTATCTCCCCATGTGCAGAAAATTGGAAAGTTGACACATGCCCTTGATTTAAATTTAGCATGCCCACGATTTATTGCGTAGATTTGGTGGAGCTTTTTAACACGTTCCTTTTAAAACAAGAGAGAAAAGTGCCTCTCATGATTTAAAAAAAAAAACCAAAATTCATTATAAAAGATTCAGGTAAAATAAAGTTAATGTTTTGGGAGTCTTCTTTTAGGGTTCCACGTATACTTTCTTTATAAAGCCCTTTCCTAAATATAAATCCTTAAATATTCTCTTCATCATAATTTTAAAAAAATAGGGAAAAGAACTACTATCCCTTGGGAATGGGGAATGGGAAAGTAACTTTTAGTTTAATTTTTAATGGGATTTTCTTATATTTTCTTAGAATTAAATAAATGATACATTTATAAATAATTATAGTTTTTCTTATAATTTTTATTTATATATAAAAAAAAGATTATTTAAATAATTAAAGGCAATATGTAAATGTAATAATTACATGATAATTTTATCATCTCTTTTTTTTTTCAATTAGTTACATGAGAGAAATTCACAATATAGTTACTACCTCAAGATTTTTATATATATTCTCTTTATTTATTTATATTTATATCCTTATTCTCAACATAATATCAAAACAACAAAATGTCTCGTTAGACCCAATCTCAATTCAAGCATATGTTATCAATTTGCAACATCTTATGCCCTTATTACTCTTTACAATTAGGAAGTAACCTTCTCAAAACTAAACTCATTGTTACCATGGAAATAGCAAATCTAAGAATATTAGTTACATTACTACCACATAAAACTACATGCAAGTTATTCATGTTTTAAAGAGAACAATCACCTCACACCAAAAACTATAAGGAGATCCAAGATACATCAAAGGGAATTGATTAGGTGGCCTTACACCTTCACCAAGCCTGCATTTTCTCTTTCATGATACTCGTTTAAGCTAAAGATTGCCTCTATTCTCACAATCTTTTCTGCAAGCACTAAATTTTCCTCATTAAGCCCTTTGTCAAACACAAGACCTCCACTTTCATAACCCAATTTTATTGCATATTTATCATAATATGGTAAATTGAATTATTGAAGAAATTCAATTTAATATTAAATAGAGATTCTAGAATATTCGAAATTGAATGAAAGAAGTTGACTGATGTTGACTTTGTGAACTTTTGGAAATTACTTTATATGATACCAAGAATTGAACGTTACTGATCAATTTGCAAGTGTAAGTGTGTGCAGTTGCAGGGTGATAGGTTGAAGGATGAGAATACAATTGAAGTAGGATTGTTCAGCTGGATCGAACAATAAGCCAATTGGAATATGGGTGCACACACCATAAATTTGCATGATGAATTACATTTGAATTAAATTGCATATATAAGAGAACAAAATTTTCTGACTCGACTTTTCTTTGTTATTGAAATTTCTTTGTTTTTGATAAAGGGTAAAACGGGTTTTACAGGGACCTGAAACCACAAAGTTTACATAATAAAAGAAAGGATAGAAAAGTCCAGCAGACAAAACTGGCTGCACAAAAGGAAAAGACCAGAACAAGCAACAACCATCCGCAAAAGACCAGAAAGGTCAAACAAAAAAGGTCAGCAGAAGAGCCAACAAAAGACCAACCGCAATCAACCCACTGTCTTCGCCTCCAGGTTCTGCATATCATGAATGCCCTTCTTAAAGATTTGAATCATTTGCAAAGTGGGAGGAGCCTTCCTCTTCAACTTGGCCCTGGTTCTCTTGGAAATGCCAGCATCCTCCTCCTGATTTCTTTCATTAATTTCCTCCAGATCAACCACTAGAGACCCCTGTTGAGCTTTGTCCAATTTCTCAGTCATGGCGTTGATGATGATGGCGTTGTGTCTGGCCATATGGTTGTTTTGCTCGGCAATAATTCTGACAGTATTTTTTATTTTCTCCAATTCAAATTCAACATTTCTGTCCTTACCAGCTTGGTATTGGGTATCAATGCTGACACTGTGATCTCTTCGTTCCAACTCTTTCTTATCAAGCGCCGCAATCTTAACACCCAAATCTTCCAATTTGCTTTGAAGGGCCCAATTTTTTAATCTTTAACTCATTGATTTCATGAAAAGCCCATTCCGAAAGTTTGAAATGGTTATCAACATTATTTGTAGCTAGATCCAAAAAATCCACAGAGGGATCTCTATCAGTGTTGCAATAGGTATTAGCAGGGTCAGGAGTAGCATGGGAACCAGTTTTAGCATTTCTATCCAATGACGAGACAACAAAAGGCTCAGAAATGTTAGCACCAGACTCCTTAAATTCAGGAGAATCTTCAGAGTACGAGACTAGGTTTTTAGTTGGAGGATTCTTATCAATACTTCTGGTTTTAAGGGAAGGGCTTCCCTGTTTAGGTACAACGCGAGCTTTCATAGTAAGGGGGTTAGGGGAAATCTTACCAGTTTGGACAACGGGCGGGCACATGCTCGTTTTAGCCGGACTTAAATTAGGCAAAAACTCTGAGCAACTAGGTTCAGTATCATCATCCTCAGAATCAAGGGAGGCTTCCAAATTAGCAGGGACGGGCATTTTTTGATAATGTTCAACAATTAATCTAATCAAGCCAGTATGCAAAATAGGGAATCTTCTAGGGTTTTTCTTGTGGTCATCCAAGCTTTTTCTCAAAGAACAGAGAAGATAGAAGGGGAAAGAAACCCTGACCTTGTAGCGGAAGTGGTTGAGCAGGGAAAAGTGATAACCGTATACCCTGGTGAAGCGACCATCCATAGTTATATACTCCATGACAACCTGAAGAACCTTTCTCCAAAGAGCTTTTATGGTGTCGACTTCAAAGTAGCTATTAGCAATTTTCACCAAATTCAGTCTCTCCTTCTCTTTTTTTGGAAATCTGACGACGACTTCATCCGAGAAAACCCTATCCCTGAATTTTTTTTCCCATCAGTAGACATTCCCGTCACTTCAGCTATAATATCTTTGTTGAGCTCAACTTTCCTACCAAAAAGGGTAAGAACCCCATTATCCCAATTTTTCTCAAAAAGATCCGTAGCCTCTTGATTAGAACCATGGAGTTTCTCCAGAAAAGGAAGTAAACCCCCTCTTTTAACTTTTTCCCAAGCCTTAACATTTCTTGTGTGCATCTCAAAGCTGTCCGGCTCAATTCTTTTCCTATCTCCACCCATCTTGGCACGCACAGTGGAGCAGATAGAGACGAGAACTTTCCTAGAAGTACTGGTCCCGCTAAATCTAAGAACCCACAAAGCGTGCCAGACCACCTTGCATACTAAGCAACTAAGCTCGGTCCCATACAATCTAATGATTGTGATGTGATAATTCCATCTTGTCCTCATTAATGAAATGACACGCCTCTTGTCCATGTGATTCATCATAACTCAATAAAGCCCAGACATTAACACTTAGATCACTAAAATTTAGCCAAGTGCTCTGTTCATTACTCTTAACCCCTTCATTAACAAAAAAATTTGCTACGACATTGGCTTCTCTATAGGCATGTGAAATCTTTATGTTGTCAAACTTGGCTAAAGTCGAGATGGCATCATCAATCCATGATTTTATAGTCCACGAGGGGGGGACTTGCCAAGAAGACAATCAATAATGTTTTTGGAATCTCCTTCAAGCCAAAGGTTTTTAAAATTAAGACTTTGGGCCAAATTTATTATATAAAAAGCTCCAGCAACCTCGACCAGGTGATTGGTTTGGGAACCTAGGGGGAGTAGCCGTCGCTCCTAGAAAGTTGCCAAAGGAGTCCCTTATGACTCCACCACAACCCGCCGCCCCTTGATTACCTTTAGTCGCACCATCAAAGTTAGCTTTGACCCATCCAGTAGGCGGAAAAGACCAGCAGACACCCTCTCTATCCTTTTTAACTTTTATAGGGGTGCAAGGTAAATCAAGACTTATATTCCATTCCTTGGCAACAATAAGATCATACGACGAATGGACCACTTTCTCGGAATTGCTGACCTTCTGGGAGATAGCAATGACATTTTCTTTCAGGAACCTGATAATTTTATCAAAAACAATGTCCACCAGAGCCTCTTTATCTCTGTAAATTCTGTTGTTGCGTTCTTTCCAAAGACCCCAAGCGACATGAGGGAAAGAGAAATCCCATAAAAACCAGAGAATAGGATTGTGAGTCGAGGCTTTCCATTGAAGGAAGAAGTCTTCAATAGATGAGGGAAAAACCCATGAAAGTTGCCAATAACTGATTATTTTTTCCCAGACTGAGGCAGCAAAAGGACAATGAAGGAACAAATGACGCACTGACTCTGCCTCCATCTTACAAAAAAAACATCTATTAGGTATTTGAAAGCCGTGTTTGCAAAGGTTATCAACTGTAAGAACCTTATTTTGGAGAAGGATCCAGAAAAACATGTTGATTTTAGGGATCAAATGTCTAAGCCAAGCCTTCGACCAAAAGGGAGGAGAACCCTAGGAAGAAGTAACTCTAGCAAAGGCAGACGAAACAAAAAAGTTACCCGAGGGTTCATCAGTCCAGACAAGATGATCATCCAACTGATTAGAGAAAAGTCTAACAACCAACAAAGAAGATTGAATAGGAGCAAGAGCCCAGGACTGATACTGCACAGATCAACCCATTTTCCATTCACTCTATAGTCTTTCACAAAAGAACCAAAACGAGCTTTTCAATTCTTTGCCCATCCACTAAAGAAGTTAATTTTTATTAGGGGCTCCTTAAACATCCATCTATCCTCCCAGAATCCAGTTTGGTTTCCACTTCTAGCTTGCCACCCTATTCCAGAGTCAATAATTTTTTTCCCAGTGATCAGATTATTCCAGTAGGTTGAACCTTTGGGAAGAAAATGGGGTTCCTTCAGCATTATAAGAGACCTATTGCTCTCTAGATATTTACTAGCAAGGATATTAGTCCATTCGCCTAAAGATGAAAAAATTCTCCAGATTTGTTTTGCTAGAAGAATCTTGTTAACTGTTCTGATTCTTCTAAGACCTAATCCTTCGGCCTTTTTCGGTCTACACACAAGTTCCCAACCTATTAAAGGTAGTCTTTTCTTTTCTTCAACCCCCGACCAAAGAAATATTTTTTGAATTTTTTCTATAGCATCCATAAACTTAGCAGGAATCTTAAAGAGGTTCAGAGCATAGATCGACAAGTTTTAAAGAGACACTTTGATGAGTTGAAGTTTGCCCGCTTGACTTAGTAGAGCTCCTTTCCAACCAGCAAGCTTCTTGCTAAACCTCTCGACCAAAGAAATCCAAAAGGATTCGGGGGGTTTAAGGCTTAAGGGTAAGCCAAGATAGGTGGTAGGAAAAGATTCCACCCTACAACCAAGGATTTTGGCTATTTTAGTCTGCCTATGAGTCGGGGTGTTGAAGAAGAAAAGATAACTTTTTTGATTATTAATCAACTGTCCAGACGCTCTCCCATATTTATCAAGCATAGATTTCAAAGTTTTTCCTTCCAAGACTGAGGATTTACCCAAAAGCATTGTATCATCAACAAATTGCTGATGAGAACAAACTAGGTTACTTGAGGAAGGATTGAGACCAAGAAGGGATCTATTGTCAATCAACCTTTTCAAATTTCTTCCAAGACTTTCAGCCATGATAGTAAATAAAATAGGAGAAATAGGATCACCCTGTCTTAGACCTCTGGAGCTTTGGAAGAAAGTCATAGGAGATCCATTCACCAAAACCGAAATAGAAGTAGTAGACACCAGCTGTTCCACCATTTGAAGAACCCTGTTGTAAAATCTAAAAGCCTTTAAAATTTTAAATAAGAAAATCCAGTCAACTCTGCCATAGGCTTTTAAGATATCAAGCTTTAACAAAAAGCCTTCAGTCTTAGATTCAACCAAGGAATGGATATTCTCATGCACAACAACAATAGAGTCAAGGATTTGTCTTCCGAGGACAAATCCATTATGTTGAGGTGAAATCAAAGTAGGTAAGAGAATTAAGAATCTTGAAGTCAGAACCTTCGAAATGATTTTATAGATCGAGTTGCAGAGGCTTATGGGTCTGAAAGTCTCAAAGTTCATCCCCCCAAGTTTCTTAGGGATTAGAACCAGGAAAGTGGCATTCAGTTCTTTTAAGAGACTTCTGGATCCAAAAAATTCTTTAACGACATTCACTACATCGTCTCCAACAATCTCCCTGAACCATTGGAAGAAAAACAAAGGGAACCCATCCTGACCCGGAGCTTTACTCCCATCAAAAGAGAAAATATCCTTCTTGACTTCCTCATTGGTAGGAATAGCAGACATCATAGAGTTATTTTCCTGATTGATAACTTTAGGTATAGCCTCAATTAAATGATCCTGATCATTTTGGTTATTTTCATCATTTTCAGAAAGAAGATTTTTAAAGAATAAAACAACATGCTTTCTAATGTCCTCCTCCTCCTCATACCTCGTACCATTCACATCAATTTGAGATATTCTGTTGACAACTCTATGTTTTGAGGCCGATAGATGAAAGTACCTAGTATTTTTGTCACCAACAGATAACCATAAAGCTCTAGATCTTTGCCTCCAGAACTCCTCTTCCTTTCCAATAATGTCATGTAACTTACTGAGAAGCTCATTTTCTCTTTCCTTAGTATCATTCACATATCCCTCCTGAATTTTACATTGAATCTCCCCTAGATCCATCTAAAGATCAGATTTGATCCTGAAGATGTTCCTAGAGGACTCTTTTTTCCATTTTTTCAAGTTACATTTAACTTCCCTTAATTTTTTAGCTATTCTAAACATAGTTGTGCCGAAGATACTTATGTTCCACCATTTCCTAATTTCCTCTTTGAAAGAAGGATGAGAAATCCACATTTTTTCAACTCTGAAAGGGATATTTTTCTTCTTTTTTATAGGATCCGCAACAAAACTAATAGGGAAGTGATCAAATCCAATCCTAGAGAGAGCTTTAAGAGAATAGTAATAAACAAAAAAAAATGATTAGAAGCTAAAGATCTATCAAGTTTGACCTGTATAAGATGATTCCCTTTTTTGCGATTCGACCAGGTAAAGGAAGCTCCAAGTGAATCCAGATCAATCAGCCCCTAGTTGTCAATGAAACTCTGAAGATCCTCTTTGCTCTCCTCATTGATCTGGGAACCTCCAAATTTTTCTTCATTCATTAAGGGCGTATTAAATTCACCCATAATAGCCCAAGACTTTCTTTCAAAAATCCTCCTGAAGGCAGCCAGCTCCATCCAGAAGGATTTTCTAAGACCTTTTCCATTGGGGGCATAGATGTTCAATTGGATCCAACTGAGATTATCCCTGATATGTGTGAATCTAGTAGCAATATGGTTCGTACCTTCCAAAATTGGATACCCTTTGATTATGTGACAATTCCAGAAAGTAGCAATACCTCCTGAAGCACCATTCGAGTTGTTGCCATGAGTACTACAATGCTGAAACAGTTTCAACTTTTTAACTTTTTCCTTAGACATTTTCGTCTCCTGAATAAGAAGTATATCAGGCTTGTGATCTCTAACAAAATTACGTAGAACATCCTGCTTGTGGGGGCTATTAAGTCCCTTGATATTCCAAGACATAATCTTCATTAATTACCAGGGGAGTTGAGGCACTCTGGGATGGTTTTTTGAGATCCATATGCAATATCCTGAAAAATGTTATGCTCTCTTGTCCATTTAAAATATTTTTTCCCATGAGAATTCTTTGTTGCTCCACAGTCTGCCTTTGCTTTTGATCTAGTAGAAATACCACTTGGAGTCTTCCATTGTTTATTTTTATTTTTCTTTTTATTTGATAAGATCTATTCTTTATCAGTCTCTTCTTGACTATCCGTCTCTTTACTAGATTCCCATTCCTTATCAGTAAGGAGCCTTTGTTCCCAGGGTAATGTCTCCATGATGCCATTCGAATGAAAAGTTGAAAAGTTACTAGAGAGTTCAGAAGAATGGTTTGGATTAACAAGGGAATCCTTAACAAATTCCCAGGATTTTGGATACTTAAAGTGATCTACACCCGAAAGAAAAAGACCTTCAAGGGAAGGGTGTGGGAGAGGGATGTTCAGCTCCAAAGAAAGCCCTTGAATGGGAATATCCTCCAAACCTGGGATCCCATCATTTTTCTCAACTAGGTTAAGCTCTTGGGAAAAGGGGTGAGCTTCATGATTCGGTTTATCTTCCCCTACCGTCCAATCTTCCCTGGATTCTTTTTCCTTAATAGATAAGGTATTCACAAGATCCATTTGCTGGGATTCCAGCGGATTCTCACCATTATTTTCCATAACCACTTCAGCCTCATTAGAAGTTCTTTGACCAGTAGACTCTTTGTTTTCAAGGCAGTCACCTCCTGCTTTCTTTTGCCAAACAGATTTCAAAGAACCTACTGGTTTCTTTTTCTCTTTGGTGGCATTTAAAGGGCATTTCTTAGCCCAATGCCTAGATTTTCTACATTTGAAACAAGCAAACAGTATGGTTTCAAACTCTATGTCCTGCGACCAGGATCCCAGTTTCGATTAAATCTTGATCGATGAGGGAAGGTCAGTATTCTAAGAGATCCCAACACATATTATTGCAAAAGCCAACCTCTTTCTAGTAATGATATTGCTATCAGGATTCAACCGTGTAGTTTCGGGTCAAACTCATTGACCCATGTTTCATGAGTAGTGGTTCAACAAGAACCCATCTCTCATGATATCGAATGGTCCACTTAGCACTCATTGCATCTAGGTGATGCTCACAAAGGTGAAGCACTGGTCCGTCCCGGGAGGTCACCCATCCCAGTATTGCATCTTTCTAGTAGCTGTCATAGAATCAATAGAAAGGAGCTCTCCAAAAGAATTTGCAATACCATAAAAGATATCCTCTTTCCAGTATTCCAGGGGAAGGCCTAGAAATCTGACCCATACTGGGACATTCTCAAAAATAGAGTCTGAAAGGTCCAGATTAGAGGACCACTTCTTAAGAGCCAAGGAAGATTTCCCTATAACCCAAGGACCCCCACTTCTAACCGCCAAGATATCCTCTCTACAAGTAAACTCAAACGCAAAGAAACCCTTTGGAAGAGCAACAACTGAAACTTTTCCGTTAGTTCTCCATTTTTTTTTAACAAACTCCCTAACCACTTCAATATTTGGTCTAGGGCCCATAAGTTGCCCATAAGTTTCCCAACTAGGGTTCTTTCCATTAAAGCAATATTATGGTCAATTAACAGATCTGGCACATAAATTGCAAACTTACCTTTATCCGGGAAGGAGATATTTTGCACCGGAGGGAAAGATGACTTTCCATTTGGTTTTACCCCAAACAGAGAAGTCCAGGGTTTGCGATTACCTCTAATGCCACCAGTGGTCCCCACTGCATCTTTGGATTTTTCATTTTTTTGACCGGTAGGCGAATCCGCAGGAATAACCGACGGAATATCCTTTCCACCCGGTTCCACCAAGATTTTGTTTCCAGAGTCCACATCATCTTGATTATCCTCACCATGCTTCTTACTCGATACCAATGACTGATCCGCCCGAGACTTCTCAGATCTAGCTCGGCCTCCATTTCCATCGCTTGGATTTTTGAAATCCTTCTTTTCCCGCACGTGCCCGCGCTCGTGTGCCTCCATTTTTGTTAGTATATATATATATATGCTTGAAATGAAAATTCAAGTTCTTTGCTTTAAATGATAGTGTATGGAACTTATAAGCCATTACAAACAAACTTGTATATGAATGCATAAATAAATACACACACACACACACACTTATATATATATATAACATGTATGTAAAATAAATACAAATACATACATACATATATGTAAATACATTATTCAAATACAAGGTAAATGTGAATGAAATCATTTAAAACACATATAGATATATATAAATATATGTAAATATACATTCAAATTCATATTGAATTCAAAGATGATAACCGATATATATTCTAATCGGACTGTCGAAATCAATGAAGAATTTGAAGGAAAATCCATTATGGACGTGGCCTATCGAAAACATAAAGGAATTATTCAAAATTAGAGCTGACATCTATGGCAGGAAAAGCCATAACGACAACACCTAGCAACATGGAAGAAAACGTGCTTACCATTTTAGAATACACAGTGGTGGAAGAAAAGAAAGGAGCGATTTGGGAAAGAATTGACAAGCAACAAGGAAAAGGTAGAGAAGAATACATAGTGGTGGAAAAATATGAGATCCTCGACCAAAAAGCTCGACCATTGAGGTAACTCAGTTCTTTTGAAACAATATCGATTTCATTATCTCTTTATTTTTATGTTTAGCTAGTGATTGTCATTGCATTTGATGATATTTACCGAAAGCACAATAGCTTGCATAGTCTTTGTCTTAATGCCATAGATTGAGCCGACGACAAACCTTATTGACCGCCCTCTGGGGGAATCACATGTCCTATGGCCTACTTCTATTTAAGTGCTTAGGATGGAGCCTTATTAGCTAGCCTCTGTGTTAGATCGAGGCATGTCACCTTATAGATGCGACTATTATGTAAGTCACTTGATAATGTTAGCCATGTCTTGGCTATCAAAATTTTTATTCTAATTTGTATGAGTACCTTATGGTGTCTAATTTTGTAGAGGTTCGCATGTCAAACCTATGACAGAGGATATTATCATCTGTGTTACCTTGATATGTATCACTTGTGTTTTACTTTAACATATCGCCTTCCATTATCAGCTGGCAATAATGGTAAGGGGAAAATCGTTCATTATTAAGAAATATGGAAACCATATTTGTATAAAGAGGATGCCCTCGATTTGAAGAACCAATGGAATGTATGAGTTGGGTTTCATTGTAACCATGTAAGGATCGATCCTCATGATCGATAGGATTCCTATTTGAATAAGAATCAGAATTGAGTCTGCATGATGTATAGTTCTACATGCATTAAGGGATAAGTCAGAATGCCCATAAGGGAAATTTTGAATATATCTTTGAGGTTAAGAAAGGAAACACCCAACCATAGAAAGGGGTCGAATCCAGAGAAACCTTGGTTTGTTGTTGCAGCTTGATCAGATAAACGTATTGTTTGGAACTGAAACCTCCTTGCCTTCTTAACTAAAATATTTGCTCTAGAATTAGTTTGACAAACATATCAAACTTGGTTTCTTTATCTTATTAAAGTTGCTCATTGTAATTCCAGTGATGAAAGTGTTCAAGATCTGGATAATAGGCAATCCGTCCTTATGTTTGAAACTGGGCTATATGATTTGTTTCTTTTCAATACACCGTGGAAGCCTGTTCTATTTTAAAACAGAGAATATTTACTTGTAAAGTGATCATTTAGCATGTAAATAGCTTGAGATTAGCAAACAGAGTAAACAACGTTATTTGTTTTTAAATGTAACTGTTTAGTCTAAAATAGTATTGTGTTGGTGAAAACAGTGGTTAATCTTTTGCAAACAACTCTGTTTTGTTAAAAAGTTATCATTATAAGCTGGAAATAGCCTTGCTTAATAAACTGTTTAGTTGGAAACAACTTGTTTTATAACTGTTTAGTAGGAAACAACACTTGTTCTGTTCAAACAATGAATGCACATATGAAAACAACTTGTTTAATGACTGTTTAATTAGGAAACAATACTTATTATGTTTAAACAATGAATGTTCATATGTAAACAAATTGTTTTATAACTGTTTAGCAGGAAACAATACTTATTATGTTTAGACAATGAATGTTCATATGTAAACAACTTGTTTTATAACTGTTTAGTAGGAAACAATACTTTTTCTGTTTAAACAATGAATATTTTTATTTAAACAACAATGTTAGAATATCACAGATGTAAGAATGCAATAATAGTACGTGTGAAACTGTTAGCATAGACTTGTTCTGTTTTCTTTATTTTTGACAAAGAAACACCAAATGGAATGCTATTTTAAGATTGCAATCTGAATTAATGATTATTTCAAAATGTATACACAAATTTTAACATTAGTAGGCACATATCTGTGTATGCACATAAACTTCGTCTATGTACATACACATACTTGTGACATACCTTCTTTTGTTTTTAGTACCCTTTTAAAAGGAAACTGCTATGATGAAAAGTAGAAAAATAGTCATAAGAATGATATGACTACATGTTGAATTTCTCTGTGAATCATAAATCTAATTTCTATTGAGAGAGTAAAATAGAATCTAACTTTTCTATTGAAACATGAGTGAAAGAATATTCTAAACATAACAGTGATACCTTAGTTGACTAGAGAACCTATGGGTAGATGTTGCTAGAGGGTAGATAGCTGTTATGTGATGTTTAGTAGAAAGTTACCTTTCGTGACGGGTGCTGAAATGGAGTTCAGAGAGTATAGGTTTGCTTTACTAGAACCTATTATTTGTTTTTGTTTCAACACATTTATTATGCTTGGCCAAGCAATATAGTTCATTATGTATGTATGAATTCTATGATTTCACTCTCTACCATTCCTAGCATAGATCTTGCACTTTCTTTTCTAACTTGTAGATAGAAATTGCATGCTGATATATGGACACGCACCAGATTCCACCTTATAGATTGTCCTCTTGCTAAACTTTCCATGCAAGGTCAGACATTCTTCAAGTCAGAAGAATACCAAGGAAGCGTAAGCTTGTGGTTGGGTGGTAAAAAACTTCAACCATGTTCTCATCCATCAGTAGAGGAAAGCGTTGAAGAAGAACCTTAGTTGTTCACAAGACTATTATAGTCTATGATGTAACTTGATGTAATACATTCATGTACTTAATGGAAAATGTACAATGTAATGACTTTGAGGCCTTAGGAGCAAAGTCAAACTTGGTATTGTAATTTGACTTTGGAAGTGAATATATGAATCTTTGACTCATTTTAAATGGACATGTGTAGGTATGATTGACTTTAGCCACTAGTTTTGTCTTTTTAATTTGGAGTATATTCATGTGTCACTTACAATAATATTAATTAAGTAATAATTTTGAATGGGTTATTACATTTGGTATCAGAGCTTAGGGTTCAACTCTAGGCCTTTTGAGTCTACCATAGTTGACTAGGGTAGTTGACCCCTGACCCAAAATTTGGAAGTCCTGAGAATTGACCGAATCTGAATTGAATGTAGGAATGGGAAGGTAAAAGGCAGGATGACTTGGAAAGGGAAAATTGTTAGAACCCCACATAAGAATGATGTAAAAGAAGAAAACACCAAGATGGAGGTTCAATCAAAAATTCCCAATGATGAAACTCTACCTCAAGCTCTTACACGAGTCAAGCTAGAGAGAGGCTTGAAGATTGAGGAGAAGTGAACACCTAAGATTAAAAAGCTTTCTGCAATCCGGGATGGCCTCTAGGGTGTGGACCCAATGCACCTTTGTTGACTAAAGGGGAAAAGGAGAGCCTACGTGCTCAACCATCCTCTTCTATAAATTTTGATGTAAACCCGAATGATGACTTAGAGGAATGTCCTCTTTCTAATTTTGAGAAATCAAAATGATGTAACAATAAGCCTATTGTAAATAGGGGTCTACTGACTCACCTTAAATATAAAAAAATTTAGATAATATTTTTTTGGTGCGTTCAAAAAGAGACTCTAAAATGTGTGTGTCATGCATGAATGTGTATGTCTTCTATATTGAGGGATGCATGCATAAAAAAATTATGTGATGTAGCATAAGAAAGTTTATTCATAGAACCTTGTGTTGAGATACGATAACTGTGACTATGTTGCAGGATAAGTGTGAGACATCATGGTGACCACAGGCAGGATGAGGGTGGTAGTGGTTTTGATAATGAACCTAACAAGAGGATGGAGAAAATTCTAGAGCTTCTAAATCGACAAGAGTCTTGCATGGATCATATAGAGCAAGAAGTTTGAGTGGCATGTGAGGACCGGGACTGCAGGAATGGAGAAGGCAATAAAGGAGACGATGGTCTAGGAGCAAGTCCACAAGGGCGAATTGAGGAAGATCTTGGAAAAGACCTAAAAAGAGTAGCATTGCCCAAGTTTGATGGTAAGGCTATCGGAGCTGAAGCTAAGGCTTGGATTATAGAAATGGAAAAATACTTTGGGCTTCGTAACCTTTCTAAACAAACCAAGGTGGCATGGGCTACGTATCAGCTTGCCGGTGAAGCAACGACTTGGTGGGATAATGAGAAGTTAGAATGAAATATTCAGACTGCTGAGATCACCTGGGAACTATTCCTCCAAGCCTTCAGGAAGAGATGGTTGATGAGGTAAAAATAACCTCATCATAATAATACCACAAAGACCTAGTTCATATATGCAAATCTCTATCCTCTGCCAATTAATTAAATTTTAGAAGAAATAATTGCTTAATTTTAGTAAGAACTTGTATAAACTTTATTTCTTTTGATTTCTTAAAGTAATTTTCCAATACAGATTTAATGGGTTGTTTTAAGTGTTTTGTAGATAATAATCGGTCAATCAAGTTACAGATTGAAGTATCCAGCTGGCATGTGCTCCAGAACAGTTAGAGATATATGCTAGAAGTATGCTCCAGAACTTTAGGATGATGGACCGAAAATGTTGTTGTTCTTAAAAGATGTTATTTCTGTTATCTTTTGAATAAAAGACTTTATGGCTCGACTTGAGCCTCTTAAATTCTGTGTAATAGGATTAAAGATAGACGAGTTATACGTAGATTTGTTTTAGATATTTTTCAGTGGTTATCTATACCAGTTGAAATATAGCATGTAGTTATAGTTTTTCTATAAAAGATACAGTCGCTGGAAGTAAGATATATAGTGAAAGCAATGTTATGCTGATAGAATCTTTTCCAAGGTTTATAAATAAAGAGATTGTTATCTGAAATTCTGAGTTATGAGTTATGGATGATAACTATGGTTAATAGAGGTGTTCCTAAAATAGCTGTGGATGTGAGTTGAGAATGAATGTGTTGTCCCATGAGTTGGCCACTTGATGGGAGTAGATAAGTGTTTTCTTTTGTCATACTGATATTTTGTAGAGAGTTATTTGAATTCACTGTTATGAAATCTTAGTTTTGAAGTATCTGTTATTTTTCAACTTTCGTAGTTTCCATTATTTATTGTTGGAATTCTGACTATTAAGAAAATGTTTTATGGATTGTTATAAGATTTTCTGTTCTTATAATCAGTTTCTTAGTTTAAATTGATTCTATGTTTGTTTAACTTAGTTATTATGCTTTCTAAATTAGTATACTGATGTTTACAGTTCAAGCATTTTCTATTTTCTTAGGAATAGATTACTTTTCAGTTTGATAGTTAAACAATTTGAAGCTAGAATTAATTTAAAAGTTGTTCTTAAAAAGTTAAGGAACCTGAGGGAGATACTTCAAAACTCTTCTATTGCAGATTGCCTTGAACACTACCCGGTCAACAATTTGAATATTTTATTCTAAAGTAATGGGACCTAACGATAGCCTATCACTTTTTGGCGCCATTGCCGGGGACCCTTTTGCTTCTTTTGCTTAAAGTGTTAATAGAAGATGCCTTGAATACATCTTTTAGGACAAAAATATTATCTGTGGCTTCCTTTTCTGCATGGTCAGGAAAAGAGGCCCTCACAGACGATTTATACCAAAGACCCCCCCAAAATACGTTCCAGTTATACAAAGGGAGGCCCAAGGCCCAGAAGATTATTCTGCTAACGAATTACTTGAGCCTAAACCACCAGAGGCTTTCCACTATCTTCCAGAAGATCATCCTATGGTACAACCTTTTGTCGAGGACCATATTCCTCTAAACATCATGGGAGATCAGAGGGCAGAAGCCAACCGTAATGGTGGAAACTATAATAATAATGATCCTCCACCACCTAGGACTTTCACTTATCCTATTTCTCTTGATGCAAATGATGATACAACAATGAAAAACATTTCTCTAGCTTTCCTTCCAACATTTCGTGGTTTATCTTCGGATGACCCAGACCAATTTCTTTTTGAATTTAAGGTCCTTTGTCAAACCTATGACTATAAAAATGACAACCAAAAACTGGAGTTGTTTCCTTCTACTTTGAAGGATTCAACCATGTGCTGGTTTATGGGACTACTGTCTGGAGGTATTACAACTTGGGAAGAAATGGAGATTGTGTTTTTGAATAAATATCAGAGTTATTGTAGGTGAGTGATCATAAGGAAGAGTTGTTTAAACTTCGGCAGAATGAGGATGAGAGCCTAGAAGACTATTTGGATAGGTTTCTTTTCTTATCTAAACGATGTGGGGAAACAACAATTAGTGTTGAGATTCTCAAGACTATATTTCTTAAAGGACTCGATGATGATGCAAGAAGTCTTGATTTAATGGGAAAAGGTGATGTGTCTCAACTAAACCTCGAAGACATATGTGATTTGTGTCGCAATTTTTCACGTACTCGTGGAGGAATCTGAAAAACAAATCTTTTCAAAGGGAATAACGAGATAGGTAAACTTCGAGAAGAAATAGCAAATTTGAAGATAGACATACATTGAATACTACGTTGGATGGTATACAAGCAAAGACCCGTAACCCTGAGACTTTGTCAATCTATTGTCCCAGGTGTCGAAATAAACATCTTTTACGGGAGTGCCCATTAGATAAGGTTAATGTTTGTCAACTTTGTGAGAAAAGCAACCCTACCAATCAATGTGAGCTTCTTATTGATCTTAAAAATACTAAGAAAAAAATTGCTTAGGTTGAAGAAGAAATAAATGTTCTAAATCAGCACCAGGGAGGTAATTTTTCTTATGGCCATAATTCCAATTCTGCATGGAGACCCCAGAATAACTGGGCTAGTAATCAATGGCCTCCCTCTTGGAATCAACCCTACCCTCCACAACCTACATGGGGAACTCCTTATTGGGGATCTCCTGAATGGGCAACTCAATCATGGGGAACTCAGTAATGGCCAAACCAGTCACAACAACAATGGTACCCACAACATATTGCTCCCCAATGGAATCAAGGACATAATCAATTTTATACTGGTCCTAGGGGGAATCAACAAAAAAAATTGTTGCCACCACCTTAGAATCTTCCTTAGACTGAGTAGGTGAGTCAACCTCAACTTCTGGCGCAACCACTTCCCAATCCAAAGAATAGTAGACAAAATACTCCGGTATACACTACGGAGCAAGATCATGTCATAGGCCTTAATGCAATTCATTGTGGAAGTGTTTAGTTATGTTGCGGTAGGACACTTCAATCGCCCACTATTGAGGAAATAGTGGACGAACCTCTTTCTCAAAATTTTGAGAAAGATGCTACACCACCTACGGATATTACTGAGTCTTCAGCAGTAGGAGCTGTTGGTTTGCCTCAGGAGGAGGAAGGTCAGTCTTTGACTGAGTCTAGTAAAGATATTGCTCCAAAGGAGAAAAGAGATATCCTTTCAAAGGAGAAAACTCAAGCACCATTTCCAGAGCGCCTAAAATCAACAATTCTGAAAGATACTCCAGATATGTCATTAGCTTTTGAAACTGCATTAATTCAGGAGATTAAACAATTGCAGATAGAGGTTCCTTTGCTGTAGGAAATAAAGGAAATTCCTGAGTTAAATCAGTTGATCAAACAACTATGTATTAGAACCCTAGGAAGGAAACCAAAGAAAATAAACACTATGCATATTGATGGTTATTTAGCTGAATTTTTTTCTAGGAATACGGTTGCTCCAAAATATGATGATCTTGGGAGTCCATTGATTACTATTACAATTAATGAGGTAGCAATACCTAATGCATTGGTGGATTTAGGAGCAGCTATTAATGTAATGACAGTGGATGTAATGGAGAAGTTGAGTCTTACAGATTTAAGTCCTACAACTACAGTCTTGCAGATGGAAAGTCAGTCTATAGCCATTCCAAAAGGTTTTATAAAAAATGTTCTTGTTAAAGTTGATGGATGGGAATATCTAGTTGACTTTCAAATAATTCAATCTCTTACACCTAAAGATAGTTATCCAATAATTTTGGGAAGACCATGGTTGGCTATTGTCCCTGCTAAAATTGATTGTCGAGAAGGAGGTATGACCATTTCACATGGTCCAGATAGTAAACGTTTATTTTTGTATCCTCCTGCTAAACCAACGGAGTATAATAAAGTTTGGGTTGATGAACCAGAAGAATTTAGTGGGCAGGACAGTCTGGCCTCTTTGGCCATGGTAGTGATTAAACAACATGGAGAAGACTTATAGGATGAGTTAGTGAATGAGGTGGCACATTTGGCTATAAGTTCTAGTGAAGAAGTAATAGAGGATGTACTAGAAATTTTGGGACAACTGATGGATATAAGTGGAATGGAACAAAATTATGTTACCATGGGGATGCCTTGTCCCTTGGCTAATATGATTCCTAGAATGAGTTATTTCTTTGATGATATTACAAAATTTCACCGACTTATACCTCATAGTTGTCCTCTCAACACTTTGTTACGACCAATACATACTGTCACTTCAGCTTATCCAGGAACAAAAACAATTATGTTGTTACCAAGAAAAACTGTGAATATCAATAGTTGGTTGACAAAAATACAAGAGGATAAATTATTTAATGTGCTGGTAAAAAGGTCTAAAGCTTTTGCTTGGGATTATACAGACATGAGGGGTATTCACCCAAGTGTTTGTACTAATCACATTTATACTGATCCTAATATAAGACCTGTTCGTCAACCACAGAGGTGACTCAACCCTGCATTAAAGGATCTTGTTAAGTAGAGATTGAGAAACTCCTCAGTGCAGGATTTATTTATCCTATCTCAGATAGTAAGTGGGTGTCACCTATGGTAGTTGTACCAAAGAAAAATGGCAAGTGGAGAATTTGCGTGGATTATAGAGAACTTAATAAAGCCACCCTTAGAGATTATTTTCCCTTACCATTTGTTGACCAGGTTTTGGACAATTTAGCTGAGAAGGAAATATTTTTATTTCCTGGATGGATTTAGTGGTTACAACCAAATTCAGATAGCACCAGAGGACCAAGACAATACCATGTTTACTTGTCCTTGGGGTACGTATGCATACCGAGTTCTTCCTTTTGGACTTTGTAATGCTCCGACTACTTTTCAAAGGGCCATTTTGGCTATATTTGCAGCACTTGTTAACGATTGTGTAGAGGTTTACATGGATGATTTCACAGTATATGGGTCAACCTATGATGAAGCCCTTTAGAACCTGGATAGGGTTTTGCAAGTTTGTGAGGAAAATCGACTGTCCCTTAGCCATGAAAAGTGCTTAATAATGGTAGAACAAGGAATAGTCTTAGGCCATCACATTTCCTCAGAAGGAATAAAAGTTGATCCTAAAAAAATTGAAGTCATACAACAATTAACTGTACCTCAAACAAAAATAGATGTTCAAATTTTTCTTGGACATGCTAGTTATTATAGAAGGTTCATAGAAAGCTTCAGTAAGATAGCGGCCCCTATGTTTTCTCTACTCCAAAAAGATGTGGAGTTTAGTTGGACGTCTAAGTGTCAACAATCATTTGAAACGATAAAAGAAAGGCTTGTCTCTGCTCCTGTACTACATGGACCAAATTGGAGTCTTCCCTTTCACATTTATGCTGATGCTTCAGATGATGCAATTGGTGCAGTATTAGGGAAAGAAGATGAGGATGGGGGTAAATATGCCATATATTTTATTAGTAAAAACTTAACATCTGCTAAGAGAAATTACATGACAACAGAAAAAGAATTCTTAGCAGTGGTTCATTCCATTAAAAAGTTCCGTCATTATATTACAGGATATAAAGTTATAGTTTACATAGATCACTCAGCTGTAAAATATTTAATGAATAAACCTGTAGTTAATGGTCGAATAATGAGATGGTTATTACTTCTTCAGGAGTTCAATGTGACAATACTTGACAAACCAAGAAAATTTAATGAGGTGGCAAATTTTCTATCTCGAATTAAACAAGAAGAGGGTGATTGAGCACCTGTACAAGATGAGTTCCCTGATGAAAATTTGTTTGCTATCTCTATAAAGGTTCCTTGGTTTGCTGATATTGCCAACTATTTGGCTACTTCTGAAGTACCTCTTGAATTTACATTTAAACAAAGAAAGTGACTTATTCGAGAATGTGCACCATTTAAATGGATTAATGGGATGTTATTTTGTTGTGGACCTGATATGGTTTTGAGAAGATGTGTCAGGGTTGATGACACTTATTGAATTATGAGGGCCTGTCACGATGATCCTTTAGGGGGTCATTATTATGCAAAAAGAACTTCCCATAAAATACTAGGTACTGGATATTATTGGCCTTCAATGCATAAAGATGTTAAAAATTATGTTCGTCATTATGATGAATGTCAAAGAGTAGGAAGACCAACTGCTTCAATAAAGATGTCATTGCAACCCCAGGTAACTTTGGAACCATTTGAAAAATGGGGGTTAGATTTTATCGGCCCCATAGATCCTTCCTCACAAGGCAAAGAATGCATATTAGTCTGCACTGATTATCTAACAAAATGGGCTGAAGTTCAAGCTTTACGAGTTGCTAGAGAAGAGCAAGTGGCTGATTTTCTCTATAACAAAATTTTTCTTCGATTTGGAGCCCATCGAACTATTGTTACAGATCAGGGACCCCAATTTATGTCCAAAGTACTCCTAGCATTTACAAACCATTTTCAGGTGAGCCATAAGAAGTCATCCCCCTATCACCCTCAAGCAAATGGTTAGGTAGAGGTGACTAATAGGGAGTTAGAAAACATACTGACAAAAACTGTCTCGTTAGGAAGAAAAGATTGGGCCAGGAAGTTGCCTGAAGCTATTTGGGCATTTAATACAACATGGAAATCTACAACTAGATTCAGTCCCTATGAGCTTTTTTTTGGAAAGAAACCTCTTCTTCCCATTGAATTTGAACTTCAGACCCTACAAACAGCTATGGAATTGGGTCTAGATTTGAAACAAGCTCAAATAGAACGAGTTTTACAGTTAAATGAGTTGGATGAGCTTCGTCTAGATGTTGTTCATCAAACGGAATTAGTTCAACATCAACGGAAAGTTTGGCATGACAAATATATTAAGGAAAGAGAATTTCATAATGGTGACTGGGCCCTACTATTCGATTCAAGATATAAAGATCATAAAGGAAAACTTAGAACTCATTGGTTGGGGCCATATGAAATTTCTGAGGTTTTCTCGAATGGCATAGTTCAGTTAAAACCTATCGATGGTGATTCACGAACTCTCTTAGTAAATGGTCATCACCTACATATTTATCACAAACTAGTTAATAAAGAAGAATTTATGAAGCTGGTAGAAATGTAAGGAGAAATCCAATGTATTGACTCTGCGAAGGAAGAGTCTGTTTTGATTTAAATGATTATATGTTATCTGAAAAAAATAATGTACTTAGTTCATTTTTTTTTAGCATCTTTCATAAAATTTTAGATTTAACATGTATTTTCATTTGGCAGGACTTTTCATAAAGGAATAACAACTTCCGGAGCACCGTTCCATGATGCTTCAGAACTTGATCATTTAGCTGGCCAGTGCTCCGGAACTTGATGATCTGAACGCTTGATGCTCCAGAAATTTCATTTGTTGCTGCTCCGGCTGCATCCTTCAATGATGCTCCAAAAATTTCATTTGGTCACTGCCCCAGCTGCATCCTTTAACAATGCTCCAAAACTTTCATTTGGTCGCTGTCCCGACTGCATCCTTCAACGATGCTCCAGAACTTTCATTTGTTGCTTCTCCGGCTGCATCCTTCAACGATGCTCTGGAACTTTCATTTGTTGCTGCTCCGGCTACATCCTTCAACGATGCTTTAGAACTTTCATTTGTTCCTGCCCTGGCTGCATCCTTCAATGATGCTCTAGAAATTTCATTTGTTGCTGCTCCGGTTGCATCCTTCAACGATGCTCCAAAACTTTCATTTGTTGCTGCTCTGGCTGCATCCTTCAACGATGCTCCAGAACTTTCATCTGGTCGCTGCTCCTGTTGCATCCTTCAACGATGCTCCAGAACTTTCATCTGGTCGCTGCTCCAGCTGCATCCTTCAATGATGCTCCAGAACTTTCATCTGGTCACCGCTCTGGTTGCATCCTTCGACGATGCTCCATAACTTCTTGCTGCTTCAGATGCATCCTTCAACGATGCTCCAAAACTTTCATTTGATCACCGTTTCGGTTGCATCTTTTAGCGATGCCCCAGAACTTATCCACTTTTCTAGTTCCTAATGCATGTCTTATGCGTGCTCTGGAACTTCGACCACTTTCTTAGTCCGAATGCATGCTTTACGCACGCTCTAGAACTTATTCATTTTCATTCCGCCAACTCCTTTCTAGAAAAATTTTCAAATGTTTTTTGATACTTTGGTTATCGTACATTGGTACATGTGCCTTCTTCTGTCATTGTAAATAAAAGCCGCTATAATAGCCTGTCTTTATTAATAACTTCGTCATCCATGAGTCTCTTCATTCATGTCATAATAATTATACTGTCACCTTAGCCAATACACTTGCATCATCCTATCAAATCGTGAGGTACAAGATCTTCAAGCAATCATGGAATAGAAGTAAGTACAAATTTTTGCTTTAAATAAGTAGTTATTTTCGAATAAAATATAATTGATTGGCAAGAGTTTCTTTTCCCAATTTAGTAAATTGAGCCACTTGGTGATTAATTTCTAAGTACACTACTCTTTTTGTGGCCCTTCATGCAAATTGAAATTATTACACAGTAAGCTCTGAGCAAGAGTAGAGTAAATGATTACAGTCTAATCATATCTTCAAAAATACCGGTGCACAAGTCCTTGGCATTGTTGAATTTTTCAGCAGGGTGGTAAGCAAGAAAGACAAGAAATGGGCGGCACAAAGAAGAAATCTGAGTCGACTTCTGCAGAAAAGCTGTTGGGGTTAAGTAATATCTCTCGGCTGTTTGAGGAAGTAGGCTGGCTGGATTTTATCAAGAAATTTGAAGGGTATAATGAAAAGCTGGTAAATGCATTTGTAGAAAGCTACTCTAACAGTCAGGTGATTCTGCATGGGAAGCGTTTCAAGGTGAGTTCAAAAATTATCTCTTCTATTTCAGGGTTGGAAGATTCTGGTATTAAAATATTTGAAACTACACAAATTCCATATCAGAAATTATCAGAATTATTCATTAGACAGGGAGATCCTCAACCCATGATAGTTGTTAGTACTAGGGGACAAAATAAAGGGTTTAAGAGAGCCTCCATCTTAGAACCCTG
Source organism: Sequoia sempervirens (assembly GCA_007258455.2). Classification (NCBI taxonomy): domain Eukaryota; kingdom Viridiplantae; phylum Streptophyta; class Pinopsida; order Cupressales; family Cupressaceae; genus Sequoia; species Sequoia sempervirens. Next base: position 362,313,755 of record VDFB02075321.1, read on the forward strand.
GGGTACTGCTGTTGCATGGATCATTAGATATTTTACTTGTGAAGGTCAACTTGCCACTGTGGTAGGACCAACATTCCACATATTAACACATTTGCAGCATGGGAAGGAAAACCTTTCTCTAAGGGTTAATTTGCCTCATTTCTTAAATGATTCTATTAATTCTTCAATAGAGAGATACAAAACTGGTTCAGGACCATTAAAACACCATGGGCTAATTCAATTGATTTGTAAATATTATTTTCGTAAGAAACCTCAAAGCAAATGGGAAATTTTTTTGGAGAAGTTTGATAAGCCTACATTAGGAAGGAAGATAGAATTAGGAGAATCCTCAAAACAAGTTGCTTCACATTCCAGAGCAACTTCTCTCGAAAACCCTAGAGCTCCTAAACCCCAAAGTCCCACCATAGTTGGTGAGGGAGTGCCAGAATTTAGAAAAGATGAGTTTGAAACTCTGGCCCAGATAGAGGATGTAGAGATAATGAATCCAAATGTGGATACTCACCCTGTTAAGAAGAGGAAAAGAAGAACTATTCTTCTAAATGATCCAACTATTTTAAATTATCAGGATATTCCTCCCTTGAGGAGGAATAAAAGATTATCCTCTGGATCTGCAGAAACCCCAGCACAGAGTAAAGAGAAGAGGTCAAAAGCTAAAAAGAAAAAGATAAATTTGAAAATTGAGGAGTCAATTCACCAATCCTCAGAAAAAAGAAATATCTGTTGAGGAACTACATTTTCATTTGGTATCTGAAGAGGAAGCTGTAGAACAAGAAAAATAGGAAATAGAAAAGGAACAATCTCCACTTTTTAAAGAGATTGATGATAGTATGTTAGGGGATTGTCTCCAGTTATTAATAAAGCTGTTGAAATTGTTGAAACTGAAAATATTAACATGGAGTTTGAAAAATTGAAATTAGAAATAGAAGAGTTAAGGAATTAGCTGCATGAAAATAAAGAAAGAATGGAATTACAACAAGAAGAAATCATGGTGTATAAGACTGTAATAGATGAAAGGGATCAAGAAATTCAGGATTTAAAGTTGGAAATGCAGGGAAAAGATACATCTATTAGTGAGCTGCAATTACAAATTCAGAATTGTGATAAGGACAATAGGATACATAGGGATGAATTAAATAAAGAAATTCAAAATTTTAAAGGAAATTTTATGCTCATGTTTTCAGCTTTTGAAGAGGAAAAGAAAAGACAAAAATAAGAATTAAATACTTCTCTTAGTAAGATTGTGGAATTAGAGCAGGACTTACAGGAAAGCACTGGTAAACCAAAGATGGAATCTAGAGAAGTTCAAACTGAGCCAACGGTAACTGAATGGTTCCAAATTCAGATTCCTCCATTATTAATGAAATGGATGGAATGGTGTTATTTCCTCAGAAATGCACAAATTGAGAATAATAGATTGAAAATGGAAATGGTATTATTAAGAGAAGCATTTCATAAAGCTTATAAGGGGAAACAAGATGCTTGTCAAATAGCTGAATTTCTTTTATCTTGTAGAAGGCCATCAAGATTATATTCCATGTTTTTGAATGAGCAATGTTTTAGATGGAAATTCCTTAGGATTTACAATGATCAACCTTATGAACCGAATGATAAAGAATTTGTTAAAGTGTTTGTAGACTCAAAACCTAAAGAGCAAGAAATGCTCTGTGAATTCTTTACCCATGATCTTTTGTTAGAGCAACATACTGATTTCTTTGTTAATCTTTTTGTGGGAGAAGTACAATTAAGATCTCTATTGTCTACTATGCGGAATCAAATCCATTGGCAAGAACGAAATAAAGAATATGTTCAAGCAGAGAAAAGTATAGGACTTCAGATAAGATCTCCAAATAGTAGACCAACAACTTTTAAGAAGACATTTGTAGCTCTTTTGCTGGATGAGAAAATGAAAGAAAGGTATGATAACAGCCTTCGGGTTTGCTATAATCATTTTATAGAATAGGGACAAAAATTGGTTGGAAAGGCTTGGCATGCATGTGAAGAGAGATACACTCCATTTCCTATATATTTAAAGAAAAGAGAAGTGATCTCTCCTCTTGGTCTTAGATGGTCCTTCAGAAGAGAAGATGCCTTGGCCAAAATTCTAGGAGATCTCAAAACAAAATGGATAGGAATGGGGTACAGACCTCCTTTACTGCTATATCCAACCCCTGCTTTTCATATTAATACAGATCAGGATGACAAAGTCTTCAATGAATGGAAAAGGGGAGTTGCCTTTCATGCAGGTTTCCATAATTCCCCTATAAAATTTGATGACACAGCAAAAGACTTATATGATATCAGTGCAAAGTATGAAGAAGGGAGTAGAGGGCAGAATTATAATTAGGGGACAGGAGGACTTGCCAAGAACTAGGAAGGGGAGGAAATGATGAGGTAAAAATAACCTCATCATAATAATACCACAAAGACCTGGTTCATATATGCAAATCTCTATCCTCTGCCAATTAATTAAATTTTAGAAGAGATAATTGCTTAATTTTAGTAAGAACTTGTATAAACTTTATTTCTTTTGATTTCTTAAAGTAATTTGCCAATACAGATTTAATGGGTTTTTTTAAGTGTTTTGTAGATAATAATCGGTCAATCAAGTTACAGATTGAAGTATCCAGTTGGCACGTGCTCCAGAATAGTTAGAGATATATGCTGGAAGTATGCTCCGGAACTTCAGGATGATGGATCGAAAATGCTGTTGTTCTTAAAAGATGTTATTTATGTTATCTTTTGAATAAAAGACTTTATGGCTCAACTTGAGCCTCTTAAATTCTGTGTAATAGGATTAAAGATAGATGAGTTATACGTAGATTTGTTTTAGATATTTTTCAGTGGTTATCTATACCAACTGAAATATAGCATGTAGTTATAGTTTTTCTATAAAAGATACAGTCGCTGGAAGTAAGATATATAGTGAAAGCAATGTTATGCTGATAAAATGTTTTCCAAGGTTTATAAATAAAGAGATTGTTATCTAAAATTATGAGTTATGAGTTATGGATGATAACTATGGTTAATAGAGGTGTTCCTGAAATAGCTGTGGATGTGAGCTAAGAATGAATGTGTTGTCCCACGAGCTGGCCACTCGATGGGAGTAGATAAGTGTTTTATTTTGTCATACTGATATTTTGTAGAGTTATTTGAATTCACTGTTATGAAATCTTAGTTTTGAAGTATCTGTTATTTTTCAACTTCTGTAGTTTCTATTATTTACTGTTGGAATTTTGACTGTTAAGAAAATGTTTTATGGATTGTTATAAGCTTTTCTGTTCTTATAATCAGTTTCTTAGTTTAAATTGATTCTATGTTTGTTTAACTTAGTTATTATGCTTTCTAAATTAGTATACTCATGTTTACAATTTAAGCATTTTCTGTTTTCTTAGGAATAAATTACTTTTTAGTTTGATAGTTAAACAGTTTGAAGTTAGAATTAATTTAAAAGTTGTTCTTCAAAAGTCAAGGAACCTGAGGGAGATACTCCAGAACTCTTCTATTGCAGATTGCCTTGAACACTACCCGGTCGACAATTTGAATATTTTATTCTAAAGTAATGGGACCTAACGACAGCCTATCAATGGTTATCACAACTTTTCTTTGAAAAGAAAGTGACAGAGTTTCAGAACTTAACCTAGGAAAATATGACAATGATTCAGTATTGGGAAAAGTTCACCAACCTATTGAAATATGTGCCCCAGTATTAGGGAGATGAATGGTTTCATATCTAAAAATTTATAATGGGAGTCATAACTCACATAGGAGCTGAGGTGGATATGCATGAACCTCAGACCTTGAATGAAGTCTTCCAAAAAGCCACCAAACAGGAGCATAAATTGCAACATCTATCCAATCTTTTTAGCGATTCAAATTCTAAGTCATGGTATGGGAAGAAGAAATTTCATAAGGGAGGCAAGAGCCATCAGATCTGTAATCTCAAGAGGGGAAGTGAATTGCATGAGAAGGGCGAAGATGGTAATAGTGGAAAGAACAAGAAAGCAAATGAGGGTAAGGGAAAAGACAACCATAAGTAGAAGGGCTTTAGAGAGGACAAGCCAGGAGGTTGCAAAGGACCTCGAGATGGATGCTATACTTGTGGAGGTGACCATTATGCCTCAAATTTTCCTTAGCGGTCGAAGTCATGGAAGGAAGGAAGCTATCAATAGAGTCACCAGATCCACATTACAAAGGATAATAGACAAGCAAAATACCAGGTTTTTCCAATTCAGCTAACGAGTAAGCTCTATGGTCAATCTGTCTCTATCTTAATTGATATTGGAGCTACTGAATGTTTTATAGATCCTAGAATAATATCCAAGAGACCCATTAGACCTGTATACATGAAAAATTCATGGACAGTCCAATATGGTAATCGAGCAAAGCTGAGGGTAGATACCTGTCTCTTTTGCAATGAGTTAGAGATTCCAACCTTTTAGACTTAGGTCAACTTGTATGTGGCACCCTTAGGCTCATATGATGTAATTTTGGGAATAAATTGGTTAACTGAGCATAAGGCTATAGTGAATTGTGAGGATAAGGTGGTAAACTATCTAGATTATGGAAACCCAGTTGAGGTTTGTGGAATGTAGATATCCTTAGACAAATTTCTTCGATGTAGCTCAAGAAGGCTTGTCAAAATGGGTGTGCAATTTATGCAGTGCATATTAGTAATCCTAACAATAAGGAGCTGTATTTAGATGACTATCCTATTCTCAAGGAGTTCCAAGACATATTCTCAAGGATGTTGAAAGAATCGGTATCCACTTCTGAGGATTGATGAACTGTTTGACCAAATGAAAGGAGCAATAGTTTTCTCCAAAATTGATCTCAAGTGAGGGTACCATCAATTGAGAATTAAGGAAGAAGACATTCTGAAGACTGCATTTAGAACTTGGTATGGACATTACGAGTTCACAATGGTACCTTTTGGTCTAACTAATGCACCAAAAACCTTTATGAACCTCATGAATAGTGTATTCAGAGACTACTTGGATGACTTTGTTCTAATTTTCATTGATGACATTTTGGTCTATTCAAAGACTGTTGAAGACATGATAGAAATTTGAGGATATTTTTTCAACAATTGAGAGAATGGAAACTCTTTGGGAAGCTATCCAAGCATTCATTCTATCAAGACAAAGTGAACTATTTGGGCCATATCATTTTAGTAGGAGTCTCTGTGGACCCCGAGAAGATCAAGGTGATCATTGAAAGGCCAGTGCCTCAAAATGTGTCAGAAGTCTATAGCTTCATGGGAATCGTAGGATACTATAAGAAGTTTGTGCAAGGGTTCTCCCAGATTGCATCTCCTATTACCTCACTCCAAAGGAAGGAAACACAATTTGAGTGGACTAAGAGGTGCAAGCAGGCATCCAAATCTTGAAGGAGAGGCTCACAACAACACCAGTGCTAACCATCCTTGATCCTAATGGGAGATTCATAGTAATCACATATGCTTTAGGAGAGGGATTGGGAACAATATTAATGTAGGACAAACAAGTAGTAGCATATGAATCAAGAAATCTCAAGCAACACGAAGTGAACTACGCGCCTCATGATTTAGAATTGGCGGCTATAGTTCAATACAAACCACTTAGGATTGAGATACATATTTACCTAGCCAAACCTTAATGCATGAAAAAGAAGGTGGTTGGAATTCCTTAGCAAGTATGACTTTGGAATTGAATATATAAAAGGGAAAGAGAATAGAGTAGTTGATGCTCTTAGTAGATGAAGAAATATGACAATAATGATCTCAATAAGGTCTAACTTGAGACAACAAGTGATTCAAAATCTGCCAGGGGATGAGCACTATGAGAGAGTGAAGAGCACCCTAGCAGTAAATCCTTCGGATCATCGGTTCGATGGGTATGGGATCGAATCAGATGGTATTATGAGATACCGGAGGAGAATGTATATTCTTGACTCTGGAGAGCTAAGAAAGTTTGTTTAAGAAGAAATTCACAATGCGCCTTATTTAGGACACCCCGAAGTATCCAAGATGATCATGGAGTTCAAGACTCTATATTTTTGGCCTAAACTCAAGAAGGATGTAGTGGAGTACGTAGCCAGATGCTTGGAGTACTAGTGAGTCAAGGCTACACACTTCATCCCAGGAAACCTTAAGGATGGATCATTGAGCTTGGCTAAGAAATTTGTCTAGGAGATCTTCCACTTACATGGAGTTCCAGAGACTATCATTTTTGATAGGGACACATGTATATGACTTTAGGGTTTTGGACAACCTTGAATGCTGCATTGGGGACTAAACTGAATTTCAACTCAACTTATCATCCTCAAACTGACAGGCAGACAGAGAGGGTGAATCAGATAGTCGAAGACCTCCTCCGATTGTATTGTATGGACCAACAGTATAGGTGGGAAGAATATTTTCCTTTGGTAGAGTTTCCTTAAAACAAATCCTATTATACATCCTTAGGCATGAAACCATTTGAAGCCTTGTATGGGCGGAAGTATCGTACCCCTATTAGTTGGGATAAATTGGAGGACAAGATCATAGTAGGACCTGAAATGCTTAAGGAAATGGAAGAACAAATGAGAGTCATTAAGAGTAGATTGAAGGAGGTGGCAGACTGACAAAAGAGTTATGCCGAAAAGAACCAAACTCTTAGACAGTTCACAACAAGGGACAATTTTTTCTTGAGAGTTAAACCTCATAAAAGTTCTATTTCTTTTGGAAAGTCTTCCAAGTTGGCCCCAAGATATGTGAGACCATTTGAAGTATTGGAAGTGATTAACCTAGTTGCTTATAGACTAACTCTACCACCTACTCTGGCTCGACTTCATAATGTGTTTCATGTTTCCTTGCTTAAGCCATATCATCCTAATGTGACTCACGTGCTTGATTGGCAATCCTTGCAGGTACAAGATCTAGGAGTGGTGTTAGTGGATCCCATTAGAATCCTGGATAGACACAACGTTAAGTTGTGGAGCATAGATATTGCTTAGTTTAAGGTCCAATGGGACCAATGCTCAGAGGACAATGCTACTTGGGAGGATGTGGAAGAAATAGAACACTCCTTTCCACATTTTCTTTCTTGAAAAGAAGTTCAATAATTTTGTTTTATTTTTTTTGGATTGAGATACTATGATATTTCATGCTTTAAGATTCTAATGTTGAAACATGCATATATATTTTTGATGTGATGTTCAAACATACATATATATTTTTGATGTGATGTTGAAACAAACATATTTTTTTTTTATGTGATGCTAAAACATACATATATAATTTGATGTGATGTTGAAATAGACATATATATTTTGATGTGATGTTGAAATAGACATATATATTTTGATGTGATGTTGAAATAGACATGTATGTTCAAAATTTGATATGATCTTTTATTTTGACTTACTAGACATCGAGACAATGTCTCTTCCAAGAGGGGAAGGATGTCATAACCCAATTTTATTGCATATTTATCATAATATGGTAAGTTGAATTATTGAAGAAATTCAATTTAATATTAAATGGAGAGTCTAGAATATTCAAAATTGAATGAAAGAAGTTGACTGATGTTGACTTTGTGAAATTTTGGAAATTATTTTATATGTTACCAAGAATTGAATGTTACTGATCAATTTGTAAGTACAAGTGTGTGTAGTTGCAGGGTGATAGGTTGAAGGACGAGAACATGGTTGAAGTAGGATTGTTTAGCCAAATCGAATGGTAAGCTAGTTGGAATCTGGGTGCACACACCACAAATGGCATGATATGACTTGCATTTGAATTAAATTGCATATATAAGAGAACAAATTTCCTGACTTGAATTACTCTATTATTGAAATTAATGGCTTGTAGATTAAAAATTGTCTACTTAAACTCAATGTTTTGAAGAAAATGAAAGCGAGTATTGTAAAGAAAATTTATTTGTGTGTGTGTGTGTGTATATATATATATATAGATGCTCAAAATGAAAATTCAAGTTCTTTGCTTTAAATGATAGTGTATGGAACTTATAAGCCATTACAAACAAACTTGTATATGAATGCATAAATAAATATATATACATGTAAAATAAATACAAAAACATACATACATACATATATATATATGTAAATATATTATTCGAATACAAGGTAAATGTGAATGGAATCATTTTAAACACATATAGATATATAAATATATGTATATATATATATACATACGTATATATATATTCAAATTCATATTGAATTCAAAGATGATAACCGATATATATATATTGTAATTGGACTGTCAAAATTAATGAAGAATTTGAAGGAAAATTCACTATGGACGTGGCCTGCCGAAAACATAAAGGCATTATTCAAAATTGGAGCCAACGACTATGGAAAGAAAAGCCATAATAGTAACACCTAGCTGCATGCAAGAAAACATGCTTACCATTTTAGAATGCATAGTGGTGGAAGAAAAGAAAGGAGCAATTTGGGAAAGAATTGACAAGCAACAAGGAAAAGGAAAAGAAGAATACACAATGGTGGAAAAATATGAGGAGAGCCTCGACCAAAAATATCAACCATTGAGGTAACTTAGTTCTTTTGAAATAATATCGATTTCATTCTCTTTATTTTCATGTTTAGCTAGTGGTTGTCACTGCATTTTTGATAAACCAAAAGCACAATAGCTTGCATAGTCTCTGTCTGTATGTCACGGCTTGAGCCGAAGGAAAGCCTTATCAACCACCCTCTAGGGGAATCACATGGCCTATGACCTACTTCTGTTTAAGTGCTTAGGATGGAGCCTTACTGGCTAGCCTCTGTGTTAGACTGAGGCATGTCACCTTATAGATGCGACTGTTATGTAAGTCGCTTGATAATGTTAGCCATGTGTTGGCTATCAAAAATATTATTCCAATTCATATGAGTACCTTATGGTGACTGATTTTGTAGAGGTTTGCATGCTGAACCTATGACAGAGGATTTATCCTCTGTGTTACCTTGATATATATCAACTGTGTTTTACTTTAACATATCGCCTTCTATTATCGACTGCCGATAATGGTAGGGAAAATCGTTCATTATTAAGAAATGTGGAAACCATATTTGCATAAAGAGGATGCCCTCGATTTGAAGAACCAATGGAATGTATAAGTTGGGTTTCATTGTAACCATGTAAGGATCGATCCTCATGATCAATAGGTTTCTTATTTGAATAAGAATAAAAATTGAGTCTGCATGACGTATAGTTCTACATACATTAAGGGATAAGTTAGAATGCCCATAAGGGAAATTTTGAATACATCTTTAAGGTTAAGAAAGGAAGACCTGACCATAGAAATGGGTTGAATCCAAAGCAACCTTGGTTTGTTGTTGCAACTTGATTAGGAAAAAGTATTGTTTGGACTTGAAACCTCCTTTCCTTCTTAACTGAAATATTTGCTCCAAAATTAGTTCGACAAACATATCAAACTTGGTTTCTTTATCTTATTAAAGTTGCTCATTGTAATTCCAGTGATGAAAGTGTTCAAGATCCGAATAATAGGCAATCTGTCGTTATGTCTAAAATTGGGCTATTTGATTTGATTCTTTTCAGTACACTGTGGAAGCCTATTCTATTTTAAAATAGAGAACATTTACTTGTAAAGTGATCATTTAGCATGTAAACAACTTGAGATCAATAGACAAAGTAAACAACATTATTTGTCTTTAAATGTAACTGTTTAATCTAAAACAATATTGTGTTGGTGAAAACAGTGGTTAATCTTTTGCAAAAAATTCTATTTTGTTAAAAATTTATCATTATAAGTTGGAAACAACCTTTCTCAATAAACTATTTAGCTGGAATCAACTTGTTTTATGACTGTTTAGTAGGAAACAACACTTGTTCTATTCAAACAATGAATGCACATGTGAAAATAGCTTGTTTAATGACTATTTAAGTAGGAAGCAATGCTTTTTCTATTTAAACAATGAATGTTCATATATAAAAATCTTGTTTTATGACTGTTTAGCAGGAAACAATACTTATTCTATTTAGACAATGAATGTTCATATGTAAATAGCTTGTTTTATAATTGTTCAGTAGGAAACAATACTTGTTTTGTTTAAACAATGAATATTTTTATGTAAACAACAATGTTATAATATCACAAATGTAAGAATGCAATAACAATACATGTGAAACTGTTAGCATGGATTTGTTCTATTTTCTTTATTTTTGACAAAGAAATGCCAAATGGAATGCTATTTTAAGATTGTAATTTGAATTAATGATTATTTCAGAATGTATGCACAAACTTTAACATTAGTAGGCACATATATGTGTATGCACATAGACTTCGTTTATGTACATACACATACTTGTGACATACCTTCTTTTGTTTTTAGTACCTTTTTAAAAGGAAACTGCTATGATGAAAAGTAGAAAATAGTCATAAGAATGATATGACTGCATGTTGAATTTCTCTGTGTATCATAAATTTGATTTCTGTTGAGAGAGTAAAATATAATCTGACTTTTCTATTGAAACATGAGTGAAAGAATATTCTAAATAGAACAATGATACCTTAGTTGAATAGAGCACCTATGGTTAGATGCTGCTAGAGGGTAGATAAATGTTATGTGATGTTTAGTAGAAAGTTATCTAGTATGTAGAATTTCTGGAAAAAACTGTGTGCAGATTTTTGGATCCAAAAATCTGCACACAGTTTTTTCCATAAATTCTACATACTAACTATCATGGACTGTGGAAACAAAATGTTATTAATAGAAAGTTATCTTCTGAGACGAGTTTCGAAATGGATTTCAGAGAGTATAGGTTTGCTTTACCATAACCTATTGTTTGTTGTTGTTGCGACACATTTATTATGCTTGTCCAAGATATAGTTCATTATGTATGTATGAACTCTATGATTTCACTCTCTTCCATTCCTAGCATAGATCTTGCACTTTCTTTTCTAACTTGTAGATAGAAATTGCATGTTGATGTATGGGCACACACCAGATTCCACCTTGCAGATTGTTCTCTTGCTAAAATTTTTGTGCAGGGTCTGGCATTCTTCAAGTCAGAAGAATATCGAGGAAGCGTAAGCTTCGTGGTTGGGTGGTAAAGCGCTTCAACCATGTTCTCGTCCACCAGTGGAGGCAAGTGTTGAAGAAGAACCTTAGTTGTTCACAAGACTATTATAGTCTATGATGTAACTTGATGTAATACATGTTGTCAAATAAAGTTTTCACCCTTGCTAAGCTATTAACTGTAGCAACTTATTGACACATGGGAACAATTCGAGGTTGTGGGTGACCTGGGAATGAAGTGGACCTCCAGATTATGGGCTGGTTCCCCTTAAGATAACTTGAGAATACTAAAGAATGATAAGGAAAAGAGTAAGAAGGATATACTTGAAGTTTAAAACCTATCACTAACAGGTGATACACCAAAGATAAAAATATGACAATACTGTTGAAACTCACAAAAATCTCAATAAATTTAAACAATCTCACAACACAGAGATTTATGTCTGCAAAAGAGATTCTATGTAAGGTTCTGACTGTTCTAATGCTTAACACAAGGAAAACAATGATGTTTTCACAGATAGAAATGCAATAGAAAGAGAACACTAACATAAACCTGCACTATGACATAATATTCTTTGCATTCAATACTGAAGGAATCTGATAAAATAAAGGATTACATAGAATTTTATCATGCAACTCACAACCAATACTAAACAACAAAGGAAATTGGTGAAGGAAATGACTTTCTATTGAGAAAAAGGAGTTTTTGGTATTACAAATCTGTAGTATTCATAAAATGAGTTACAAAGTCTAAAATTCTCTTTCAACAATCTCTTAACCAAGAACTCTCTTTTCAAAAAGGCAAAAATGCCATATATACAAAAAAAACTAAAAAGTTTCAGCCTCCTGCCCTAGGGTTTACAAAAAATGAGTCAGTTCTTGAACACGTCGGCCCTCAGATCTTTTGGAATAAAGTTAATGATGCATTCAATGTGCATCCCTCTATCCATGTCGGTGAAAAGATCACCCTTAGGAGTGGCCTTCAGATCTTTTGAAACCATCACATTAACTTCTGGCCCCTGTGTCTGACCTCGAGACTTCTTTGAAGAGCTGCTTTGAATGTTCTGAAGTATGGTCATTAATATCAATCCACCTTTTCCAGCCGACATCCCAACTGTCCTTGTGGTCTCTTCCTTTCTTATCTCCTCTTGTTCTAGACCCTTCCGCAAGTTGACCCTCTTCAAGAAGCAACATCAGATTTATCCTGCTTAGATCTTTACAGACGAACACCACTATCCACCAAACCGATTCATCATCTCATTCACAGAGCAGATCCATACCACTCACATTCTGTTGATCTTATTCACAGGACGGTCGCCACAATCAAACTACCACTGGTTCGCCCTCAGCTTCCTCTGATTGGTTGAACAGACACCACGTAAGATTTTTAGGCGGTCAAAAGTCGTTCAAATAGAATCGCATGTCGGTGAGACACTAGCCGTGTCTCCCCGATGTGATTATACTCCACAGTAGCAATCAGCATAGCTTAGAACTGTCGGAAAGACTTCACATCGAGTTGCAAGAGTTATATCGATATCCAACACTATCACCCAGACCATCGCTATTGGTAAGACATCATAGCGATCTCTCAAGTCCTACCGATGTCAAAACACCTATCGACGAGACTATAACATTCATTGGCAAGAGTCTCAACGATCCTCCATGTCACACCGAAGAGTTAAAAACCATTCGGTGAGACCTCACCCCGTCAGCAAGATATTATACCGAAGCCACAAACCTTCGGCGAGACCACCATGAGTCGGCGAGACATTATGCCGAACTCAAAAAATTCTCACTGAGCTCAAACCCTTTCAGCGAGACTTCCTCTGGTTGGTGAGACATCACACTGAGCCCTTCATCTTTCGGCGAGACCTCACCTTGTCGGCCAGACTTCTCCCCGATGACAAATCCTTTCGGTGAGAGGTCCATTTGTCGGCGAGAGGTCACACCAAAGGAAAACCATTCTCCCTGACGCTAACCTTGTGAACAACTGTCGGCAAGAGGTCCTCGGTCGGAGAGAGATAGAAAACTTCATGGTGACCAAAATGTCTCGGCGACCAAAGGAGTTCAAATGAATATAACACACTGCTAGTTGGCAAGACATTCAACTGGTCTCAGCGACTTTCTTCTTTGAGGAGTTTTATGCCAGATCTGACTGAGGCATACTTTCCAACATACTTTCTTATGAAATAGCATCAGATGAAGACCTTCCGAATGAAAACCGAACACCTGCACGCTGGGCTCAACCCTTATGGGAGCCACATTTAATCCACGTGCCAAATTTAAAACATAATTTTCCCCTGATTGAGCTCGCAGGTGAAAATCAGGTAACATTTCTGGCCACCTCAGCTGGATGTTTGCCTGCTAAACATGCAAACCAGTAGCCTAGGCCTATCCATTGGGTATGGAGTCCATTTTTTGTTTCATTCTGCTTTGACTTAGAAAACTATAAATCAGCTTCAAAATAAACAAACTGAAAGGAAACTACTGCAACTCTATTGAAGACAGAATTTGAAAAAGACCAGGTGCAGCAACTGCACTTTATTGAAAGCAAAACAATACTAGAACGAAAATGTGCCACGGGGCACTTATTGAAAGAAAAAACCAAAAATTCTACCCTACCCTACACTAACCAATAAGAAATTGGTCAAACAAAACCATTCACAGGATGATTGAAATAGCTGCCCTTTCTCCTCAATATGTAATGATTCTCAAGCTTAATGGAAGCTGAATAAAGATGGTACACTAAAAAATGTTTAAAAATGCAATGCATTGCCTCATGAAAGAGGGTAACAAGTTCACTTACCTCTTTAAACTGATCATATGCATTTGTATTCAAAGGAGGATAAGTAAATTGAACACACTCTTTTTCAACTACAAGTACATCCTTTATGCCACTTTCAGCTGTGGCTCCATGTGTGAGTGCTTGATTAACCATTGGTGCTTTATTAAACTCCATTTGGGCTAAATCTCTGATTGGACAACCCCTTGTAAAGACAAAAATTGAGCTCTCCTTGATGGTCTCTTGCCCATTCACTGTTGTTTTATAGCCTTGGCTAGAAAAGTCTAACCCCTGTGACTGACTTAGTGAGAAAAAAGAAGCTTCTTCAGTAAGCTCGAGTTGTTCATGATTAACTTCATCAAGAGGTAATAGTTCAACACCCAAATCAGTACAAAAAGTTTCTAAATTGTTCCAAAAATATCCTCTTCAATGTCTTCTTTACTTTTCTGATCAGAAAGACTAATTTCAGGCCTAATGCAGTTCTCATCTAGCTTTGATAAAGCATCAAAATCACCCTCTTTGCAAAACAGTAAGTCCAGTTCAGGGACTTGTTCAACTTGATGGGTATTTTCATGCACATCAAAATGTGGCTCTCCCTGAACAGTGCTACTTAAACCTCCTTGTTCGCGAGTAAAGACTTGAAACTCACCTTCACCTTTATGCAACAATAAATCAACATTACCTCCATCAACCTCATGTTGGTCCAATTCTTCATCCTTGTAAATGAAGTAAGGCAGATCATCAAATGAGAAGATTAACTCTGCCTTTTGATTCTCAGCTATGTTCATTACAACAAGCTGCTCAACCTGATTCTCCTCACCTTCTTGCAAAAGTTTAGATTCCTCATTTTCCAGTATTGAGTAAAACTCGACAATTACCTCCTCTCCATCAAGTTGAGAGAATAGAGATAGTCCCTTATTCCAAGCTGTAAATTGACCTTTCTCAATAGCTACTTCCATTTCATCCTCTTGTCATCCAACTTGAACTTGAGAGATTTCCTCCTGTCCAATTATTTGCTGCTGCAATTGATGACACTTAATGGCTAAATGCAAAAGATTCACATTCTTAAGCTTTTCCTAGAGGATTAAGTTATCTTGATCAATAAGTTGCTCCTCCTCTGCCTTTTGAACATTAGAGCTTAGTTCCATTTGAATTTCTGATAATGGAGTCTCACAGGGTTGAACGCACGTTCCCTTCCAACTTGGAATCTCAAAACTAGAAGGCTGACTTGAAAACTTAGAAAGTAAGTTTTGCTTAAAACTTGAAAATTTGGACTTGGGAATCTTCTCCTGAACAGGTTGTTCAGGAACATGGAAGGCTGATTGAAACTCCTGCTTTTGTTTTTGTGCAAGTAAGTTTTTCATTTTCTCTTATTTAGCTGCAATTTGTCTAGCAGCAACCTCCTGTTAATACTCTTGGACCTCTATATCCTGTTGATGTTGAATATAAGATTGACAGGCAAGCTCTTCCTCCTGCACAAAAAACTCTTTCTCTCTCTTAATATCATCCATCTGCCTTTGGAAATCAAGCAATATCTTATGAATATCGCTAACTCTCGTATTAGCATTTTGGGGCTGGTTATTGAAACTACCATGTTGCTTTTGTGTAGAAATGAGTTCTTGTGGTTGAATCTGAGCGTATGTTGGGCGACATTGAGATTGAGCAAGAGTGGGAGGGTGGGAGGCATGATAAAAATGATGGAACTCTGTTGCTACAGGGTCATTTGGAATAATGACAGCAGATTGTTCTGTATAATATGGTTGATAAGAGGACATATATGCAAGGTTTTCATGGAATGGAGGGTGAAAGGCCATATTTCCATGAAAACCTGACATCTCTTTTCCATTCAAATTAGATTTCCTTCCAAAAAACTTAAAACATGTGAGCACTTGAGCTACTGAAACCAAAAAATTTCCACACTCGGAGTCGCCAGGTATGTGATTGAACTTGCCTCCAAGAGGCTGAAACTACCGCTGTACACACCAAACAGCAGTAACATAAGGACAAGAGAGACTGAAAATTAGTTCTCAGTCCCACCGGGCGTGCCAAAAATTGTTGTCAAATAAAGTTTGCACCCTTGCTAAGCTATTAACTGTAGCAACTTATTGACACATGGGAACACTTCGAGGTTGTGGGTGACCTAGGAATGAAGTGGACCTCCAGATTATGGGCTGGTTCCCCTTAAGATAACTTGAGAATACTAAAGAATGATAAGGAAAAGAGTAAGAAGGATATACTTGAAGTTTAAAACCTATCACTAACAGGTGATACGCCAAAGATAAAAATATGACAATACTGTTGAAACTCACAAAAATCTCAATAAAGTTAAACAATCTCACAACAAAGAGATTTATGTCTGCAAAAGTGATTCTATGTAAGGTTCTGACTGTTCTAATGCTTAACACAAGGAATACAATGATGTTTTCACAGATAGAAATGCAATAGAAAGAGATCACTAACATAAACTTGCACTATGACATAATATTCTTTGCATTCAATATTGAAGGAATATGATAAAATAAAGGATTACATAGAATTTTATCATGCAACTCACAACCAATACTAAACAACAAAGGAAATTGGTGAAGGAAATGACTTTCTATTGAGAAAAAGGAGTTTTTGGTATTACAAATCTGTAGTATTCATAAAATGAGTTACAAAGTCTGAAATTCTCTTTCAACAATCTCTTAACCAAGAACTCTCTTTTCAAAAAGGGAAAAATGCCATATATACAACAAAAACTAAAAAGTGTCGGCCTCCTACCCTAGGGTTTACAAAAAATGAATCAGTTCCTGAACACGTCGGCCCTTAGATCTTTTGGAATAAAGTTAATGATGCATTCAATGTGCATCCCTCTGTCCATGTCGGTGAAAAGATCACCCTCAAGAGTGGCCTTCAGATCTTTTGAAACCATCGCATTAACTTATGGCCCCCGTGTCCGACCTCAAGACTTCTTTGAAGAGCTGCTTTGAATGTTCTGAAGTATGGTCATTAATGTCGATCCACCTTTGCCAGCCGACATCCTAGCTATCCTTGCTATCTCTTCCTTTCTGCTCTCCTCTTGTTCTAGACCCTTCCGCAAGTTGACCCTCTTCGAGAAGTAGCATCAGATTTATCCTGCTTAGATCTTTACAGATGAACACCATTGTCCACCAAACCAATTCATCATCTCATTCACAGAGCAGATCCATACCGCTCACATTCCATTGATCTTATTCACAGGACGGTCGCCATAATCAAACTACCACTGGTTCACCCTCAGCTTCCTCTGATTGGTTGAACAGACACCACGTAATATTTTCAGGCAGTCAAAAGTCATTCAAACAGAATCGCATGTCAGTGAGACACTATCCGTGTCTCCCCGATGTGATTATACTCCACAACAACAATCGACATAGCTTAGAACTGTCAGCAAGACTTCACATCGAGCTGCAAGAGTTATATTGATATCCAACACTATCGCCCAGACCATCGCTATCGGCAAGACATCATAGCGATCTCTCAAGTCCTACCGATGTCAAAACACCTATCGGCGAGACTATAACATTCATCAGCAAGAGTCTCAGCGATCCTCCATGTCACACCGAAGAATTAAAAACCATTTGGTGAGACCTCACCCCGTCGGCAAGATATTATACCGAAGCCACAAACCTTTGGCAAGACCACCATGAGTCGGCAAGACATTATGCCGAACTCAAAACATTCTCCCCGAGCTCAAACCCTTTCGGTGAGACTTCCTCTGGTTGGCGAGACATCACACCGAGCCCTTCATCTTTCGGCGAGACCTCACCTTGTCAGCTAGACTTCTCCTCGATGACAAATCCTTTCGGCGAGAGGTCCATTTGTCGGCGAGAGGTCACACCGAAGGAAAACCATTCTCCCCAATGCTAACCTTGTGAACAACCGTCGGCAAGAGGTCCTTGGTCAGAGAGAGATAGAAAACTTCATGGCGACCAAAATGTCTCGGCGACCAAAGGATTTCAAATGAATATAACACACTGCTAGTTGGCAAGACATTCAACTAGTCTCAGCGACTTTCTTCTTTGAGGATTTTTATGCCAGATTTGACTGAGGCATACTTTCCAACAGACTTCCTTGTGAAATAGCATCAGATGAAGACCTTCCCAATGAAAACCAAACACCTGCATGCTGGGCTCAACCCTTATGGGAGCCACATTTAATCCACATGCCGAATTTAAAACATAATTTTCCCCTGATTTAGCCTGCAGGTGAAAATTAGGTAACAATACATTCATGTACTTGGTGGAAAATGTACAATGTAATGACTTTGAGGCCTTAGGAGCCAAGTCAAACCTAATATTGTAATTTGACTTTGGAAGTGAATATATGAATCTTTGACTCATTTTAAATTGACATGTGTAGCTATGATTGACTTTAGCCACTAGTTATGTCTTTTTAATTTGGAGTATATTCATGTGTCATTTTAAATAATATTAATTAAATAATAATTTCGAATGGGTTATTACATCCACAAATCTCTATACTCTCATTCTTTACTTCTTCAATAACTCTGCTCCGCTTTTCTGCAATCATAAATTTATCAAGAAATTAATGTCTTTCTAAGACTTCTAATTTTGCCTCGATCTTTCTCAGCTCCTCATGAACATGTTCGTTTGCAAACTGTCTCATTTCCACCCTTATCACAGGTTTCCTCACAAATATCCCCTTCTCTTCTACTGCATTGTTTCCTACCCGCAACAATCTTTTTGAGATTTCCACAATCACTTCCTCTTCTCTACCTATAGGTCCTTGTGTAGACTACCTCACATTCAGTGATCTATTCATACACTCAAGATCACTGGCTCGATACTATTTGGTGAAAACAAAAGATACCCTAGTTGCTCACAAACCCACAATGCAATGCAGTCTCTGCTGCAACAAAAGAACACTCACAAAAACAAAACAAATGCCAACAAAGTTTGTAATTTTATTGCATTAAATTAACTCATGAAAATTACATCAAATAGAAAAATAATTTGCCACCAGAGAGCATACGAAAATCTCCACATCTCGCCACATCATTCCCCTGTTTCCTTGGCTTTACTATTGCCCCATCTCTACTCAAAAAATTGCTTATATCCTTTTCTTACATACAACAAATTACATTTGCTTCTCCCTTCATATTCCCATGCAACTTCCTCACTATTTTCTTAGTCACATTCTTACTTTTCTCCGATGCCCCTTCCATTCCTTGAACTTTCCATAGACTTTTCTAGCTCTTACTAATTCCCATGCAACATCAAATTTTTGTCTTTTTCTCCAGCCACCTCCCATGTTGTCCACCTCTCTGTTGTTTTAATTGTTTTTGAATTAAAAATAAAAAAGGTATTAACTATCCCCTTTTCCATGCCACCACCAAGTGGAGGTTTAAAGGTTTTAAAGAAAATTTAAGAATGAGTAGCCAACACTAATTCCCACGCCCCACTAATGCCCATATTTAGGCATGAAAAATCTGACAACATCATGCATCTTTAATTTATCAAAAATGTTTCCTTCTAATAAGTGTGGAAACCTGTCCAATTAATTACAATTTTTATTTTATTTTAAAGCTAAAACTTGCAACTTGGAAAATGCCTTCAAACAACCTACTATCGACATTTAAAATTGATATTAATTTGAATACCTTGGTCTACAAAAACATTAAATTACTTGCATCACCATCCATTAAATTATTAGAATTAACATCTTAATTTTGCAATGACAATCTTGAAAAAGAATAATTGGCATAATTGCAACAAGAGTGTCAAGTGTAGACCTAGGTGCTGATAGGGGAACAATCAAAGTTCTTTGATTCACACGAAACTTGGTGAGTATTCCCAAAATGATGTCCTTAGCTCCTTAATAAAACGATTTTACTCCAACCCTCCAAAATCTTGAGATTTTTTTATTTTTATAATTTGTCGACATTTTTTAACAAACTTTTGACATTAAAATATCTCAAACTGGAAAAGGTATGACTTTGACTCTTTTTTCAAATTCCATGTGCTACCTCCATGAATTCCCCTACTAAAGTATTTCACTCTAGTCCTTACGAGTTTCACATAAATATTTTTTGAAAATTGCCTGCGAAGCCCTAAAATGACAAATTGACAAAAAATGACTTTATGCAAATCTGAACACACCAGGAGCTTTCCAAAGCTGAGAGATGCCAAATGAACCCCAAAACACACCAAAACTGAAATTCAAACCCGAAGCTTATTTTTTTAACTGATGTTAATTGCTAGTATGCCCAGATACTCCTGCATCAATATTATTATAATTGTCTTCCTTCATAATGTTGTATTTGCTAGTTATGATAATTATTCTCTTGAGAGTTCACTTAGTGTGAATTAAACTTTAGTGGTATGTGTGTCAAGTTGATAGATATAATATTTTGAAGGTCTCATATATATTAATCATCATGTTTGTTATATCTCAACACTTTGATTACTTAGGGAATTATTGGTATACTTCTTCTTTGACTTATTATTTAATAATTTAAATACTCATCATATTATTCAAACTTCAGAATTATTTCTATTTCAAACTTTTAATGATAATTAAAATTCCAAATTAGGGTCGAACCTTGAATTGGTGTCAATGCAAATTTTGAGTATAAATCATAAATTTGAAAGGGATTAATCAAGTATCAAACTTATATAGATTTTAAAATATTTGATAAAAGTCTAAAAATTTGAGTTTCTGACACTTTAATTTATATAAGTTATATAAAGATTGAAAGTTTTTTTTTCGAATGAAATACATAATTTAATTATCAAAAGATTTAATATATATTTTTAAAATAAAATCAAAATTTTAAATAAATATATATTAACAAAAATATGTGATTGAGATTTAAGACATGTATTTTTTTAATCACTATACATTTTTTAATTTAAAAATTGATTTTAAAAGTTTTAGAATTCGAATCTAATTCCTTTTCATTTTGTAAAATTTGATTTTAGATATTTGGGATATCATTGCAAACAATATAGAAATGGTTCAAAGATATCAACCCCGACCTCTCAATATGACCTTGGCCTTTGAAAGATACATACTAGAGTCGGTGTCAATTTACAAGATGTAAATTCAAATTGTAAATGTAAAATGCTTTTGAAAGATAAATGTAAAGTTCAAACTAGAGTCAGTGTTGATTTACAAGATGTAATTTCAAATTATAAATATAAAATGTAAACACGTCACAACATAAAAGGAAGATCAAATATCAAACCATTGACCATTGAGCCTTATGAACCTAATTGAAATGAAATCAAATGGAATATTTTAATAATGTCCATGAGGCCGCATAAGCCTATGGGACCCAGGAACAACACAAGACCACCAATGAAGAAAAACACCCTAACATTTTGTGATCTTCTTTTGAGATCAACTCTTCAACAGTGAATTTTGATGATGTAGTTTGTCGTTTTGTCCAACCTTGCCTCCTCAAACAAGGTACTTAAGTTATCAACTTGTAAGGTGTCCCCATAACTGACCCGAATATCTTTATATGTCGAGCACTCCATAACAAAGTGCCATTATGTCTCCACCATTCCCTTGTCACAAAATCAACATATTCTTTTATACCACTCCTCTTTAGGTACCATCCATATGCCCGTTTCACATCTAAGATGATGTGAACTAGTTCATAATTGAACTATCAACATCTATGCTTTCCATTTAATATTCGCTCCAAATCAATCCAAAGTTTTAGAATTTGAATCTAATTCCTTTCCATTTAAGACAAAATACAATCGATCCAAAGTCTAATCCCAAGGTTTGCAAGTCCAAATTGCAAATGCAAAACGTAAACGTGTCGTGAATCCCTAGTAGTGCAATCTAGAGTCTACTATCACTTTACAAAATGTAAAATGTATACAAAATGTGAATCCTGAGCTATGCAATTTGAAGTTTAGCCTCAAATTACACATTCAAATAGCGAGTTACAAATGAAGGCCAAAGCCTAAACTGCAAGGCACATGGGAGGAAGTTCAAATGCCCTGATTGCGTGATATAAGCAGAAAATGGATTTGTGGAAGGAAAGGTTTTAGAGGACATACAAATGAGAATAGTAGATTTCTGCATCTCCTTCACACCTATGCCAAGATGGTTGTTTGGATGTCTATCCAAGAATAATAAAGGGTTTGCACAAATGGATTTGTTTAAAATGTGGAGCTATACACACAACATGCCAACTGTTTGACATAATGTGGTCTCATCAAACACCCCAACTTAAGGATCTTGATGCAGAGCAAAGGAATCAACTAAACCAACTTGACACAATTTGAACAATGATCCATCATCAACAATGACAAAATGCAACCTGAGTCATCTTGAGAACGTTGCTATAATGGCCTAATGGGCACTTAACAAAGAGAACAACATAAAACTTGCAAATATTTGATTTTTTAGGCCTTTAACAACTCATGCTGAGTTTGAACCGGGAAGCCCCTCCCTCAAGAACAGTCTTGTTGATAAGAATCCCTAGGCTAAAAACCTTGTCTCCTATTCCGAAGATTCCCCTGATTCTGAGGCGTCAGGTGCCAATAATACTGAGCCAAGTGTCAACCCGTTGTTGGATAGAACTGCTAGAGCCAACTCCCCTGTTACTCCAGACCCTGATAAAACTTGTTTTAACATTGGTAGGCTGTGGATGTTCTGAATTTAGCTAAAAATAGTGCTGATACCCATTTCAAACTTTCGAAATGGACTTTCAATGAAATTAATGAGCTAAAGATAAAAAATTGGGCCCTTCAAAGTAAATTGGAAGAGTTGGGAGCCAAGATTGCTGCGATTGAAAAGAAAGATGTGGATCGAAAAGATCACAGATTCAACAAAGAAACTCTGTACCACGTGAACATGAACACAAATATTGAAACTGAGGTTGAGAAAATGAAAAACACCATCAAAATTGTTGCAGAGAAAAATAATCGAATGGCCAAACACAACACCATAATAATTAATGCTATGACTGAGAAGCTAGACAAAGCCCAATAGGGGTCTCTGGTGGTGGATCTGGAGGAAACCAAGTATAAAATCCAGGAGATGGATGCTGGCATTTCAAAGAGAACCAGAGCCAATCTGAAGAGAAAGGCTCCCCCTACTCCGAAGATGATTCAAATTTTTAATAAGGGTGTCCATGACATGCAGAACTTGGAGGCAGAGACAGAGTCTATCCTTAAGACTCTGGGTTAATTGCGGCCAATTTTTTGTTGTCTACTCTGCTGGCTCTTTTTGCTTGACCTTTCTGGTCTGTTGCAGTTGGCTGCTGCTTGCTCCAGTCTTTACCTTTTGTGCAGCTGGTGTTTATTATTGGACTTTTGTTTCCTATCTTTAATGTAGTAAATTTTGTGGTTCTGGGTCCCTGTAAAACCTTTTTTACCCTTTATCAAAAACATATTTCATTGATCCCAAGTCCAACCATAAACAAACTATGCATAGCTTTGTTCAAACATCAAGAAAACCATGTTTCTTTGACCACTCCACCAAAATGAAACACACAATCTACCATAACTCATGAAAATGAATAAATGAATCTTTTTCCTTTAAAGGGTTTTTAGAACATGTAAAAATATAAATTTTCACCAATTTTTATCACTTTTTGATGGTGGAATAAAAATATATGAATTTTTCTTATCTGTTGGAAACCCTAGTTCCTGAACTGAGTAGTCTTCACCAAAATTGTCTTAAATCAATCAAAACCCAATGAAAATTGATCAAACCAAGTGAAAATGAAACTAGATTCAAATATCTAACATTTCCAACAGGTCTAAGGTCTTTATTTAATCTGTACAATCCGTACCATTCTCTGCAACATCCTGCAACTTCCAGAGAAAACAATCCCATTGGGCTGCCAATGGTAAAATGGTCATAACTTTCTCCAAAGTCAATGAAAAAAAACCAAACCAATTGAAAATGAAAGCTAGTTCATTCCTCTATCAATAAAAAATAATTTTAGATCCGTACAATGTCATACAGAGCCGTACAATGTAAAAGAACAGGGTAGAACATTGGAAATTGCAAAAAAAATCATGTCTTCCTTCATAAATTCTTGTTCAAACTACATACCAAACCCCCATTCAACTTGGAGGCCCATTTTTATGCTTTTAAAATCAAGTTATGCCCCCAAACAACCTAAAACTACCATTTAACAACTTTTAACAAACTTTTAAAAAGTTGTCATTTAACAAGAAGAGTTGTTATGACAACATTTTACAACTTTTGACAATGTTTTCATTTTTCAACTAAATGACACCAAACCTTCATCAATGACTCCAAATGACTTCAAACATATATAAAATGGACCATTCAACCTTATTAAAGCATTAAAACACATAATTTAATGAATTTATACAATATGGCCTCATGGAGGCTTGAATGCAACGAGGTTCTCCTGCACCAGACCTACACAAAATGGTCGTAGAAATAAAAGCTTTAGAATTTTTTGATCAAATCTAAATTCACATATTTAAAGCATTTCCATTTGAGATAATACAAGAGCAAACAAGGGCGCAATAGATGGGCGAGATTTAAAATCAATTGCTGGTAATTCATCAGAATGGCTTCATGCTGCAATAGGTTCCGTCAAATATACAACACAAAGTTAATCGATGTATGGAAAGAATTATAGGGGTCGATGCTATGGGGTCTTATCACATGGTCAAATACAAAGAAATTTACACAACACAATTTAACTTGCAAATGTTTTATCTTTTTAATTATTCAAATTTGGAAATGAATTATAATAGTTTTGAGGAGTACAATCAGATATGCATTACCAAAAAAAATGATCTATAGACAAAAAAATTTGTCCCCTTTTTTTCCTTCTCAATTTTTGTCTTTGATCTCGTCCTTAATCTTGCTGCGAAGGTTTTTTTTATGTTTTCCTTAAGTATTTTTTACAATTGATTACATGAGAATATTCAATTGTTATACTTGATTTTGTTGAGCACCAATTGAAGGCACACCTTAAAATTTTCTTTCAAAACCTTGGAGCAATTTTGGAGCCTTTGTTAGATGTTCAAGGAGTTCTTGAAACTTTTGTCAACTTTCGACAATTGTTTCAAAACCTTACCAAAAATTCGAAACTCAAAATTTGAAACAACTTTGGAGGCTTTTCCAAAATTCTCCATTCATAAAGGTTGTGAATGGCTTGTTGGTGTTTGATTGGGTTTTCACAACCTTGTTAGATGCCCACAAGGTTGTGACAACCTAGTTGAGGGTCGACATAGGTTTAATAACCAACATTGAATGTTGAAGGGTCTTCTTAAATTCTCTTCATACTACCAATATGCCCTTTGTTTTGATTTCTCTTGAAGTTCTAAAAAATGCTTCAAACATCGACAAGGTTGTCACAACCTTGTTGGAAGCCAACAATGGTTTTTAAATCACCTAAAAGTTCTGACACCACTTTCTTTGAAGACTTTACAAAGCTGGTTTTGAATGGTACGATGGCTTTGGAACCATGGCGAAACTCTAACACCATCTTCTATGAAGCTTCCTTTCAAAAAAAAGAGTTAGCTACTATCAAATGATGCAATTTTGGGAAACCAAGAAAAACTTCGCCACATTCTTGAAAGAGCTATGAAAGTACTATTGAGAGTTGAAGCAATTGTGAGAACCATGTTGGAAACTAATGAGGTTGTGGAAACCTCTTCGAGGGTTGACACGTGTTAAAAACCTCCCTATTTTGTTGATGCTTTTGGACTTAGAGAAATTTTAACCATTTAAATTTGAAGATTCTCCCAAGTAGTTATAAAAAAATAAAAATGAATTAAAACAAAAATTGGAAAATATTTTTGGGTGATGTAGGATTCCTTGTGGACTCAAATGCTCTTGCATCAACTATGCACCACCATTATATGCAAGTTTTGACTACTTTCCTATTCAAATGCGCTTGCTTGATTATTCTCATTGGATGGTGACCACAATGGAGGATATGTTTTCACTATATCTATTATGGATCCCTATAAAAAATTATTACAAAACAAATTCAAACTCTTCTTATGTGGATATTTGTTTCAAAGAAGAGAAAAAAGAAAGAGCTCATTGTTCACTTGATGATTTAGATGTTAAGATTTGCGGAAAACAATATTTAGAGTCTTTGAATGTTGAGTGTAGAGCTAAGAATGCCTAGTGTGATGATCATGACAATGAAAATAAAAAGAGTTTTGATGAAAATAGAACTACTTTATAGTATACTAGTAACCTTTTCATAGGGTACAAAGGAAATGAAATCAAATGGAGAGAAATAAGGACTCAAACATCTAAGTGTCCTTGGTTTAGGGACTTAAATGGTGTATCTAGTTTGGACAATGGAATTGTAGTGGATGTTTGATGTCATTTAAAAATAATAGAGTTATACTTCTCAAAGTATAAAAGGTGGAATAAATGGGCAAGATAATGTCAATGAATCTTCTTTGCAAGGTGTGGATGAACATGATGTTGAAATATTGTGTGCAAAGTCTCGAAAAAAATTGTTAGCCTCTTGTTCTAAGAAAATTTGAGATGTTATAGAATGTGGATATTTTTCTCCTAATGAGATATCATATTATCTAAGATATAAAGGATTGTTCCCTAAAAATATTTCAATGACGAATGCAAATGTATCCCCCACTAGAAAACTATAGTAATAGAAGCATGTAGAAGGTGGATCTCAATGATTACGAGAGAGTTGATTTTGCCACATTTCTTTCAAGAGGAGGATCATCTAAAATTCCTTGAGATGTAGCATATGCAAAAATGGTTCTAAAAACAATTAAGGAAAAAAATATAATTCATATCAATTTACAACAACCTGAAGAAATGGATGAGCAGACTTGATGATACACTCTTGTTGCATGGAGAAATTGTGTAGTCAAAATTGCAAGCTACAATGAACTTTGACATTCATGGCTTTTGTGTGCTAGATAAATATGTAAATAGCTTCATTGGAAATAGATTAATGGTCCAAAGAATTTTGATTTTGGTGTGGATTTGTCTCATAAGGTGTAAAAAATAAGAGATTGGAACATTATACGCTTTATAGAAGGATCAATTTGGCATAAGGGAAGTGCCAACAAAGGAGAGTTTGGAGTGAGAGCATGATCATGGAATAAGAACATATAAGCAACTAAGACAAACACACAAGTGAATGACATAGAGAAAGCATTTGGATTAGGGAGTAAGAAGTACACCTTGACTATCATAAATACTATGATACCATGTAAGGTGAATTATGGAAGGTCATAGAAGCAAGATTACCATGCCCATAAGAAGATTATCATGTTATTTCATCTCAATAAAATACCACTTAAGATGCCATACAAGAGAGAGAACATAATCACCTCATACGGACTATGACCCCAATCTTATAGTCCATTAAAGTTTGTCATATCAACAAATATACATTAATGGATAACCATACATAAAACAAAAAGACTATTTTAACCATAAAGGTTAAGCATATATACATAATAAGTAATCTCATTTCAAAAGGACAATCAAGCAACTCAAGCACAATTATATCATATAACTTGTCAAACCACCTAAGCACAAGGGACAAACATGGTGATTATGGATAGTCATTCCATGCAAGTAAGAAGGTTGCAAAGAGAATATGAAAAAGGGATGAAGGGTATAGTGAACCAAGTGATAGGACAATTAAAATCAGGTATATGGTTGAGATGCAAGATGTTGAGTCTTTGAGAGGAAGAATATGGAAGTCAGGATGTTTTTCAATTTATAATAGGGGGTGCCACAAGTTATCATCTTGTACAAGAGCTTAGTGATTTTGATGTTTGGAGGAAGCATATGTGCTAATAGAATTTATCATCAATTTAGAAAAATCTAATGAAAAGAGGCACATTTTATGTGGGCTTATCACATAGAAACTTCATGTACATTTGGCAAGAGAAAAAATGTAGAACTTGTGCCAACTACTGCTTTGAGACTACATTTATTTTATTTTGTATATGCAAAAAGTCCCAAAATCATTCATTATGATAGGTAAGAATTCATGGGGAATAATTTACCAAGTTGATTTTTTATGATTGACTAATATCATTGATTTAATTAATTGTTAAATTTTATTTAGAAGAATTTGATGTTTTTTCATTGTTAACTACAAGATATTGGTGTAGCCGGCATGCTCATGTTAAAAGAATAAATGTTTCTCATGGAAGATGAAGACTACAAACACAAAATGCAAATTGTTAAACTAATAGAAAAAATTGATACCAGTTGAAGGCAAAGTGGAGAATCTTATTGATAGAGAAATTCATAAGGTGTAACTCTCACATAGAAGCAAGGTCAAGTTGCTTGTTCTTCAAATGAGTCAAGATGGGGATGATGAATGTGAAGATTGGCCTAATATGGTTCTTATCAAGATAGAACTTGATAGGGTTTTTAATGCCCAATTGTAGGATATGGTCTTATGGAAGATGTGCAAGACACTTGAGCGACATGTGCATGAGAAAATGCATGTCTACAAGTCAAATTTTGACTTGAATGTAATGAGGGAATATAATATGAATAACAAGTCAAAGTGACCATTTTTTTCCCATTGTATTATCTCCTTTGTGAGTTTATGAGGGATTGGTTGCTTGTCCTCCTTATCCAAAAGTTCCTATTTATACTCATTGTTAACTCATTGTAAAGGGTTGGAAACCCATGGAAGCTCAAATTTGAATACAACATACCAATTTTTTCTCTTTTTTATAAGTTTTCACTTTTAATGGAATATTTTGATCTCTAATATAATTTAATTTTATATTACCATGCATTTAATTCATTGAATGTCAAATGAATTTGATATGTGTTTATACCACTGATGGTTACTTGAGGGTGAGGCATTATGTGTGGCTAACCTACAAACTTCCATGCAAGATAAAATTCAACATTAACTACATGTGTGGTTGTTGCTCCTTCAAAGGTCACACCATTTTATGCTTGGATTGTGGGTAATGGGTTCAATAAAGATTAATTTCTAATTATATTTTTCCATTCATAAAATGGTGTGCCCAGGTTGATGATATTCCCTCCCCCCTATCCTTTTTGCTATTTTTCATATTGATGATAAATTAGGGTTAGTTCTAGGTTTTTTATAATAAAATTTATTCACAAAAGGTAGAAATTTTAAACAATTCTCAACTTCAATATGCTAAAAATTTACACCTCAACACATATTTTGCTATCCTAGGAATTAGAATTGAATTCTTAAAAAATGGAATGAATTTTCATGAGCAACATTTTGTATTCTAGTTTGCAAGAAAGGATGGCTCGACTGCTAGGCGGGAGAAGGAGCGGGGCTCCTAATTTGAATTCTACAGCTGAAACTGGCGACGGTGAAGATGACTCTAAGGATGATGATGATGACTGGTCTTTGCTTGGCACAGGCTCTCTCCTCTGTGCCCTGGCACTGGGTGTTGGTAGATGGTTGCTTGGCTTTAGCGGGTCTACTTTTTGGTGTTCCTTGATCTATTTGTTCGCTACTTAAGTTGTGGGGGGTGATCCCTGGCCGCTCTGTGGTTTGGTAAGGTTGATATTTGGTGGTGTGTGGCGGCTATTATGATCTATTTTCTAGACTTTTGTGCTGCGTGTTTCCTATTTTTGAGGTCCTTGCAGGTTGAGGACGGGTTTTTGCGGTTGTTTTGGGGCTTCGGCTATGTGTGTGGGGCAGCTCTGGTCACGTTTGTGGATGCTCTCTCCGCGGTTTCTCATAAGCTTCATTGTGGAGGGCTTTCTTTGGTTTATTTTCTTGGCACTTGGTGCTGTCTGTGGTTAGAGGAGGTTATTCTCCTGGGCTGTGCCTTTGTTCTAAAAGTTGGGGCTGTGAAGAGAGGTGTCGATGGGATTTCTTCTCTTTTTCCCATTATTGCTCGTGGCCTTCCTTCCTTTGCTGAGTGGAAGATGTTCTTCATGTAGGGGTTTCCTGTTTCTACTTGTATGGTGCCAAGTGTGGTGTTGGGTGTGCTGGCTGGGGGCTTTTTGGTGGATTTTGTTGGCCTTATCTCAGAACCTGACTGGCAAGTAGGGTTGGATGTGGTTTTGTATTGTGGTGCCTCCTCTTCTTCTTCACCTTTTGCTTGCTTCCCTAGCTCTATTTGGTTTTTCTGGGGCTCTTTTTACTTTGTGAGGGTGGCTTTATTGTGTGGGGTTGTGGTTGTTGGTCTGCCCTTTGTGGGGCTGTTTGTGGAAAGTTCCTAGCATGTTTCAGACCCTAACCAACGTGTAGGGTTGGAGGTTGTTTTTCATTGTCCTGTCGGATTTCTTCTCTCTCTGTTTGGTGGTTTTCCTTGCCTTTCCCCTCCTCTTTTTGGTCCCTTGTTCTTTTCTCTAATGCAGGTTTGTGCTTCTATGGGGGTGCTTTCTTTGTTTGGGGTTGTGGTTGTCGGTTTGCCTCTGGTGGAGCTGTTTGTAGTGAGTCTTTGGCATGTTTCAGACCCTGACTGGCATGTAGGGTTGGAGGTTGTTATTTGTTGTCTTGCGGCCCTCTACGATCTTTATTTGTAGGCTTTCCTTTCCTGCTCCTTTTTTCAGTCCCCTTTGTCTTTCTAGTTGGTTTTCTGTTGGATTTTTGGGGCCTCTTGTCCTTGATAAAGGTTGGGATTGTGCTACTTGTGGAGGAGTGCTCTATTTTTTGTTTCTACTCCAGTCTTACTCTTTGCCAAAGGAGGTTTTGGTGCTCTCTACTATGGGTGTAGATGTTTCTTGTCAGTTTTTTCAGCTATGTTCTTCTTTGGAGGTGGAGACCGCTTCTTTGGAGGTGAAACCCTCTTCTATTGAGGTGAAGAGGTGGGTTGTGGATCGGGTGGGAAGATCTATTATTTGTGGTTTTGGGCTCCACTTCTTCCTCTCCTATAGAGGGGAGCCCCTTCCTTTTGAGGTGGAGGTTGAGTTGGTGTTGCGGGTTGACTAGTGTGGATTCTGTACTGAGAATATTCATTATTTCTATCTGATTCCTAATTCTCCTATTGAGGTGGGGAGTTTGGTTTCATTGGATGGTATTGCCTTGTGGTGTTTTGTTGCCTAGATGATTTTGACAGATGGTTTACTGACTATTTCTGGTTGTTCGCTGCTAGTTAGTGCTGGTAAGGGGCATGCTACATTCTGGATGATTCAGGGTGATGGTTGCTTGATCGTCTCAGGTGGTTTTTGGTTTCAAACTCCCTTGTAAGTTTGGGTTAATTCGGGTTGGAGGTGCTCATCATAACCTCTTGTTTTGAGTAGATATGGGTAGTCTTGTTGTTTCTCTTTTGATCTGCTGTTGGTTCGTTGCTGGTTGTCTATGTTGATTCCTTGTGTAGCTTGTTCTTCTTTGTGTGGGTTTCAGGTCCCTATCAAAACCTGTTTGTAAATGGTTTCGGGTCCATTCAAAACCTGCTTTTCCCTTAATCAAAACATTTTGTATTCCACCTCACATAGTCAAGGACATATTGTTATTTTAAAGATTTTATTTATTGTTCTATCAAATTTAATGTCAAAAACCATTTTTGGAAAGTTCAACAAACTAAAATGAAAATCACATATATGTTCAAAAATGAAACATAAAGTTCACTTTTTGATAGTGATTGAGTTACATTAAGTAGACATCTTCTTCACATGGATGACTCCTATTATTCTATGTAGCCCCTTGAATAGACTAGCTAAAGCACTCTCTAATTGAGAAATTTTGGTAAAACCCACCAAAAAATTGATCAAGACTCTTGAGGTTGTCCACCTTCCAAGTAGAGGAACCTTTACCATTTCAACTTATGGTGTGTCAAAATGGTTAGGAATATTGGTGTGTCAAAATACGCATTACAAAAATGGCGCTAGGAGGGCCCCAAAGCAAAATGTTAGGATAGTTCAAAAGTATGAATTGTTGTTTTAAATATTAAAATGATCTACAAAATTTCTAGATTTTATCATCTTGAAGATATAAAAGAATTATATAAATTATAAATTATAAAAAATTTAAAAACAAAAAAAAGAACGCAAAGATACACAAGGAAATATTTGTTTAAATTGTGATGAAAACATGATTAAAAATGAACTTTATCCATCAACTAGTTTAAGTTACATGAGATAGTCTTAGGGGAGCTTTTATCCCAAAGTCAAGTCCATTATCTATTCTAGAGGGTTTTCAATAAATCCCTATGAATGTGTGGTTGGCTACCCATCCTTTATCCTAATGTCAAAGAATATTTTTTTGAACACATCAAAATTTGTAAAGATTTTATCATAAAAAAATAGATTAATTGTGAGAGTATTTCTTGTTTTATTTGCTAACAAGTTTAAGGGTGCAATATGTTAGTGATATTCTTGTATTCTTGTATTTTTCAAACTATAAAATGCATTCTTGATGTAATTTAGGCAAAATATAGATCTATAGGAAGCCTTTGTTCAATTTTCAACAATAAGGAGATAAATTACGCTCACCCAAGTTTGATGTGGTAGCCAAATCAACTAGCTCATTGAGAATATTCTAGATTTTGTAATCCTCAACTAATTCAACTCCTACAACCATGGCCAAATTAATCAAAACTATTCATTACCTATCCTAATCCAAGATAAGTGGATGTTGCAATAATCTCAACAAATTGGTCAACAATTTTTTATGCTCTTCCTTTGGTGATGAATATGAACTCTTATCAAGATCATTTTGTTGTCCTAATTATTCCACATGAAAGTGGAAGAGTGGATCTAACTAAATCTAGTGAAAACTTTGATAGTGAGATCACCAAACCCATCAATGGAGTTGACACTAAGCAAGAAACAACTAAAAATAATAAAATGATGCCTTATATGAGATAATAATAACATAGTGAATTAAAGATGTATTCCTATATGATAAAGATAAAGAAAAAATGTGAATGCACATGAAGAGAATAATATTAATATGCTTAATGTTGAAATAAATAAAATTCCAATAAATGAAAAGGAAGGTCATCAATACAAGAGAATAATATTAATATGCTTAATGTTGAAATAAAAAAAATTCCAATAAATGAAAAGGAAGGTCATCAATACATCAATCTTATGCCTCAACTACATCAAGCTTCAAATTAGATATTCCAAGGGTGGTGTAGAAATTGAATCATGACATGACAATTCTTCAATTTCAAAGCTTTTGAAGAAAAAAGTTTGCATAACTAGTGTCAATTTTATAATACATTTGAGCATGGAGAAATCACTTGTCCTGATGTTAATATGAGGTTGGATCTATCTCTCAAAGAAATGATGAACTCCCTAGTTGATAAATAGGATAAATCCATAGATATAGAATTTGAGAGACAAGAACATATGTTGTTTCATTGAGTGATGAAGTTCATAAGCACATTTTAGCCAACAAGATGAGAGAAAATTATGAGTACTAGGATCCCTCTAATAGTAAACAATCCAACCATACTCAAACTTGAAGAATAAAAAAATATGATGTTGGAACACTCATGGATATATTTAAAGAAATAAATTATTTTAATATGTTTGATGCTAAAAATCATAAAAAAATTGTCAAAAATATTAAATAAAATAAGAGAGATACTTATGAGCATAGAAACATGCAATTAATAATTCTACTTAAAATGCAAGGATTCAATGATATATTGATTGAGGACATAATATCAAACACTTTTTAAAATGGAGATTCATGTTCTCCCTATAGAAAAGGATAAAAGAATGGCATCTCTAACTTTTTGGTGCTCATTTGGCAATATGGTAAAAAATCTAGTGAGCATATAGTCATCAATTTACTTTAGTTGGATGGTAATGTAAACATTGAATAAGATCCTTGTCCAATATCATAAACTCATGAAGCTAATTTTCTTTGTCTTAAACCTAATATCACAATTATCTAGTTGGATGATTTTAACTATAAACTTGAACAAGAAGTCTATGAGTTGGGAGAGATATTTATGTTTTATCCTTATTTGACTTTAAGTTTTATAATAACCTTGATTTTGTGGATGATGAAAGCAATGGAAGATATGATAAGCCTTATTTGGGTGGTTTTTCCCTAATAAACTTCAAAATTCATGATAGTTCTATGTTTGGACTTGAATAAAATGATGGTTGATTCTAAAAAGTAAAATATCACTATTGAAATATATATAATTATAGGGAAATATATTGTATTTACAAGGTGAAAAAATCTTGATAATAATTTTCTTTGTATCAATTTTGAAAAGGAATTATTAATGCATTCTATACATCAACATTTAAGTTTAGTAGAAAAGTAATGAGTATGTTGAAGAATATTGGGCAGGTGCAGAAAGATAGGGGGCCAAAAAGTGGCCAACCATCTTTCAATTTTTAAAAAGTCACAACACAAGCGCGTTATAACACGCTCATGTTATAACACAAGCACGTTATTGTTAATATAAAGAAAAAAAGCAAGTCATTCACTTTCATTTTTGCAATTTCTTATTTTTCCGCGGCCTTCAAACCCTCGAGAGTGTGCTTGCATTATTGGAGAGATAATTCTTTTTCAAATCTTTGTCAAATCTTCACCAAATCTTTGCCAAAATGCCGCCACGACATTGAGGTAAAGGAGTAAGCTTTGATTATTTTTTGGTGTGAATTTGTTACTAAATAGGTAGATTTAATATGTTTTTT
Organism: Sequoia sempervirens; assembly: GCA_007258455.2. Taxonomy (NCBI): domain Eukaryota; kingdom Viridiplantae; phylum Streptophyta; class Pinopsida; order Cupressales; family Cupressaceae; genus Sequoia; species Sequoia sempervirens. The sequence goes on from VDFB02075321.1 coordinate 362,348,133, forward strand.
GATGTAAATTTATTTAATTTATAGGAAATGATAATGAACCTCCTTCTCCTCAAAATCCTCGTTCACCTCAACCCCAAATACTTGTTGAAGAACAACCCCAACAAACACCTCCAACAATTCCTCAATATGCTATAGGAACTCAAGAAAATTTAATGGGGAAAATTGAAAAATAAAAATAAAAATTGAGGATATAATTGCAAGGTTGAAAGATATTGCACTTGCTCAACCTCACATAGATCCACGCTTTCTCAATCACTTAAATTGATGTTATCAAATGTAGATTCAATTAGCAAACAAATAACTAGTTGGTCAGATAAGAGAAGAGAGTATAGACATTTTTATGTTGATAAATTATCCTTTAAACAAGTGAAAGATGAAAAAATTACCAAATTTGACTTTTGTTCCCTATTCACAAACCCTAAAACAAATCAACCTTTACACCCTTCAAGCAAGAGGTTCCCTATCCATTGGTGCAACCACCAAGGGATAAAGAAATATTTTTGGTAGAGGTGCTAGATGGTTTTTGACCATCCTCCATGCATCAATAATGAGGTGCCACAATATTTTTTGAGGAAACTCTACTATGAGTTTATCCTCAATAAAATCCCAAACTATTTTGATATACAAGACTTCCAAGGTAGAGGTGGAGGCTCTGCATAGGATAGAGCGGGGGCACATCTTTACCCATAGCATCCAATGTGATGGGCACTCACTAGACCAACATATGAGCATGTGTCTATCCCTTCTATTGTGAAGGAGAGTGTTGAGGTCGAGACACTGCAGTTGATTAGTTCCTTGACCCAGAGCCTCATACAATATGCCAAACCTGTAGCACAGAGTGAGTAGGGCGAGTCTTCGAGCAATAGAGTTCTACCTCATATTTTTTAGGCTTGTGGGACACCTTGTGGTTATGACCCCACACATAGTCATGACTCAAGTGTGTAGGGTACATTTGTAGCTGATCAAATGGTGATGACAAATGCCCTCCTTAATTCTTCATTTTCTCTCTTATAAATACCTCACATTTTGGAGAGAAATGGATCCACTTCCATCAAAGTAAAGTTATGCTGCCCATTTGAATACTATCTTTATTCATCTTTGCATCCATTGCTAGCTTTTTCATCTTTTTCATCCATCCTTAGCATAGTTTCATCCATTTTAGCTTAAGCTTTCATCAATGGAGTTTGATTAGATGCTCATTTTATCCAAGGGATTGGGAAAGGGTTGTCATTCCTTATCAACATGACACCAATCCCCCAATGGGATAAGGTTTGAAGTTATAGATTAGGTTTCTTTTATGCTTTCATGGTTTATTTCATGCTTAGTTTAATGGTTACTTGTTTTTGAAGCTTTCAAACATTTCATTGGGATTGTAGCTTAGCTAGTTAAATATGGCTTAAATTCGTATGGATCTGGTGTATTTAGCTATTTCTATGATTACATCATCATATGTGCTAGTTATGAATTTCTAAGAATTGTTGTTTCACCATGTGCTAATATGACAACTACATTGTGAATTTCTAAGAGTTGTTTTGTCTTGTGTTAATATGGCAACTACATTGTGATTCCTTTCATAACATGATTTATATTTTTATTAATTTATATTTTTTTGCGAATTTGGGCCTGAATCTAAAATGGTCTTTTCCAATATGTGAGTTGGGAGTTTTGTCTAATGAATTATTTTTCTTGTTGAACAAAGTTTACTACTTTAATGTAGTTGCAACTTTTCTTTAAAATTGTATTCAAAGACAAATCTTTAAAACTATCTCAAATATATTTGTAAAATCGTTTAGTCTAAATTTTTTCTTTAAGTTTTTTTGTCTTTCCTACTTTCTAGTTAAAAGCATATCCCAAAAAAACCATAATCTTATCATATGAGGGAATTTCCCCTCTCAAACACAGACAAAGATTGTTAACTCGACAATGATCTTTCCAACTATTGTAAGCATTTTTTTCACAAGAACCTTGGGTGAGTCATAGTTTTTCATAATTCAAAGTGACAAATCTATTTACCAATAGATAAAAAAGCTATTCTTGTTACAAAAATATCAAAAATATAAAATATAAAATATGAATTTTACTAGCCATATTCTTAAATTGTCACATTTGTGCTAATTGGGTAAAGTAGGAAGTTCTGGTTTGATTTTTGTTTTGTTCTATTTTGTTTTTATTTTTATTTGTCATTGATTTTCTTTTTGTTTCCTTATATTTGTTGGTATGTTGTAGACGTATTAATTTGTTTATGCCCTCACTGTTATTAATCAATTTGTGAATCCCCATTCTTTTTTAATTAACAAAATCATGGATTACATGTAGGTTGATCTAAGTGCACTCCCTTGATGCTTTCATTGATAATCTATTCCTTTTTCATTCATAATAGGTAAAATTCCATGGTGTAGGTTTCACAAATATTTCATTTGGATGTGTAGAGTTGTATTTATACTGAAGGAGGTATGGGAAAATTTAAGATTTATTTTAATGCATACCTCTCATTCCTCTTCACAATTTAACTTTTTTTGAGTCTATCTAGTGAGGCGAATGTAACAAAGGTATCCAATAGAAAAATAAATTAATGCAATTGATTACCATGGTGGACGCAAACTCAAAGATGAGATTTAGTGTCTATAAAATGAACAAATTAAAAAAAAAAGAGAAAGAAAGAAAATAAAATTTAAAGTGTCATTCATTTAAAATAATTTAGATAATCTCTATCATGGCTATGGATGTCTGATTGACAGTAGAGCTATGCTTCGAGTGGGACCATTTGAAGGAAAATCTGTTGAGACTATATATGTTTGGTTATGAGTGGAGCTATGTCCAAGCTATTAATAGAGACACAAACATGAATGATACTGTTTGTCATATCTAAAGAAGACATCTTTCTAAATGAATATTAAAGTCATAAAAATGATATTTGAGTTACAATAGCTGAGTTGTGTAGACAAAAGAAGGGAAAGAATAGCTAGCTCTAGTATGAATGCAATTCCTACATGTCTAGATACATTGAACATTGAAAACTATTCATTGTGTAATCTTCATATTTTTAATTCATTAGGATTGAACCATTGTGGATGATGTATTTGAAAGTGAAATTGATGATCAACATTGTAACTCAAGATGTGATCATGGTTGTTAGAAAATTTTTAAAAAAAATATTTTTAATAAAATATGTGATTAAAATTTAAAACATTTATTTTAATATCTATGTAGACATGCTAAATTTCCTAATTTGTATCACACATCATTAATCTTGCATTTTCATCATATTCATCCTTGATCTTGCATAACACATCATTTTCAACACTTGCATCACTAATTCCCCTTTAACATCATTTCATACTAATTATCCTAATTTCCTTTATTAATTAAGTAATTTTGAATTATTTAATTAATTCATCATATTTCACTAATTTTCCTCTATCTTCCCTAATTGAATAATTTTAATTATTTAATTAGCCATAAATATGATTTTCCTCTAATGTCCTATAATTAAATAATCTTTATTATTTAATTATCTAACTTCGCAACCCATTCATTTGGAATATTCCTTTTTATCAAAGAATATCCTAATCCTTCATAATTAAATAATCTTGAATTATTTAATTATCTTAATTTTCTCTCTCAAAGGCATATTCCCATGGAATATTCTTCTTCAAAATATATCATTCCTCTCATTCATTCTTATCCCTCCATTTCTTGATCTAATCTTCACCCTCCATTTTAAATATCCTCAACCAATTTTCTTAAAATTGTGGAGATATTTTGAGTTCAAATTCATCTTGATCTTCCATCTTCCTTGATTCACTCAAATTCATGGGTCTTTGAGGATTAATCTCAACCATTCATTGATCACAATCATGAAAATCTATAAAACAAACGTCCCTCCTTCATTATGAGCTACCTAGATCATTTGTGAAGCACTTTGAATTCTTGAGCACTTGAGCATAACATTATCATTGAGAATTTGAGCAATTATCATCAACCAGGTCATCAATCTTCATGCTTTTGCAATCATGGGAGCTTCTTGATTGAGCACTCCAACATCCCATTACAATTAAAATAGAATGAAAGGTTTGGACATATGTTGGTTTCTTGTTTTGAATTGATTTTCATTGTTCATGTTGATTCCTAACCATGTATGCACTCAATTTCATTTTGTAAGTGGGATTTGATCTTATTTGTCTTGGTTTTCTGATTGCTAACCCTTTTTTGATCTCATTTCCATTTTATACTTCACATTCTTGGCATACCCAGTGAGACCCCTGTCCCTGATCTAACAAAATTGTGTGTTTTTTTATTTATGATTTACAGGTTTCTAGCACGATTGCAGGTTACAGATCGACGAATGACTGCAAACAACCGCCTCTGTCAACTGTGAACCATCCGCTTTTGCTAATCTTGTTGTGTTTGATAAACTGGTCGTGCTTGTTTTCTTACTGCATAGGGTTTTTCTGATCATTTTTTTGCATTTGCAAGCTTTTCCACGCCAGTTAGAGTAACAAAGCCGCACTTGCAAATATTTCTTCATGTGTTAACTGAAAAATACCACAACTATGGATTCTATCACGTCTATTGGGATAAATAGAGTTGCCTCTACTAGTAATGCCACATTTGACTGTTCTTCTAGGTCTCTATTCTCTGACATCAAATTTTTGATTTTTGATTTTTCATCTAACCCTAACCATTTGTCTAATATTCTTTGCTATTTAATCTAACATATACGTGCAACATTTGTTTGGGTGAAGACAAATTATTCAAACTTCTAATGTATTTATGTTTGTAGGTTTTGATCCATCCAAGACAATATTTCAAACTACTAATATATTGCTTGCAAGTTCCTTTATGCAATATTTTATCATTTGAACTTGTATGCTTTCTTGTTTGGTAGTTTAAATCACATTTGCAATTTGGTGCCTTAAAATCAATTTGGTTGATGTGTATGGTAGACTTGGAAGTACGTATCGTCTCCCCTTACACTTTGTGTGATCTTGGGTGAAGAGAAATACTCCTAGTTTAAACTTTATTTTATTTAATCGAAGGTGTGTTGTCTACGTATCCTCTTCCCTTGTGCTTCGTGCGATCTTGGGTGAAGAGAAATAGAAACACACAAGTCTTCCCCCTTTTTTTTAAGTAGGAGGCCTACCTTGGGACACATCTTAATCGAGAACCTAAGGGATTGACCTCAAGTGGCATTTTGGGGTGTGCTATATAAATTGGATGAGAGCGAAATATGTAGTTTGATCTGTGTATGTGGCATACTAGACTTTTGCTAGGGGACTATGGTTTTATGGACCCCAAGGAGATTCCTATGTAGTCGATGGTGTTCACTGATGATCCACCCACTAAGAACCCTTGTTTTAGAGGCCTTAAAGTCCATTCAAACACAATATTGTAAAGTGGTGCAAGGGATGCAGATCGTACCTTGAAGCTACTCACCATGTACTCTCTTAGGTTGAGATAGAGTATTTTTGGGTTGTTAGCAATAGCCTCTTAGGAAGAGAAAGGTGCGCCCATGGAATTTGTCGATGACCTTGTGTCACTAGACATCTACTATCCGCCTTCGTATATAATTTTTTTTGAAATAATTGTTTCACTACTCGATCTTTTTAAGTATTTACCCCTTAAATGGGAGGTGGTCCTACTTAAATATTACACACTTGCTCTACTACTAATTAGGTTGTAGTTGTTTTGGTCTATCGATCTATTGCTAGTGGGATTTGTGGAAGAGAGCTCACAAAATATCTCCCTTTACCATTTGAGTTAGTCATGATTATTCATGTTTGTTGTTCATATCACTTACTTTCAAAACATACACTCAGACTTTGACATCACATCAAACTTTTCCAAAACTTTCAAGAAATAGAGAAACAAAATTAAAAAACCATGATTAACTGTCACAGTTTTTGCCTCTGAATAAATTGTCGCGTTTGCTCTGGTACATTGTCATGTTTGCATAAATTGTTACCTCTATTCTTTGCATATGATCATGTTTGCACAAAAAATTGTATTTGCTTCTACATTTACTGTACTCTGTTAGAACCTTTTTTCTGCAAAGAGCTGTGCCTGTCATTTGCTTTCTACATCTACATGTTATCACATTATCGTGTTTGCATTGTCTGTCATGTTTGCTCTCTATATAGAGATACTTTTTCCTACACTATCTAGTGTCTTCCTAGGGGCAACGTGATGCATTTTATTAAACTATCGTGTTTTTTTGTAATATTTTTCCATTTCAAATATGCAAATTATCAGAACTTAAAGCTGTCAAAACCTCCTATCTTGGACCTGAAAAACATCTACCATATGTAACACTCTTGAATAGTCCTTTTTTCATCAAACATCATAAATATCTTTAATTTGTCTTCTTAGGAAACATCAACATAGTCTTTTGGATCAAACATCAAACATCTTCAAACACTAGCAACCATTAATCAACATCAGTATTTTGATACCATTCTTACCATCCTTTTGGGTCAAATATTTTTCATCCTTTTTGGACATCAACATATCAAACCTATCAAATTTTCTAGTACCTTTCAACCTCATGTTTCCATATCTTATGAACTTGTTAACTTAGTAGAACTATCTTTCTCCTAGGTTTGTAAATCATCACTATCACCCCTCTTTGATTGAATTCATGAGTCTAGTCCAAACAAAGAAATCAGCCAAATATTTCATCAACATCTTGAGATACTATCATAAATCAACAACTTTGTTATCCTTTTTGTCCAAAGGTTAACCATACAAGATTCCAAAATTAACTTGAACATCATTTTTTTGTCCGAAATATTTATCAACACATCCTTTGAAATCCAACTTTGAAATCTAAAAATCCAAACAACATATACATCTATCATCTAGATCTTTCCATCCTTTAGGTCTAGTAGGAATTTTATGATAACAATAAGATTACAAAATAGGAATAAAATGACAACTAATATTAGTAGTTCTAATGTTCCAAACACTACAAACATTAACAAAAATAATGTTCATACCACAAATGTTGACACTAAAATTGAAATTCCATGGGGGTACTCTACTTCTCAACCAACAAACATAAATCCTTCATTTCAACCAAATGTTAATCCTTCACAAAAACCAAATGTTGATCCTTCACAACAAGATCTTCATCGTATACATCAAGATTACCTCACTCAACATAGGAATCAACCAACTAGAGGACAATATGGTTATACAGAAGAGGATTATGATGAAGACCTTACCAAAGAGAAGATTTTAAAAATGACTCAAAAACCCAAAATATTGAAATTCATGGATAAATTGCTTAGTTTTGATCCCAACACATACTTTTATAGACTTTCACAACATGGTGCCAAGTGACACATTGATTATAACATTGAAAATATTAAGGATCCAACCCTTATTTCTAGAGACGAAGATATGGTGGTTAGACAAGTCTTTAAACCTCCAATACCACCTAAGGTTCCAAACATTTTTGCACAAACAAGTGATCCTCCTCAAGAAAAATAAGTAGAAAACCCATTGTATAGACAACCATCCCAAATAGAACAAGCAATGGTAGCTCAACAAAATCAACTTGATCCTAATGTCTTGGGAACACAAAACCTTCCACAACAAACAACCAACCCTTTTACAACTCCACTCATACCTCATAACACCTCAACTAGTACGTGGAGACCACACATATAAAGGAACTTATATGCATCCTTATGGTCACAAAGTGCACCTCAACAAGGTCAAAACTCTAGCATGCAAAACATGACGAATCTTCCTCCTAGACCACCAAATCCACCATTGCATGCTAACACGCCACCACAACAACATATGACTTCACCCATTTATTACAGTTTTGAATCTAAGCAATCCACCTCTTGAACCACAACAAACCAATCCACTTCTTCAATCACAACAAAAACCACCAATCTATCAACACACACAAATCAACCCTCCACAACAACAACTCATGTACCAACAACATAACACTCCTTAACAAAAACACGTGCAACAACAACCTTCATACCAAGACCTTTCATATAACAGTCAATATCAACAAGGGTTAAACTCACAAAATTAGGATCCTAACACAATGTAATATCAATGTGGTCCTTCATACACACAAACTCCACAACAACAAAACATGAATCTACAATATCAACAAAATTTTGGTCCTCAACAAAAAAATATTGGTCCTCAACAATAAAGTATTGGTCCTCAACAATAGAATCTTAGTCCTCAACAACAAAATATTGGCCCTCAACAACAAAATGTTCTTCCTCAACAAAAAAATATTGCTCCTCAACAAAAAAGTTTTATACCCCAACAATTAAATGTAAATCCTCAAGATCCAAACACTTACCTTCAATACCAATACAAGGCTCCTCAAGGACTAAATGTTTCATCACAAACATATAACGTCCCTCAAGGACCAAACACTAACAATCCATTTCACAACTCATCATCCTTTCCTAGACAACAAAACTATAATCCAACTAACCCACCACAAGGAAATGAGTTAGCATTACAAATAAAAAGCCTCAATCAAAGAATAACACATATATAACTCAGAAATACTAAGGAGAGCTATGCCTTGAAAGACATTTGTACTTATCCTTATTGATGTAGAGCATCGTTCTCATCTCCCTCTATTTTGTTTTGTTTCTATTTGTAGTCTCTGTTTGTTTTGGTTTAGGTTTGATTTATTTTATAATCTTTTGTAATACTTCCTTGTCAAATTTGGATTGACAACTAGAAAGTTGCAATTTGTTTTGGTATTGTTGAAATGGAAGTTGGTATTGGTGTTGGTTGTTAATAGTTTGAAAGGAAAAAATGATATTTAGAGAGTGGGGGGACGCTGAACAAAAGGTTTGATGCTGGGAGAACAGGGGATTCCGATGTTTCAAGGGAAATCAACATTAAAAAGAAAAGAGACACTCAAGAACTTGTGGAATTGTTGGTTGTAAACATTGCTAATGTTGAGGAAACAGTGTGATACTGATTGTAAGCATTGGTGATGCCGATTGTAAATAGGCCGATCCATGAGGCCATACATGCTGAGTTTGTAATGCCACTGTAATGTGAATAAAATCGCTATTCCATAGAGTAAATAATGTGTATTTGGCATAAGCCATTGAAAACAAAAGCCTGCATTTGTTTTTCTTGCCTTTGACGGTGATTCATCAAGTTTTTGACTGTGTTTTTTTTGTTTCTAATCCTGAACTTCTCATAAAATTTGAGAGAGGGTTGTTTGTATTTGTGATCTCTATGGATTGTCTTTTATCAGTGACCAACAAGGCTCCATCAAGTGGTATCAAAGCTTGAAGTGATTGGGTGTTGGTGAGTAGTTAGAATTCCTCCAAGGAGAGTGGGTAGATGACCTGAGTCCGAGGCAAAGGTAGAAGAGACTATGGTGACGGAGTTCCTGAGATGATGTAGCATCTGATTGCAAGAATGGATGCCCTAGAGAGGGAACATAGAAGAGGGACCCTTGATGAGGGTGCAAGTGATGAGGAGGAAGAAAAATAGAGAGAAGAGAATGACGAAGGACAAGGGGAGCAACAAGAAGGGTTTGAGGAAAGAATGCTAAGGAGAGTCATGAGTGTGGGTTCTAAACCCAAAGTAGAGGTTCCAACTTATGCAGGAAGCCTAAATGGTGAAGATTTGATCGATTAGATCAATGACTTGGACAAGTATTTTGATTATGAGAGTGTGCTAGAGGAAAGGAGAGTGAAGTTTTCCTGCACTAGGTTGAAGGGCCATGCTGCCATGTGGTGGGAATTTGTCCAAACTGAGAGAAGAAGGAAGAATAAGGAGAAGATCAACTCTTGGGATCGAATGGTGGCTAAGTTGAAGGCAAAATTCCTTCCAAGTGGTTATCAAACTAAAATATTTAAGGGATTGCAGAATTTGAAGCAGAAAGATATGTCTATGAAAGACTATAGGGGGGAATTCTACAAGCTGGTAATCAGATCAGGGCATGGTGAGGAAGATGTGGAGAAAATAGCCTAGTATGTGAATGGTCTCAATTATAGTTTACAAGATGAAATAGGCCTTCTGCCCCCTAGAATCCTAGAAGAGGCTTATCAACTTGCCCTAAAGGCAGAGGAAAAGTTGAAAATAAAGCAAAGTCAACAAGAGAAGAAGAGAGGAAGAGGTTTTAGAGGAAGGGGGCAACAAACAAGTAGGGGGAAGCAACATCATCAAGGAGAAGAGGCTGGAAGTTCAAGTGGGATAGCCAATAATGATAGAGGTGGTTATCAAGGCAAAGGGGGAAGGTCTTATGGAAGGGGTGGCTCACAAGGTAGAGGTAGAGGATTTGCTGGAAAATGTTTTTAAGTGCAACCAATATGGGCACAAGAGTTGGGAATGCTCTGAATCATCACAAGGAGGAGATTCAAAATTTGAGAGGAGTAATTAGATTGTACATGCTGATCAAGAGAGTGTGGGGTCACCAATACACCACAAGGATGAGCCAGAATCAAGTGAGTCCTTATTACTCAAGAGGGTGTTGTTGAAGCCACAAAAATAAATTTAAGAGCCAATTCAAAGGATAGTATTGTTCAAAACCAAGTGTAAGTCACAAGGTAAATGTTGTAAACTCATTATAGATAGTGGTAGCACATATAATATTGTTGCAACTGAGACGGTAGAAAAGTTAAATCTGAAAAGGATTAAACACCCCTCTCCGTACAAGGTGTCTTGGTTACAAAAAGGTTATCAAATATTGGTTAGTGAGCAGGCCTATGTTGATTTTTAGATTGAGAGTTATAAAGATAGTGTTTTATGTGATGTAATGCCAATGGATGCGTGCCATGTTTTGCTTGGAAGACTATGGCAATTTGACAGGAAAGTGGTCCATGATGGACGAGAGAATACATATATGATTGAAAAGGATGGAGAGAAGCATACCTTGCTGCCCATAAGAGAGAAAGAAGATGATGACAACAATAGCAAAAATAGTAAGGTAATGGTGGTAAGTGGTAAGGAGTTTCTTCATGATTTGAAAGAAGAGGAAGTAGGGTTTGCTTTGGTTCTTAAACCTAGATGTGTAATGACTTCTACAAGACTTGATGATTTTCCTATTGAAGTACAAGATATTTTGAATGAGAATATGGATATTGTTGCATCTGATTTGCCTAATGAATTGCCTCCTATGAGAAGCATTAGCCATCATATGGATTTGACTCCAGGAGCTAGCCTTCCAAATAAGGCTACTTATAGGTTAACACCTATGGAAAATGAGGAGATAAGGAAGCAAGTGGAGGACCTCTTGAAGAAGGGTTTGATAAGGGAAAGCCTAAGTCCTTGTGTTGTTCCCATAGTACTTGTGCCAAAAAAAGGAGGGGAATGGCGTATGTGTACTAATTCAAGGGCTATTAATAAGATTACTATAAGATATAGGTTTCCTATACCTAGGATAGAGGATCTAATGGATTGTTTGAGTGGATCTATGTATTTTTCCAAGATAGATTTGAAAAGTGGCTATCATCAAATAAGAATAAGATCGAGGGATGAATGGAAGAAAACCTTTAAGATTAGTGATGGGTTGTATGAATGGCTAGTTATGCCTTTTGGATTGTCTAATACCCCTAGTACCTTTATGAGACTAATGAATGAGGTTTTGAAACAATTCCTTGGTAAATTTGTGATTGCATATTTGGATGACATTTTGGTCTTTAGCAAGTCCAAAGAGGAGCATATAGAATATTTGAGGTAGGTTTTGAGGAGGATACATGAAGAGAAATTGTTGATCAATCTGAAAAGTGTGTGTTTATGTAGACCGAATTGGATTATTTGGGATTTTTAGTGTCAAAGGAGGGTTTGAAGATGGAAAAAGAAAAGGTACAAGCTATCCTTGATTGGTCAACACCTAAAGGTGTAATGGAGGTAAGGAGCTTTCATGGGCTCGCAAGTTTTTATAGAAATTTATTAGAGGTTTTAGTCATGTGGTAGCACCTATTCTTGAAACTATAAAGGGGAATAAGAGGCCATTTGTATGAACTAGGCAGGTTGAAGATAGTTTTAAATTTTTGAAGCAAAAGGTGAGCGAGCAGCCCATTCTTGCTTTTCCTGATTTTGAGAAGGTGTTTCAAGTGGAATGTGATGCTAGTGGGTAGGCTATTGGGGAATTCCTATGTCAAGAAGGTAAACCAGTAGTGTTCTTTAGTGAGAAACTCAATGATGCAAAAGGAAGTATTCTTCTTATGATTTGGAATTCTATGCTTTACTTCAAGCTTTAAAAAAATGGAGACATTATTTGCTGCCTAAAGAATTCATTGTATACACAGATAACCATGCTTTACAGTTTATCAATAACCAACACAAGTTGAATCAAAGACATGTCAAGTGGGTTGAGTATCTTCAGAGTTCTATTTTTTCTTGAAACATAAGAGTGGCCAAATGAATAAAGTTGTTGATGCCTTAAGTAGGAAGAATTTGTTGTTATGTGAAATACAAACTAATAGTGTGGGGTTTGAAAGTTTGAAGGAATTGTATGCAGAAGATCCAGATTTTAAAGAGGTATTTGCAGCCTGCCATGATCCTATTTGCAGGAATAGAGAGCCATGGATGGATTACATGATTCAAGAAGGTTTGTTGTTCAAGGGGGACAAGTTATGTTTCCCTAGAGGCTCCATGAGAGATAATTTGTTGCAAGAAAAGCATTGTGGTAGTCTTGCTGGTCACTTTGGACAGGATAAGACTTATCTACAATTGAGCACTCATTATTATTGGCCAAAGATGCAAGCAGATGTGAAGAAGTATGTGGAAAGGTGTAGAATTTGTCAACATGCTAAAGGAAGAAGCCAAAATGTTGGGCATTATTAGCCATTACCAGTTCCAACCAAGCCTTGGGACTCTGTGAGTATGGATTTTTTTTTGGGTTTGCCTCGTACAAAGGGGCAATGATTCAATCTTTGTTGTGGTAGATAGATTTTTAAAAATGGTGCATTTCATACCTTGTTATCTAAAGAAGGTTCCAACTAGGGAGCATGAAGATACAAAAAATGCATCATTTCCCCTCCAAAAATAATTTCTCCAGTAGGAGAATGCATTAGATATTTACCTAAACTAGTAGGCCCTTGGGCAGACCCCACACTAGCTCCAAGACATTGGTCTCTAACTGGAAAAGTAAATGCTTGTGATTGAGAGGACTTTGGGCTGGTAGGTCCATAGAATTCACTGGGATAAGCTGTATTGTTAGACCAAACAAAACATAACATTGCTAATTTTTTCTTTAAAGAAGTTGTAAGGTTACATGGTATTCCAAGAAGCATAATTTATGATAGGGACACTAAGTTTGTGGGTCATTTTTGGAGGACCATATGGAAGAAATTGGGCACAAATCTAAACTTTAGTTTTTGCTTATCATCCAAAACTAGATGGTCAAACTGAGGTTGTGAATAGAATCCTTGGTAATATGTTAATGTGTCTTGTTGGTGGTTCACCCAAAAATTGGGATTTGATGTTGGCATAGGCTGAATTTTCCTATAATAATTCTCCAAATAAAAGTACAGGTTTCAACCCTTTCTATGTGATGTATGGCATGCACCCAAGGGGTGTATTTGAACTTAGAGATCTTGCTGGAATGGAGAAGAGGAGTGCAAATGGAGAGGATTTTTCTCAAGTCATTCATGACATTCAAGAAAGGGTGAAACAAAATATAGAAGCTAGCAATCTGTAATATAAGAAGTATGCTGATCAAAAGCGGAGGAAATTGCAGTTTCAGATTGGAGACCTTGTATTGGCTCACCTTCAAAAGGAGAGATTTCCTATAGGAACATACAATAAACTCAAGATGAAAAAGATTGGGCCCTACCAAATACTTAGGAAGTTCTCTACTAATGCATATGATATTTTGTTGCCTATAGATTTGCATATATCTCCTGTTTTCAATGTGGCATATTTGTATCCATATAAAGGGGATATAGAAGCAGATGGCACTGAAGCAACATTTTCATCTCTTGAAGAACAATCTAGAACAGTCTCTGCTCCACAACAACTAGAATGCATTATGGACAAGCAGTTATTGAAGAAGACTCGTAAGCATGAGTACTTTAAGTATCTCGTCAAGTGGAGCAATCATCCCATTGAAGATGCTTCCTGGCTCACAGAGGATGAGATCAATCAGAGGGGTGATTCAGTTGCATACCTCATGAGTAGGAGCTCATGAATCTTTTTTTCCTGGGGAGTTTGATGCAGAGCATCGTTCTCATCTACCTCTATTTTGTTTTGTTTATGTTTGTAGTCTCTGTTTGTTTTGGTTTAGGTGTGATTTGTTTTATAATATTTTGTAATACGTCCTTGTCGAATTTGGATTGACAACTTGATAGTTGTAATTTTTTTTGGTATTGTTGAAATGGCAGTTGGTATTGGTGTTGGTTATCGACAATTTGAAAGGAAAAACATGATATTTAGAGAGTGGGGGGACGTTGAATAGAAGGTTCAATGCTGCGAGAAGATGGGATTTTGATGTTTCAAGGGAAATCAGCGTTAAAAAGAAAAGAGACACTCAAGAACTCGTGGCATTGCTAGTTGTAAACGTTGCTAATGCTAAGGAAACAGTGTGATGTTGATTGTAAACATTGGTGATGCCAATTGTAAACATGCTGATCCATGAGGCCATACATGTTGAGTTTGTAACGCCCTTGTAATGTGAATAAAATCATTGTTCCAGAGAGTAAATAGTGTGTATTTGGTTTAAGCCATTGGAAACAAAAGTCTTCATTTTTTTTTCTTGCCTTTGATGGTGATTCATCAAGTTTTTGACTATGTTTTTTTATTCTAATCCTGAGCTTCTCACAAACTCTGAGAGAGGGTTGCATGTATTTGTGATCTTTGTGGATTGTCTTTTACCAGTGACCAACAAGGCTCCATCACTTATGATCGTAGCATTTCCATGATTCCCTTCCCTAAAAAACTTTGAAATTTTTTCATGCCCTAAAATTTACTCAACCTCAACCATAACCCATTTTTTTGAACTTATCAGTACTGCTAAGATAAGTTACATTTTGAATAAATAATATCACGACTAAGGGAATCAAGTTCACAATGAAACCACAATACTTCACATGCTCAAGGGAAGACTTTAGTCTATGTGTTAGGCCCATTAAACATTCCTTCCTAGTTCACACTAAGTTCTCCCAATTTGACTATGAAGGTAAGTTGTCGTCTAAGAAGATTTCTATTCAACTAAGGGTTTCCTTCCTCTAAACATTTTATTAAATAGTCAAATAAAATTTTATTTGAAACAAAACTAATTACTACTCAAACTAAACTAACAATTTTCAAGGATACTATTTTTTATTCTCCTCTTGGTTATCCAATCGCTTGCTACCTAAGGTTTATACGTTTCTCAATCCATTTTGAGATGAACTAAAATTGAGCAACAATTTAAAAGAGTGAGTATAAGTACATTCATCAAAGATGAGTTAAAGGTAAGTTCAAAATCTTATTTCCCACAATTTACATTATATTGCAGGTAAGCCAAAAATAATAAATTTTCCAAGTACTTGCTTAATATGGCTATATTCATTTTAAACGGTTTAGAATAAAAAGTAAAAATAAAGTGAATGTTAACGCATTCAAATTATGCAATAGGTTAAAGATAATCTCTTCTTTATCTAAGACAAGTTTAGATTCCATAACTAAACTTGAGGTTTCAAGTTGAATAAACCATAATAAATTTGAAGTCAAATTTTAATTTACCTTTATACTAATACTTCCTTGATTATTGTTGGCTTTTTTTTTAAGGATTAAATATCACCTCTAAATTCATTATCATAAAAATATTTTATTTATGATTCGCTAATACATTAAGGGAAGTAATTTTTTTTGATAGATACTACATTGATTGTTTGGTTGTAATATAATAACATCATTTTTACCTTTTAATTAAATTCTTTATGAGCATAATTAAAGAGTTTATTTGTATCTAATTCCAACTACAACTCCCTCCTTTATAATTTTAAATAAAAAAAATCATTGATTATCTTCTTTAAAAATTTACGATTCAATTTACTTTATAATATAATAGAGTTTAAATAATAAAAAAATATTTCCAATTACTCTATTATTTTATCTATTTAATTTAGAAGAAGATAACATATGGGAATTTACTTAAGCTTTTCTTTACAAGGTTCTAAATGTATGATTAGTATTGTTTAATGATTTCCACCATTTTGACCTATTGATAAGTTTCCTAAATAAATCTATCAAATTGATAAGTTTTGATTGAAAATTTTCTACTAATATCCTATCTTTTAATAATAAACTAGCATATATATATTATTTTAATAATATATATAAAATATGCCGAGAGATATCCTTGTGAGGCGTCTATTGCACTTTTAAGTGAGAAAATTATTAAAAATATCTCAGTGTATTTTATATATATTATTAAAATAATATATATATGCTAGTAGCATTCACAATGCGACATGAAAGACAAAATTATTAGTGTTAGGGTTAAGGTTAGGATTAGAGATAATATTAGGATTAAGGATAGGGTTACAGTTATGGTTAGGGTTAGATATAGAATTAGAGTTAGTATTGGGGCTAGTGTTAAGGTTAAAGATTACGGTTAGGGTTAGTGTTATAAATTAGGGGTTAGGGTTAGGGTTAAAGAGAATTGGGATTAGGGTTGGGATTAGAGTTAATATTAAGGTTAGAGTTAGGGTTAGAGATAGAATTAGGATTAGGGTGGGGTTAGTGTTACTATTAGGATTTAGGTTATGGTTAGGGTTAGGGTTGGAGATATAATTAGGATTAGGATTGGTGTTAGCATTTGTATTAGAGTTGTGGTTAGTGTAGGGATTGGTTAGGGTTAGGGTTATATTTAAGGTTAATATTAGGATTTGTGTTACAATTAGATATAGAATCCTAACCCCTGATTAAACCCTAACCCTAACCCTAACTATAATTGTCATTTATCCTTGACCTTAATTGAACCCTAACCCCAATCCTTGTTGAATATTAACCCTAACCTTAACTCTAAGCTTAACCCTAACCATAACCATAATTGAACTCTAATCCTAACCCTATCTCTAACCCTAATTGAATTGTAATCCTAATCATAACTATAAGTGATGCCTAACTGTATTTGAACACTAATATATATCCTAATCCGAATTGAATTATTTTCCTAATTATACCCTAAATTTGATTGAACTTTGATTGAACCCTAATCATAAATTCAATCCTTAGTAAATCCTAACACAAAATAAACACTTATTAAATTCTAACCCTAACCCTAATTAAACACTAACCATAATTGGACTCTAAAAATATTCCTAATTACTCTAGCGCTAATTTAACCTTAACCCTAGACCTAATCCTAATTAAATTCTAACCCTAACTTTGAACACTATTTTAATCCTAACCCTAACACTAACCCTCATGGTGATTGAATCCTAACTATAACCCTAACTCTAATTGAATCTTAACCCTAATTGATCCCCAATCCTAATCCTTTAATTGAATACTAAACCTAACTTTGATTATAACCTTACTTGAACTCCAATTGTAACCCTAACCCCAACCTTTATCATAGAATCATAACACTAATTGAACCCTCATCTTAGCCCTAATTGATGCCTAACCCTAATTGAACGCTAATTTATAGGAACCCTAATTAAATCCTAACCCTATTTGTACCCTAGCCCTAATTGAACCTAGATTGAATTGTAACCCTTATTGTATCATAAACCTAATCCTAACTCTAACCCTAATTGAACTCTAATCCTAATCCTAATTAAATTCTAACAATAATTATACCCTAACCCTAACACTAACCCTAAACCTAATTGGACTCTAACTGTAATTATACCCTAACCCTAATAGATTCTAACCACAATCCTAATTAAATTCTAACCTTAATTGGACCCTAATCCTAAGCCTAATTGAACTCTAACCCTAAATTTTAACACTAACTTAATCCTAACCCTAACATGAACCCTTACACTAATTAAACTATAACTATAACCCTAACTCTAATTGGATCCTAACCCTTTAATTGAATACTAAACCTAACTTTGATTGTAACCCAATTTGAACCCTAACTATAACCCTAATTACAAGCTTTATCATAGAATCCTCACCCTAACCCTAATTAAATCTTAACCCTAGTACCTTAACCATGATTGAACACCAACAATAAACATGACCCTTATTAAACCCAAACCAAATAGATCTATAATTGAACCCTAATACTAACCCTAATTGAAACTATCCATAATTAGACTCTAACCATAATTAGAATTAAAATCTAACCCTAATTTAACACTAACCCTAATCGAACTCTAATCCTAACTCTAAACACTATTTTAATCCTAACCCCAATTCGATCCTAACCCTAACACTAACCTTACACTAATTTAACCCGAACTATAATCCTAATTTAAATTTAATTCTAATCAAATCCTAAGCCTAATTGAATCTTATAGCTAACCTTGATCATAACCCTATTTCAAACCCAACTATAACCCTAACCCAAGCTTTATAATAGAATCCTACCCCTAATTGAACCCTAAACCTAAGACTAATCTTAGTCCTAACCCTTACCCTAACTATAAGCCGAATTGAACCCTAACCCTAACACTAATCCTAACCCTAGATTTGAATCATAACCTTAAATGAACCCTAACCGTAATTGAATCCTAACACTTACCATAGTTAAACTCTAATTGAAACCCAAAATATAACATTAACCCTAATTGAACCCTAACCCTAACACTAATCCCAACCCGACCCCTAACCGAAAGACTAAGCTTTATCTTAGAATTATAATTGTAACCCTAACCCTATCTAAACTACAACCCTAACCCTAACTATAATTAAATCCTAACCCTAACATTGAACCCTAATTAACATAATATTTTATAAAATATTTCATTTTATTTTTTATTTTTTAGTTATATAATTTAAAGATTTATTTATTGGTTTAGGGTTAGGCTGACAATTAGGGTCAAGGTTAGGGTTAGGATTAGGGTCTAGATTAGGGTAGGGTTAAGGTTAGAGTTACAGTCAATGTTAGAGGTAGATATAGGTTTAGGTTTATAGTTAGGGTTGCAATTAGAATTAGAATTAGTCTTAGAATTATGGTTTAGGTTAGGGTTAGATATAGAATTATAATCATAATTGTCACCTTAGAGCTAACCTTAATCTAAATCTTAATTAAAACCCAAAATATTTAACATTCATCCCAGCTATAACCCTAATCATAATTGTAACCCCAAGTTATATCCTAGAACCCTAACTATAATAAGACATTAATTAACATAAACCTAACTATAACAATAACCCCAAACTTTATTATAGAATTAGGGTTAGGGTTCAATTAAAGTTAGGTATAGCGTCAAATTAGGGTTAGGGTTGCAGTTTAATTAACTTGGGTACAATTAGATCTAGGGTTAGGGATGGGGTATGGGTTAGTGTTAAGGTCATGATGATGATTCAATTAGGGTATGTGTTAATGTTAGTTTTAGAATCAGGGTTATGTTTAAGGTTAGATATAAACTTAGAGTTATGTTTGGGGTTATATTTAGTGTTAGTTTTAGGGTTGGGAGGGTTACATTTATAATTATTGTTAGTGTTGGGGGTTAGATTTATCACTTTAATAAAAATATTCTTCTATAAAATCATTTATTTTGATTTGAAATTTATGTAATTTAAAATATTTTTGAAATTTATGTATATTGATATATGAGAGATATAGCAAATCTAAACACTATAATATCTATAGTTAAATTTTAATTATATTTTATTAATTGGTTAAAAAACTTAAATTGTTTATAAAATATAACTTTGTGAAAAATGACTACAATCCCTACAACACCAAGTAAAATAAATCTAACATTAATATCTAATTTAATAGTATTAATATTCCTTTACACATAAAAGCTTAATAACTAACAACTAATTTGTAAATTTAAAATATTATTATTATAAGTTTTTATCATGTTTGGGGTTATTCAGTGTTAGTTTTAGGGTTGGGGTTAGAGTAGAAGTTATAATTAGTGTTAGTGTTGGGATTAGATTTTATAACTTTAATAAAAATATTCTTCGATGAAATCATTTATTTTGTTTTGAAATTATATAATTGAAAATATTTTTAAATTTATGTATGTTGATATATGGGAGATATAACAAATATAAACACTATACCATCTATAATTAAATTATATATATATTTTAAATTAAATTGTTAAAAAGGTTATTTGTCTATAAAATATAACTTTGTGAAAAATGACTACAATCCCTACACGACCAAGTAAAATAAATCTAACATTAATATCTAATTTAATAGTATTAATATTCCTTTACACATAAAAGCTTAATAACTAACAACTAATTTGCAAATTTAAAATATTATTATAATTAGAGTTATCTTTGGGGTTATTTAGTGTTAGTTTTAGGGTTGGGGTTAGGATAAAAGCTATAATTAGTGTTAGTGTTGAGGTTAGATTTTATCACTTTAATAAAAATATTCTTGTGTGATATTATTTATTTTATTTTCAAATTATATAATTTAAAATATTTTTTCAAATTTATGTATGTTGATATATGAGAGATATAGCAAATCTATACACTATACCATAGATATAGTTAAATTTTAATTAAATTTTATTAAATTGTTAAAAAAATTAAATAAAGATTACTATGAAAATAAAGGTCGTAATACCGATCTCATTGCTGAAGAATTTGTAATGTATTTACACCATTACAATGAGATGTTATTACTATAATCCCTTTTTATTTGACCTTCAATACTTCTTACATTTACAAACTTTGAAGACTTTAAAAAAAAAATTGAAGAGGATGTGTGGCAACATACAAGACTTCCATTATGCTACTCATTATTTGTAATGTACATGGTTTTTTAAAATGTGTGGTATTAAATATATTTTTTAAGTGGATGTGTGCCAAATCTATACGAAATATTACATGTGCTTCAAATATAAGTTACAATATTTTTAAGCAAACTTTTAAAGTTTTTTTACACATTTTATCCAATTTTTATTTTCAAATTTTAAATGATTTAGAAAAAAAATCATGTTATACAAATGATAATAGCAATTAAATATATAGATATATGAAAATTGATTATGATCTTCATGATTGAAAAAATTAGATGCCTTGATAAATCTCTACATACTTTATATAATTATATAAATAAAAAATTAATATTTAATTTGTATTTTTAATAAATTATTTAATAAATGTTTGGAAATCAATCTTCACCTAACCCTAATTCTAACTATATCTCCTAACCCTAACCCTAATACTAATACTAATACTAACCGTAACCCTAATCCTAACCCTAACCCTAACCCTAATACTAATACTAATACTAACCGTAACCCTAATCCTAACCCTAACCCTAACCCTAACCCTAATAAAAGTTTGAACCTAACCATGTTTGACCCCTAACCATAACTTATATTATATTTTTATAATAAATAAACTAAAATATTATTATTTATCTAATAATATAATCAAATAATATAATGTTTCCTTCATCTATCTCCAATAGTGGACCCGCAAATACATACTCATATGCATTTGAATCAAACTCTATATAAACATAATTCAGTTGGTAAAAATGTTTTGATCTGAATTGCATGTTGGTCAAAAATGTTTTGATCTAAATTACATGTCAGTTCACTAAGCAGGTCTTGTGAATGGAGCTTTAGGATACATCAAAAATATCATATACAAACCTAGATGTGGCCCACCAGATCCACCTACATATGTTATGGTTGAATTTGATAATTACTCTGGAATTCCTTTTGAAGATGCATCTCCAAATTTAATTCCAATTTCACCAATACAAAGGGGCCGCACACATCAATTGCCCCTACGATTGGCTTGGGCACTAACGATCCACAAATCACAAGGGTTAACTCTTTCCAAGGCAACAATTGATATAGGACCAAGAGAAAGGGCAGGAATAACATTTGTTGCTATATCAAGTGTTAAGCCTTTGGATGGAATTAGAATCTCACCACCATTTACATATGATTCGTTATGAAAAATATGAATGAACATGGAAAGCAACTCGCCAAAAGAAAATCAGAAGAAGAAAGACTAAAATCTTTGGAAACATAACATTTTTAAGTGATGTATATATTTTTCAAGTGAATTCTTCTATTAATATTGATATTAAATTTTTGGTATAAAAGATGAATTCTCTCATTCATTATGAATTCCTATTGTACACATCTCTTTGTGCATTTGAATAAATATGATATGAATCATGATTTGTAAAGTATTATAATTCTTTATTTAAAATAAAATAAGTGATAAATTCTTATTTTATATTGCGTGTTGCGGATGCTACTAGCTTATCTATCTTAATATATTAATCTATATATTATACGCTGAGACATCATTTTTGAGGCGTATTTTTTAAATTCAAAGAGCAAAAAAGTGAAAAAAATACGCTTCGAAAATGATATCTCTCGGCGTATAATATATAGATTAATATATTAAGATAGATAAGCTAGTAAAATATATCTTTGTGAAAATAAATACAATCCCTACACAACCAAGTAAAATAAATCTAACATTAATATCTAATTTAATAGTATTAATATTCCTTTACACATGAAAGCTTAATAACTAACAACTAATTTATAAATTTAAAATATTGTTATATTGTATTATTTTTATATATTATATAATTAGATTAGATTATGAAAATATTTTAAAATAACTAAAATATATTAAAAATATTAAAGTATATTAAATAGTGATATTAAAAAATATTAAAATTTATTATATAATATTCAAATATATTATATTTTTATAATATTCAATTCATTCGAAATTTGAAAATTAACATAATTATTTTCCTCATAGACTTTGGCACCATTGCTTGGAGTGAACATCCCAAGGAATTTTAAAAAGATAAACAAAAATTAAAATTTTATCTTTTCAAAATGACTACTGTATCCTCGTATCCTTTGCGCGGCATTAAATATATGTTTTTAAACGTAATTTTGTTCTTTTTTGAAAAAGGATTTATATTTTTAAATTTTGATGTTCAACAATTAAACACTAATAATATTATAGGTTACTTAAATATAAAAAAATTAGAAATAACTGCTTTATATTTCTTAAATTAAAACTTAAACGCATTTTTAAACATATACTTATAAAATTGTGGTCAATATGTCAGTCAAACAAATTTTAATTAAAATAAAAATATTTAAATATTGGAGCATGGCTTTTAATTTAAACAAATATTTATAAAGAAAAATCTGTTACATATTGCCTAATGGGAAGGAAGTATTAAATTATTATTCACATTTGAAATATGAGATATAGGTATACAACTTACTGCACATTCAAATATATAGAACTTGCTGCACCATAAAATATTGTTACAAAATAATAAATATTAAATATTTTATTAAGCGTGAATAAGATGGAGAGAAGGAAGTTAACTACGTTGAAATCATGGGGCCAACAGGAAGAGGGAGGCGGCAAAACTGAAGGAGGAGCATTTGGTTAATGGCTCAGAGGCGGAGGAAATTAAACATGCAATCCTTCACAAACAATACACCTGAAATGCTAATCCCAAAAGACAATTGCTTCCACTTTTCACGGAAAAGTTTTGACTGAGAATATTTACATTTTATTATTTTTTGGGCTGTAGAAGCTGCACGTACAGATGGGAATGGTAGCCGTCATATTTAAAGTGTTCGAGCGTTCGAAGAAAACCAAATATCACATACAATCCATATGATTTATTTCTGTTTTAATCTTTGGGGTATCGAAGAGTACGAAAACTTTCAATAAGAACATTAGAAAATGTGATGTGCAAAAGCTAAAAGCTTATATTGCCATAAAACCCAAATGCTCCCGATTCGGAAGCACGAACGTCCTTCAAAATCCTCCTCCGATAAAACTTAAGCATAAACGTCCTTGAAAATCCTCCAATAAAACTTATTACCACAAATTGTGCAGAGAACATCCTTGAAAATCCTCGATCTCCAGTTCCTATCAAATTGAAAATACAGGATACTGCTGAGATGGCCATTGCAAGAAATAGAAATATAAAGAATTTTTTTTACAGTCTAGTCAAGATCCCGCCGGAGCAAAACCTAAGTGCAGATTCAAACCATTTGGGTTGACAGTGGAAGGAGGACAATGGATTGTGCTTTGGACCTTGCTTTCTCTGCCTCTACCAAATGCAGCAACCGACTTAAAATCCCCATTTAAAGGCAATGAAGTAATGAAGTCGCCTATGTTAGGAACAGCAGGTAATGGTTCCGGGAACCAAAGAAGAGATAAAAAGGCATGGGAATAAAGGCAGGTAAAAAAGAAGGCATCTGCAATCGAAAGATATCCACTGTATAACGAATTTGGAAAGAGAGACGCCTTTGGCCGACGAATTTGGAAAGTAGATACATTACAGAAGGCATTGACACTATCATGCATTTCGCAGCACAAACCATGTTGATAATTCCTTTGGAAACAGCTTCGATTTCACAATGAACAATATCTACGGGACTAATGCTCTGTTCGATTTCAACAAACTACGGGACTAATGCTCTGTTCGATTTCAACAAACTAGCAAAAAGCTTGACAGACTAAAACAACACATAGAGATTTGAAGAAATTGATCAAAATTGAATACATACCTGAATATCTTCAAACTTGCTTCCCTAATTGTGCAGAGAACAAAAGAACAAACAAAATCACAAAATATTGATTCTGAATGCGGATTCTTCATTTGTAGAGGCAAATGCAGTCGAATCATAAATCTTCCCTGTCACTCAATAATGGTAGCCGTTACAACTGCATGTATTTTTCTGGTAACTGTCAGCATGAATTCGATAATGCCGGGCTATAGTTGGCCGCGCCAAGTCTGAGAGGAGGTCGTGGGTCTGACACTAGTAATGCCAACGACCAACTCAAACGCCAGCACTGCTGTGTGCATTGTGGGAGTGCCGCCGTGGCATTAATTTCAACAATCGTAACTGCTATAGCATTAAGAATACCATGCAATACTCGTAATTGCTAGCATTCAATGGGCTTACGGAGGACGACAGCCAGCAAGGACGTCTATTTTAACGTGATTAGTTTTTGTTGATGGATGTTTTTGCTGCCACTGTAGAATGCCGATCCGCGTAATTAATAGTTGTTAATCCCTACATTTAATCAATTAATTCAATTATAAACTTTCTATTATTTATTTCATAAAACAAGGAAACTTATATAAATGGTTAGCTAAATTTAGCTACCACTTTCCCCTTAATTTTTTTTTAATTCTTATTACTATATCCTCCATTTATTTTTACTTGTAATGAATGCCTTTCTTTTATTATCCTCCTTATATTAATTAATGAATACTTTGTTTCCCATATATATATGATTTTATTTTCTATAATTTATGAGTCTAATCTTTCATCTAATTATTAAATGAATTGCTATAAGAATATCTATTTTATATAGTTGGTTATCAAATTGCGTTGTTCAGTTTTGAAATATTCTTTTTATTGGACTGGAGAATTACATTCAAAAAGAAAATTTTGTATCAGACCTTCCCTTCGAATAGAGTTGCCATTTAAATCCGTACACATGTTTTCATTGATTCTGTTTTTTTTTTGTTTGTTCCTCATGATTAATCTAAAAACTCAATTCCAACTGCTAAAGAATAGGGTCGATTTGCTACCTATGCATACTATTTCCAATTGTTATAGGTTAAGAGAAGCTTTAAGAGGCCATACAATGAAAGATGTAGGAGCAACAGTTCACTGTGTATTCATTAAATTATTTCTTTATGATCTAGATTTTTTCATATGCATTTCCTTCAGGGAACAACTTCACAAAGACCAAATCCAAAGCAACATTTTACAATTTAAAAGAAGGAAAGATACAACTTCATTTTCTGCTATATTTGACTCATGGCACCAAATCTCTCCTAATCTTAGAGGACATCTAATTCATATTTGTTTTTTCAAATTCTAGTTACATAGATGCCTTCTCAATACTGAGAGTTATCTATTTCCAACCAGAATGGTGCATATAGTATCGACTGGTTATTTTTTAATACTTGTAATGACTCCCAGTTTATATTTAACCTACAATCTTGTTTGCAACCGAATTCAAATTCAAACAACTTTTCATTCTCTAAATTTTTAAATTCAACCTTCTATAAATAGATTTATGCACTATAAAACAACGATCTGAACTTTTTTTTTCCTTTTTAGAATGTATTCAATAGTGGTGTTCATTATTAATTCAATTGGTTTCATGATTGCACACTTCTTAGTTGCACAACTTGAAGAATTAGGCATAAACCTACACAAGTTACCTTTCTTTGAGAGATTTTGTAACAATAACAAAAAATAAGTAATATTCCCTACTATCCTTTTTCTTGAAAAACTACTAAATATTTAAATGCATTCTCTTACATAATCTTGACCTTGAGGATATATAAGTAAGATGTAAGTATTCACAAATTTTTATTTAGTATTTAATACTAGTATACAAGCATCCTTTTCATCCTTTTCAATTTTTCTTTTAAATAGTTGCCCAACCTAAGAGCAATGTAGGTTCCTTTATACATTATGGAATCAACATATGAAAGTACCATTATCCAAAATAATACATTTGCATTCAACAACAAAATTAATACATATGCTTGCACATTGAAGTTACTTTTACTTTCTTTTCTTGAATGAAATTCATGATTGTATGCTTGAAACATATTCAAACCAAAAAATGTTACAATATTAACTCTTTAACATTTGATCCACAAAATACATCAAAAGGACTATCGTGAACTCAAAACCATATTTTCCTTTACAACCCATAGACTTGAAACTCCACAACACATCTTCAATCTCCATCCAAAACCTGAAGAACAAAGAAGAAAACTAACATTGTATCGATGGGTTCTCCTCCCATCCATAGAGTTGTAAAAAAACAAATCACCCCTGAGTATGGGGGTTTCATGTAGCCACCGAAAGAACTCAAAACAACAAATTTTTTTATTTGAACCACTTTACTCACATATACAACATCTATCACATTATCACAACAAAAGCATGAGCAACAAAACTATCACATTGGTTTATCCCAACAATAAACCATTTAGGGGCAGTGGGGGCTCAACTAGACATGGCTGAAGATAATTTAAAGCACCAATTCACATCTCCATACTAATCCTCCACAAAAATCCATACTAACACCTCCACAACTCATCACTCTTTATTCCTCCCAATACATATAATTGAAATTTATAAGAAGGGATACTCATATCCCATAAGTACAAGGGTACTCATACCCCTGTTAATGGCCATTACCTAAATGGGATATTTTTATCCCAAAATGAAAGCCCCAATGTGAGGGAGAAATATCCCACTCAAACCCCACACAGGGAGGACCAAAAATCCTCTATACAAGAGGGGTCCACCCCCCCTAAGAAAGGATACACAAAAAAGATACAATACATACAACAAGACATGTCACATCACAAGAAAACCCCAAAAGAAATACCCAAAACAAAACCCTCAATCAAAACACATTTTT
Source organism: Sequoia sempervirens (assembly GCA_007258455.2). Taxonomy (NCBI): domain Eukaryota; kingdom Viridiplantae; phylum Streptophyta; class Pinopsida; order Cupressales; family Cupressaceae; genus Sequoia; species Sequoia sempervirens. Next base: position 362,375,652 of record VDFB02075321.1, read on the forward strand.
AAGATGCACAACATATCACTATGAAATATCAAGAAAGAAGAATTACCTCCAATGCTATAATCCCACTAATGGTATACACATATGGGAGAATGGCTCCTCCTTTCTCCAACAACCTTTCTCCTTCCTTCTCCCAAGATTTCCCAAATGAAAGCAATTCAAGATCACAAAAGAGCAAAGAGAAAAATAATCATGGTAACCCCCTTCCTCTCCATGAGGGAATTATAAAGGGAAGGAAGAAGTTACTTCCTCCCAACTACCCCAACTACCAAAACCATTTCCCAAATTTCGCCACTTTTTCAAAGGGGACATAAAAAGGGTCATAAATACTTTTAAAAAGGACACAAATGATAAAAACAAACTTCTAACCCTTATATCTTAGGAATAGGCTATTTCTTAAATAGAAAAGATACCTTGATACTTCTTAAATGACCTCATAACTCCATTTAAATTACAAAACTAAAATTTACACAAAACACAAAAAAAAAATTATAATACCAATATCGAACCAAGTACTAGGACAAACATAATGTAAACAAGAAAAAATGTGGCTAAGTGGAACCCTCATATCCATCGCTACTAAAACTCATGCACACACACAAAATATGTTAGTACGATAGGAATATGTATATACATGCACATAATAAATGAAAAAATACATTTCATCATAATGACATGTTTGAAATAACCTACATAAAACATCATATACATATATATCCCATCATGATAAAGTGCATTAATGAAAATCACATCCAAATTAACACAACATGCTAAAACATGACATTCATTAACATCACATCTTTAACATCATCATCATCATCATCATCATCATCATCATCATCATCATCATCATCATCATAAGAAGCATGAGCATCAAGAATGTATCAAAATGAAATGTGCCAGGTACACCATCCAATATAAGCAAATAAGTAGGCATAAGCAGGGTCTCACAAATTCCTAAATTCAACAAGTATAAAGGAAGAGGAGATCCCATTGAATGCGTATGAGAATTTTTTGTGGCATGCATGAAGGTAGCTAACAATTATTCTTACATGATGAGACTATTTCTTAGGAGCCTTAGTGGACAAGCCATATAATGGTTTTCTCATTTACCTCCTAGAACTAAAACATTCATTGAACTATCAAAAAAATTCATTAATTTCACTTCTCGTACAACATAGAACAAGAAATTGCCATAACTGATTTGTACAAAGTGAAACAAAACCAATGTGAGTCCTTTGATTCCTTCTTGCAATGATGGAGACATAAAGCAAGTAAATGCAAATGGTCCGTTCTGGAAAAAAAACCTGTTGACATCTTCATGGGAAATCTAAACACTGATTTAAGCTTCCAATTAACCATGTTATGTCCTAACACGTTTGATGACATCATTGAAAAGGGTATAGCTATTGAAAGGGCTCTTATTACAAAAGGAGTCATCAAGCTATATAATAATCAAGATCAACATTCTAATTCAAACAACAAACCACATCTATGGGAAAAGAACAAAAACATTACCAATGATGGAGTACTGGATGCAAATTTTTTACAAAACATATAACCTCCTCCTAACTATCCTCAACAAAATGTTCAAAGAAATCAAAAAAATAATCCTCCAAGCAATCAACTGACTAATCAAAATCAAAATCCTCCAAGAGGACCACCAATACCTAACAATATACCTTCAATCAAACAAGACAAAAATACACTCCTCTGGGATAACCTATTGAAGCGGTCTTGCAAAAATTGCTTGAATCAAATCTTATCAAATTACCCAAAAAAAGAAACTATGAGGAACTACAATTCAAACCTCCTTGGTACAATGAGAATGACCAATGCGAATTCCATAGAAATAAAGGACACAAGACCAAAAACTGTGTGAAACTAAAGAACCTCATACAAGATCTAATTGATAAGGGAGAGGTTGACATAGATCATTGTCTTGGAACTTCCAATAACAAGGACTTGGGAATCTACAAGGATACAATCCCCGATCATAATAAAGGAAATGAACAAGGTAAGGGAAATGATTACAATAAAACCACATACAACTATGAAAATGTAGTGGGTGCTACATTTGAGTCCAATCACCATATCGCAGTTGTAACTATAGTTGGTAAAAATCCTAAGTCTAATGTTACTACATGATGAGGGAAGATTACAATCCAGGGAGCCATACCACAATAAAAAGATTTTCCTAAGCCTCCACAAGCTAAGTACAACCTTATTGATCATTTGAAAAAGACTCCTACACAAGTTTCCATCCTTAAACTTCTCAAAATATTCCCAGCTCATAAAGAAGTTTTGGATAAAGCCTTAGTAGAGTCTTTTGTACCCAGCGAAATTGACATAAAGTAGTTTCAAGCCATGGTAGGGCATATTGCTTCTATCCATTATCTCATCTTTTTCAAAAGAGATCTCCCCTTGCATACATATCATAACCAAGCTTTATACCTTGAAGTTCGTATCCATAAACACAAAATCAAGAGAGTATTGATAGAAAGTGACGTGATCTTAAACATTTATACCTTAAAGCTGGTACAATAGCTAGGATTTTTCGATGAGGTTATTCAAAAGAAAAAAAACATTACTGTTAGAGCCTATGATGACAATGACAGAGACTTTGAAGGCACTGTTAGACTTCTTGTTCAAGTGGGACCAACAATAGTGGAAACAACTTGTCAATTTTTGGATCTTGATCTACCATATAACCTTCTCTTAGGATGCCCTTGGATTCATGCAATGCAAGCCATCCCATTTACCTATCATCAATGCTTGAAATTTCCGTATAATGACAAAGAGGTCATTATTTATGCTGATCCATAACCTTTCTATTATTGTAAGAACCTAAAAGAGAAATATGCAAAGATCTTCCAAGTTCCTAGCAATGATATCTCTTTTCACTCGTTTGACTATGTTGATCCAAAATATTTAGCCTCATCAATCATTGCTCCATAATCCTCAACAAACCCACCTAAATTTTATCTCAAGATCCAAGTACTAGACAATGGTTGTAGGGATTATCACATGAAACAATCCCTTTGCATTGGAAAACTTATGCTATCACCAAGATCATATGGGAAACCACAAGAAATCAAAGAAGCTCATAATACAACCATTGAATACAAACCCATAGTATTGTCTAAATGAGGATATTTGAGCAAGGAAATCATAAAAGAAGATGTTTGTACTTGGTTATATAAGGAAGAAGAAGAACAAGAGCTAGAGCCTATCCCCTTTGATTACAACAATAAGGGTTTTCAACTTGTTAAAAGTATGGGATTCAAAGGAAAAGGTGTCCTTGGCATACATGAACAAGGTATGAGAGAACCGATTATTCTTGAGAAGTGTAAGAAGAATGAAGGGCTAGGATATGGTTCGTTGGACAATGTTACTCCTAATACTAAAAGTACCATTTGTGAGGAAGGTCCTTCCTCTATTGTGGTTAAGACATATGATGACGATGATTCCATGAAAGACTCTTTCATGTACTGACCTATTTGAGAATGCTTTCGTTAATACCATCACTACCCCATCATTTAACCAACTATCTGAGCAACATGAAATCAAACTTGTCTACCCTCAATTAATTTACTAGGACCAACAATGAGTGTTGGTTTTAGATATATTCCAAAATGACGAAGCTATTGTTGAGTTTATGGGATTAAGAGACGATATATCTCCTAGGGATCATAAGGTGGGTTTTGATATAAAAATTGCTAAAGATGCATACTTTGGAGGATAGATTGGATCCTTCAGTCACAAAAGTAAAAATATAAAAATAAAAAAGAGATCCCCTAGTAAAAACCATAATATGACACTATCGGATCATGGAAAAGCAAAATTAAAGGACATATCTGAGAGTGAAAACCTCTTTGAGGTGCTCGAAGATGGAGGATTCAATCTCCTCAACATTGTTCAAAACTAAGAGAGATCAGTAGTACTGGTAGAAGACTCTGAGTAGATAAACGTAGGAACATCAAAATCACCTTCTATACGACTTCTTTAGACCTTGAGGAAAAGAATAATTTCACAGCTTTCTTAGGAAACCGTATGATCAACTTTGTTTAGTCCTACGTAGATATGTCTAGATTATACCTAGCCTTGGTGGTTCAACACTTGACAATCTTTCCTGGAGAAAAATCGATAAAACAAAATCTTTGTAAGATGCATCCAAAAATAACACTTTTAGTTAAGGTTGAGCTACAAAAGCTCTTGCATGTCAGTTTCATCAGACCAATTGATTATCCTAAGTGAGTGTCCAATATTATACCTGTTTCTAAGCCCACTAGGGGCATAAGCATTTGCATTGACTTTTCAAGATCTCAATAAAGCATGTGTGAAGGATGAATTCCCTTTTCCAAACATAGAAATCATAGTGGATTTGACGACGGGTCATGAAATGCTTTCCCTCATAGATGGCTTTCTGAGATATAACCAAATCAAAATAGCATCAAAAGACCAACACAAGACAACATTCACTTGTCCTTGGGGAATGTATTGTTGGAATGTAATGCTATTTTAGCTTAAGAATGTGGGAGCCACCTATTAGAGGGTGATGACCGCTATATTTCATGATATGTTTCACATCACCATGGAGGATTATGTAGATGATCTTGTAGCAAAATCCCTAACAAGGAAAGGTCACTTAGATATCCTAGCACACATATTTGATAGGTTAGAAGAGTATAGTCTATGCCTTAATCTAAAGAAGTGTATTTTTAGCGCCTTGAAAATCAAGAAAGCTCCTAAGATACATTGTATCTCAAAGAGGGATAGAAGTGGATCTTGATAAGGTTAAGGCCATTTTGGAAATGCCTCCACCAAAGACTTTGAAAAAACTACGAAGCCTTCAAGGTAAACTGTAGTCCATTTGAAGATTTAAAGCTCAATTAGCTAATAAATGTAATCCTTTCACACACCTACTCCACAAGGATGTTTCTTTTAAGTGGGATGAGAAGTGATAGCATGCTTTTCAACAGATTAAAGACTATTTGGCGTCACCTCCAGTTTTGGTGCCTCCTCTAGCAGAAAAACTAATGATCCTCTAAATATTAGCAACATCAATAGACTTAGGTTCCTTGTTAGCACAACATGATGAGAACGGTAAAGATAGAGTGGTGTACTATGTCAGTCATACACTGGTGGTCTATATAAACTAAACTACATGTACCTATAGAGTTACAGGCTTGTTTAGCAGTTGTCGTTGCATCAAAAAAGCTTAGAAATTACATGCTTAATTTACAAATAAAACTCATCTCTAAGGTGGACCTTTGAAATATATTTTGGATAAGGCAACTCTAATTAATCGGATGGAAAAGTGGGTCATGATCCTTATGGAATTTGACATAGAATATGTTGATAGAAAACAAATAAGGGACAAGTGATAGCATATCAGTTGGTTGAATCACCTCTTGGTGACCACCACCCTTTTATATCAAAATTCCTTGATGAAGGAATCCTACTGAAAACTCAAGTAAGCCAATGGAAATTATACTTTGATGAATCTCACACCAAACATGGATCAGGAGCTGGAATTATCTTTGTGACACCAAAAGGAGACAATGTACCCAAGGCATATAGGATCACTTTTCCCTGTACCAATAATATAGCAGAGTACAAGGTACTGATCATTGGATTAAGAATGGTAGTTGAATTACAGATCAAGTAGCTTCAAGTCTATGGAGATTCACAACTAGTAATCAGATAAGTGAATGAAAAATACCAAACCAAGGACGATAAATTTCTTCCTTAAAAAAGAATGGTAGAAAGTTTCAAGTAGTACTTCCTAGTCATTCTCTTTGAGAAAATACCAAGAATAAATAATAGAGATGCCAATGTTATGACCACTATTGGCTCTCTTTTGGACATGCCACAAAACAATCCTAAATATGAGTTTCTTGTGGAACAGTTGCTTATGCCTACATTCAATGTCTCAAATTATGAACTCGTGTGCGATGTTGTTGGTCCCAACTCACCCTGGTATCATGAAATTAATGCCTATCTTCAACATGGAATCATAGGTCTCATAACATTAATAGAAAACAAAAGAAAACCTTCATATGTTAAACCTCATGCTTCACCATACTTGGTGATACTTTATACCAATGTAGTCTCGATGGAACATTGCTAAGATGTCTTAACCCTAAAGAGGCATTGACCGCCTTACATGAGGTACATGAAGGTGTCTACATGTCTTATTTTAGTGGACCTAATCTAGTTATGAAGTTGTTAAGGATTGGATACTACTGGCTCTTGATGGAACAAGAAGGTAGTTAGTTTGCAAAGAAGTGTCTTCAATGCCAGTAGTATAGTGACTTGATTCATGCCCTGACATAAGAACTACATCTAGTTACTACACTATGGCCCTTTTCATAGTGAGAACTTGACCTTATAGGAAATATATTCCCTACTTCATTCAATGGACATAAGTTTATCATAACTACCATGGAGTATTGTACAAAGTGGATAGAGGTTGTACCTCTAACCTATATCACAGGTAAACAAATAGCCATTTGAATTCATTTTGAACTATTCAGTTTTTCATTACGATATACTCCAGACCATTATCACTGATAATGGGTCTTCATTTAAGAATCAAGATGTCCGTGACCTCTACTCTAAATTCCATATCCAACATCACTTTTCTACCCGGTATTACCCCCAGGTAAATGGTTAGGAAAAAGCATCAAACAAAACTATCCTTAAAATCCTTAAGAAGACTATTAATGACACAGGCTATGACTAGCACCTACAACTAAATCCTACTTTGTGGGCCTACTAAATGATCATTTGTACACCCACTAGCGCTACCCCTTTCTCCCTTGTATATGGAACATAAGCTATCTTTCCTATAGAGGTCGAGACCCCTTCCCTAAGGGTAGCTTTGCAGAACTTGGTTGACAATGAAGAGTACCTAGTAGCTAGACTCTAGGAGCTTGAGTTGTTAAATGAAAGATGCTTGAGTGTTCTAAATCATCTCCAAGATTATCATAATTTCCTCAAGCGTAGTTATAATAAAAGAATAAAGAACAAAAGCTTCTAGGTGGGTGATTTAGTCCTAAAGAAAAATTAGAATATTCAGCTAAATCAAGATGGAAAAGGAAAATCTAAACTAAATTGGTTAGGACCCTTTGTAATCATTGCAAACTATGGCTCTGGCACTTATCAATTGGAAACCCTTAAAGGAAAAAATTTGGTAGAACCTCTCAATAACAACCATATTAAAAATTTCTACACCTATCCCATCAAAATATCAGGTAGAAAAACTTAAAAAAAAAATAAAAAAGAAAAAAATACCAAAAAAAGTAAAGAGAATTAAATCGTCCTTTAATTGAAAACCACTTTTGTGGCGCTTCTAGGATAGGTACCGTGGTGAAAACCTGGAAAATATAGGCGTTAAGTTTGAATAAGATCTGCCCCATCATCTATCAAAGCTTGCATCCATTCCATCCATCGATTATCATAATCATGCTTTCATCCATTTCATTCCATCTGTTTCATAATAAATGTGTGTCCAACCATGGATTTATCACTTGTTAAGTGTCTAATCTTTCTGCACTATCATCATCCTTCATCTGTATTATCACATTTATCCATGATAAATATAATCCTATACCTAACTGGGGGCATCCTCCTAAACCGAGTAGATAGATTGGATCCTTGTTCATATCTCAAGTCGTGTATAAATCTTGAAAATAAAAAACTTCTAAATAATCTTGAAAATAAAAAAATCCAAATAATCTTGAAAAATAAAAAACATCCAGATAATCCTGAAAAAATAAAAAACATCCAAATTAGTCGTCGAAATCTAAAAACATCCAAAAAATTATTAGCCATCCATATATGAGCTAATAGCCCAGTCCAATAATTGAACTACATAGCCTCTATGTGTGTCACATAGGCAAGGCCATCATTGATGAGCCTCCAAGGCATTGGGGAAGTCCCCTTAGGTCCCCCTGTCTGGGTTTAAATATCTTCAAAATACAAAAAAATCAAAATATCTATCAACAAACAACAACCTCAAAAAATCTCAAAAACACACAAACATTCAAAAATCTCAAAAATCCTATTCCCATCATTTCGTATTTGTAATAAAATATTCATCCATAATAAAGTGTTCATCACCCTCATTCTTTGACAAAGCAACCAAACCAAACATAACATCTATCTAAATCTAAAACATTCAAGAAAAAATCATGAAAACTTGATCAATATCGGATAAAACAATGCCTAAATATCAATTGTCTTATCTATCGACATCATCATCAAAACCATCAACATCCTAGTATGTGCCTTATGCATATATCATTCCTACCATGGGCATCATCAACAGATAACATCCATAAACTAGAAATATATTTTGCAAGTGATATGGCAACATTGTTCGTCTATTCTGATCTTCTCTTCTAATTTATCTTTTGATCATTAATTTCATATGATGTGTTTGTTGGATATTCTTGTAATATGACCATGGAAAATACTTTCCTTGTGTGTGTAGGGATATTTTTGAGTAATACAACGGCTGGTACATATCAGGTTTTTTGTACCTTTTGTGTATTAGTCTTCTTACTTTGATGGCTTTATTCTCTCACATTATTTAACAAGGTTTATGTATATCAGGTATGAACAAGAATATTCCTTTTGTTTGTAGAGTCAAAGTCCATGGAATAGATACAAAGCCACCTTGGTTCTTCATATCTTAGTGCATCATGTTTATTTTCTACATTAATAAGGATTTATAATCATTAGTTTATCCCTAAAAAGAAAAGCATGCTCATCACATTTTTCATACATCATCAAATATCAATATCAATCATCCATTCATCCACATTCATAACAAATGGACTTTCAACAATCTTATCAATATCATTCTATTCTTCTAATTTCTTTCTAACAATTCTCCTAATTAACACCATCATTAGTACCACATGCATACTGCATCCAAAAAATCATTAGCTATGCATCCATACATCATGCATGTCATCAAAGTTTAAGAAAAATACAAAAATAATCATATCTGTATATGCATAAAATGCATCACATCCTACATCATAAATCATGCATCATAATCTCATAATTATAAATACATCACATCATAATCATAATCATAGGAATCATATAGAATCATAAACATCATAAGCATCACATAAATGAACATCATGTACATCATTGATCAAATTGAAATCATCTCATCTCATATATCATCAAAAATGGAAATGTCAAGATACATAAAAAACTGTAACGTGTGATACCATCAATATATCATAAATAGGCTCAAAAGATTGATGAATGTATATACATCAATAAAAATAATCATGTCTACATAATATAAAAGGTACATCAAAGTCTAAATATCAATAATCAAGAAAACAATGTATATTAAATCTCTAGCCCTCTCTGTGTGCCTCTTTGTTAGGAGGAGTTTTCTCATCACACACGGGAGATCTGTGGGTATTCTCACTATGGGCTATAGACCCATGTGGTTGAAGGATGGGACTTGAAGGCTACTGTGATGGCCTGCTAATGGAAGCACCCCCTGATTTGCTAGGCTCTCCTATAGTAGTACCAGTCCTGGATCCAAACATAGCCCGTCTATGAGCTCTAGGGACTGCTGCCTCATACAAAGTCCTATAATATGAAATCTCCTCAATAAGGTGCTCCTGTTCTCTCATATATCTATCCATGCTAATTGTGGAGGCCTGTGCTATCTCAAGTTGTACCCACTGGCCTCACTTGGTATCCCTCTTCGTGATGGCTACATCTCTCTCTACGTGAGCTTGGTCTTGCTCGACTATAAGGATAACTATATGTGCATTTGTCACCTATCCCTGGGAAATCTAAACATATCTCTCCCCAACCCATGCATCCTTTTAAGTGAGAGCCTAATCTCTCTCTATCATGTGTGAATCTTTCTTTGCACGAGCCTGGTCCCTCTTAGCTGTGACCTGTGCCAATCTAGCTACATGATACCCATCTTGTCTATCCCCCTAAGCATCCTACTAAGGTACCTGATCATCCCGTCTGGGAGGTGCTTGGTCATCCCCATCATGACTAGGAGGTACCTGATCATCTTGTTGTTTGAGGGTGATCCCACAATAGTGGTTTACACTTTTTGGGACATCCTGATTTTTGCTGAAATCATATATTTTTAGAAAATATAATGATTTAAGCCTTGAAAAGTTCCATTTAAATGATTCCAATTGAAGACGGTTTGATTAAACCACCTTAGATCAAACCCCCTTGGATAGAACCCCGCTAGTCTTAAACCATACCTATAACAGAGTCTCCTTTACGTGTATTAAAATGTTGATAAAAAACCACTTTTGATTTACCTTTTGGGGTATCAAATGAATTCATTTAAAAATTATTTTTTGAAAGTATGTAGTCCTTATTATAAGCTTCCCAAAAAGTATAATTTTAAATATATTTAATTTGATTATTATATTTATTTTTTATTTCTTGTGAATGTAGTTTTTCATTGAAAATCGAGCTCTCTGTTCTACATATGTGGAAAAATAGTAGATTACCAAAAAAAAATCTGAAAAATATCAATGCACTTGATATTGATGTCCTTGATCCAAAAAAAATTAAAATTGAATTTCGATACATGCAAAAAAAGTTGTATTAGCAAGTAAACCTATGTCTAAATTATAACTGGTTTGACTTCAAAACTTAATTAAGAAAAAAAATTCAATAAAACACTATGAAACCAATTGCATGCACTAAATATCGTAGTTACAAATCTAAATTTGAAAAAAAAAGAATTTCATCCATCATAGAAAAAAAGTTGTGTTAGCAAGTACACATCACTCTCTGAAAATGGTGTTTACTGTTAAAAACTAGTAATCGAAGGGGATGGAAAAATAAATGTAATTTGATTCCATTTTAAAAAATATATATTTAGAATCTACAAAAAAATGTCACAAATCACTAGTTTGCATCATCTTCAAATTCCTCACAGTTTAGTAGCTATAGGTGTCTAAAAGTGAAGAAAAAGTTCAAAATGTTCATTTCAATGTCAAGTTTGGCCAAAACATGTAAACCTGAACGATCTGATGATGCTCAGCCTTTGATCTCTGTCTCTATTGGACCTCTTGAACCCCTACTCCCACAGCTTTCCTACTTTGATCCCCAACAAATCTTGGTGCTCTGACCCTTGCAGCTGAAGTAAATCTTAGTGGACGCCTCTACACCCACCATACATCATAATATTGTGTGATCCCAAGGTCTTCTGGTCCACCTACCCATCCCCATGCCAGGGGAGCCATATGTGCAAACTCTATTGAAGTTGTGCAAAAAGAAGCTATCAGACTCCACACTGGCACCTCCCTAGTGTGTGTACCGAGTGTGATAATTTGCATAAAAAATAGTCTTTCGCTCACCAAACTGACATCACACTCTACCAGGGAGATACCTCTCTATAATGTGCTCTATCCTCCCAATAAGCCATTGGGTCTATTTACAAAAAGTCATATGGATATATGGTCATCTCTCCATACCTTGCATCTGATCGATGGTCTCCATATAAATTGAGACATATCATCAAAAATGCCTCGCCAGTAGTGCAGTCATCCTGGCTACCTATATGTCAAAAAATCAAAGTATTTGTATGAATATGGATCTCCATCCTCCCTGTCTTTAATCCGCTTTGCCTGTGTGATACTGATCCTCTCCTACACCAAGACGTGTAGAAAAGTGACGCTTGTTAAAATGTTGGTGACTCATCTATAGTAGACCTGATGCATATCACGATACAAATGTGCTAATATGTAGGGTCCCCATGCATATCTAGTACCCTGAATCCTCATGCTCTATAAAAACTCCCCATCCAACTAGAAATTGGTGAGATCACCTATCGGGCATCAAAGGACCATGATCATTCTAGCAAGAATATCATAATCTCATGTACCTCTCCGACCCAAGGCTATAGATCTATCTTTCTATCGATAACAAGAAGCTGATCCTCTCCAGGCAATCTCACCATAGCTGATGCTCCTCTATCTACATCATATTGCACTAAAGCTCCATCAATGGGAATCTAAAGGACGCACCATATATCCTCGAGCGTCACTATACACTCTCTTATCAAAAGATGGAATATGACTATGTCTGACCTCCAACTCTCTATGATCATAGTCATCATGGCTCTGTGTGCTCTAATCTTTGGAATGAACGCTAGATCGTGAAGTCCAACAACAACAAGGAATTGGATCTTGAAGTCACCAATGTGAGCTAGCCTGTCCAAAATCCTCAGCCTCCGCTCTCTAGCATATAGAGGATGAAGGATCACTTGCAAGAATACCGCTAACGACGTCAAAAATGTAAAAATCAGCTAAAAAGTCTTAAGTCTACCAGCTAACTAAGAAAATGTGCTATTTTTTGTAAACGTGCCAGTTTATACAAATGTGTCACTTTAATAATAGTTAAACATGCACTTTTGTACAAACACATTGAAGCCCTAATCGCTATTGAGAAAAATCAAATGCGGTCACCTTTTGCAACCACAACCATGCATACGCATTGCCCTTTTGCATACGTGGTCAAGTTTTTCACACACAACCTCCTTTTGCAAAATAATCTTTCACGAATGCAAATGTGGCCTTATTGTATGCAAACATTCTAATCCTTAGATTGACACGTTTGTTAGCCTACCTTTAGCTAAGAAATTAAATGCCTAAATCTACATGCAAACAAAATTTGAAATAGTACATACCACTGGTCCTACATTAGCTCGCTGCTGGCGTTGACGAACCAAATCTACTCGATGTGGTGCATGAGGTACTCAAGCCATCATAAAAGAACGTTTGAAGACTCCAGATGCAAAGAGCTTTGAGAGGATAAGGAATTCTAGAATATGAGAGTACAAATGATGATTATTTGAGCTTAAATGCCTATCTATACTCCCCAAACCTTAGGGTTTCACCCACGAGCGCCCTATTAGTTCATCTTTTGAGCCTCAGTTTTCATATTGAATATTTTTTGGGACCCCTAGTGCCTAGTTTCTCATCCTCTTCTCATTTGAACTAGTCTTGAAATCTTGTCGTGAGCCAAGCACAAAAAATATTTTTTCCTAGCTAATCTCCTGAGGGGGAAACCTAGTGTCCTATCATCCTTTCGTCACTCGTTGGGGCATAGTGGGGCATTAATTTTTTTAATTTTTTAATTTTGAGCAGAAAAGTATTTGAAACAATTGAGCAAGTACTTTGTGCCAAAGAGGGGCAAAATGTAGACATGCAAAATTGCCTAATTCGATCAGACATCATTAATCTTGTATTTTCATCATATTCATCCTCAATCTTGCATAATGCATCATTTTCAACACTTGCATCACTAATTCCCCTTTAACATCATTTCATACTAATTATCTTAATTTCCTCTATTAATTAAGTAATTTTGAATTATTTAATTAATTCATCCCTTTTCACTAATTTTCCTCTTATCTTCCCTAATTGAATAATTTAAAATATTTAATTAGCCATAAATCTAATTTTCCTTTAATGTCTTATGATTAAATAATCTTTATTATTTAATTATCTAACTTCCCATCACATTCATTTGGAATATTCCTTTTTAATAAAGAATATCCTAATCCTCCATAATTAAATAATCTTGAATTATTATTTTAATTTTCCCTTTCAAAGGCATATTTCCATGGAATATTCTTCTTCAAAATATCTCATTCCTCTCATTCGTTCATATTCCTCCATTTCTTGATATAATCTTCACCCTCCATTTCAAATATCCTCAACCAATTTTCGTAAAATTGTGGAGATATTTTGAGTTCAAATTGATCTTGATCCCTCATCTTCCTTTATTCACTTAGACTCATGGGTATTTAAGGATTAATCTCAACCATTGATCACAATCATGAAAATCTATAAAAAAAAACATCCCTCCTTCATTATGGGCTACCTAGATCATTTGTGCATTTTGAATTCTTGAGCACTTGAGCATAACATTATCATTGAGCATTTGAGCGATTATCATCATCTAGGTCATCAATCTTCATGATTTTGCAATCATGGGAGCTTCTTGATTAAGCACTCCAACATTCCATCACCATTAAAATGGAATGCAAGGTTTGCATATAGGTTGGTTTCTTATTTTGAATTGATTTTCATTGTTCATGTTGATTCCTAACCATGTATGCATTCAATTTCATTTTGTAAGTGGGATTTGATCTTTGTCTTGGGTTTGTTGATTGCTAACTTCTTGTTTGATCTCATTTCCATTTTCCACTTCACAATCTATATGTATTTTATTTTATTTTTAGTGTAATTCATTTTTATTTTACAAATTTTGACTTTAGGTTTTTAAAACTTATGAATGTGCATTGCAAACGAAATGTAAATGACAAAAGGATAGCAACCCCAAAAACCCCATTCAAGCTTTGGAAGATAAATTTAAGCTACAAACTGGAGTCCATGACTGATTTACAAAATGTAAAATGAAAGTGCGCTGCAAATCCCAGGCATTGTAATCTAGAGTCTACTTCCAATTTGCAAGATGCAATTCCAAATAAAAAATGCAAAACCATAAGCATTGCAATCCAAAATCTGCTCTTAGTTTATAAAATGCAAGTCAAAATTACAATCCAGAGTCTACTCCAATGTAAACACACCATAAACCCTAAGCTATGCAATCCAGAGTTCAACCCTAGATTGCACATTGCAAATTTTGCTACAAATCAAAGCCAAAGCCTAATATGAAACATCATGGGAAATGCCTAACATACACAAAATGGTATTTGAGCAAATGCAAATGGATCAACATCTACGGCTCGCGAATGAGAACAATAGATTTCAAGTTAAATCTGCAACCTTGCTCAACATCTCCTTCACACCAAGTGCAATTGAAGGGTGATACATGCACAAAATGCCTTACAACTTTTAAGCAAATGTAAAATGTGGAGCTACAGATACAACATGCCAACTATTTGACATAATACCTCAAATAAATGTGCGATCTCATCGAATGCACTAGCCTAGCCTACATAAAATGGAAATTGAAACAAATCTTTAGAAATTTATGAGCAAAGTCAATTAGCAAGTGTAAAGAACTTTCATTGAAGATATAAAAGCAAGAAAGGTACAACTGATGAGCAGGATTTAAAAGCAATTGGTAATAATTCATCACAGCACCCTCGTGCTGCAACAGGTTCCATCATAAATACAAGGAAAGAATTCTAGTGGCTGGATGCAAATTATTCTACAGTTTTCCCTATGTCACTAATGGTTCCAAAGTTTAGTGCTTTGCACCACCATTCTATGCAAGTTTTGATTGTTGTTCTATACATAGGTGCTCGCTTGATTATTGTTATTGGATGGTGACCACAGTGGAGGATGTATGTTTTCACTAGGTTTGTTCTAGATCCCTGTCAAACAATTATTATAAAAAGAAATGCAAACTCTTCTCTTGAGGAGATTTGTTTGGAATAAGAGAAAAAATAAAGAGCTCAAAGTTCATTTAATAATTTATATTTTAAAGCTATGTGACAAATAGTATTTGGAGTCTTCAAATGTTGAATGTACACCTAAGAGCATCTGGTGTGATAATCATGACAATGGAATTAACAAGATCTTTGATGAAAATAAAATGAAAGTTTTTAATGAAATTCATGAGACTGAGCAGTCTATGGGACCCGAGAGTTGAACTGACCAACAACAAACAAAAGCCCAACCAATAAAGAACACCTAATTTTGACTATCCCCTACATTTTTGTTGATCATGGATCTCTTACTATGAATTTTGATCAATTAATATGTTGTTTTTATATTTGTTCCTCAAACAAATTTGTTAAAGACTTTAGTTTTAGAGTATTAGCATAATTGATTCGAATGTCCTTGAAAATTGAATTACTCTAGAGTATCGCAGTGACCTTTATATACAGTATTCATAAGGAAAGGAAATCATAGGGGAGAAATAAGGACCCAAATATCTAAGCGTATTCAATCGAGGGATTTAAACGATGTATCTAGGTTAGAAAATGGAATTATAACGAATGTTCAATTTCATTAGAAATGACAAAGAGTTGTACTTCTTAAAGTCCAAAAGCTAAAATAAAGGGGGTGGGATAATGTTGAATCTTCTTTGCAATGTGTTGGCAAGAATGGGACATAGATCAAGGATTTGAGCCTAGATTTCTTAATAGTTGTATTTATATCCCAATATGAGTGATAAGAGGAAGTTCAAGGCTTATGTGGTAGATTACAAAAGGTTGTAGCTAAATATAACATGCAAAGTTAAATAGTATGTAGCTGAGGAGGATGTTGATGGTCCAAGTTTGTTTCCTGAATTCAATACAATGCTTCAAGAATTGGAGGAGTCTATCCCACTAAAGAAAACAAGGATGATAAATACCCCTATTGCGAGAAGAATTCCCAGGACTTCATGGCTTTATCGACTAGGGTTGAAAATTTGGAGAGGAAACTTTAAAGGTCATACATCACTATGTTGTTACTTTGGGTTCTATCCTACAAGAGGAGATAAAGAAGCACAAGAATAAAATGGATCTCAGATCTAGTAAATAAAAGCAAGATGTCTTTAAATACCTCATGGAAGATTGGGAAAATCTTCCAAAGTAGGGTGTTTTATGTTGTTAGTTATATTCTTGAATTTTACTCTATTGTGACTATATTGTAAGTTTGTTGTCACTAGTTTGTTTATGCCCTGTGACCCTTGTTTCCTTTTTTATTTAAACTCTACCCGTGGGGCCTTTTGTGTTTGGAAAAAACACCTTGTAAATGCTGCTTAATCTATCAAAAACATGCAAAGTTAAATATATTCAAGAATTTATATATACCATAAGTCACTGCACATCTAACAATCATTATATCATTACATAGTATGCAGTAGTCCTATATGCCATAAATATGTGTCTCAAATACAATATTTTCTTATACATCAATCATTCTGATATTCTTTATGCTTGTTTTCATTATTCTATATTATGTTTTCTATATTAGATATCTTAGACCTAATATCTTATTCTATGCTCTCTCTTGCTTCTCTTATCCCAGTTCTACTTATATCTAGGTACATTTATACAAAGGAGTGTGTCTCTTGTGCTTGATATGCCTTTTGGATGAATTATCAATTAGTTGAGTTTATCTTGTTTTGTTCTCATAGGTGGCTTTGTCTTGCCAACACAAGTTGTGGATGAACATGAAGTTGACATGTTGCATAGAAAGCCAAAATTTCTTCTTAACCTTTTTTTAAGGTTTATATGTTACAAATATGGATATTTTCCTCCTAATAGGATAACTAGTTGTCTAAAAGGATATAAAGGATTCTTGCTTGAATTTTTTTAATAGTAAATGTAAATGCATCTCTAACTAGAAAACTATAAAAAATGGACACATGAAAAAGGTGGATCTCAATGATCAATTGAGAGATGATTTTTGTTGGTGTTTCCAACTGATTATTTGGATTTTCCTAAAGATTAGCTAGTTCTTATGCATAGAAACCCTAGGTCAGTGGCCAACAAATAGGAGACAAGTTTTATGATTTTCTCCTCTACTCTTTAGGTTCTGCAAAACCAAGGTGGGTTCCCTTGTAACACCTTTTAACATGTATGCATTTATATACAATGAGGCCTTTGATAACATATTTTCTCACACTAAATTTGTAAGAGGTTTCCCTAATGGGATAAATCATCTTCAGAACCCTCGATATGAAATGCAATATCTTGTAATGTGGATTCAAACATTAAACATTAAAAATGCAGTAAATTAAAAGGTGTTTAGATTTTATATCTAATTCTATCTCAAGTTTAAACTTTGTGATTTAGCGTGACTAGTGCCTTATCCACAACAAAGTATAAAAATGAAGCAAACTCCTACGACAAACCAACCTTTGGCTTCTATCAATCTTACTGCCTTACAATAAGAAACCAAAAAATAAACAATATTATCAAACTACTCATTAATCCATATTATAACCACACAATCTTTGATACATGAAGTGAAAGAAAATTTATTCTATTCCTTTATCTCCAAATATCCATAACATAGAATGTGAAATGAGAACTAGAGATAATCCTTGATTATATTGATCCAAAAGATAATGTGTATAATAGTGGAGAGAATGAAAATTTTCTATTTCAATTTGATGCAATACAATGAGTATTTAGGTTATCTATTGCTATTACAAAGCAAAATTATAATATTTTCTCTCTAAATTTCAAAGGAATTACTTGTACAACCTAAAACCTATATAAAAACTTACAAAAATTAAGAAGCATAACCCTTTGAATGAGGCCCAAAATTCCCTTTTATAGAAAAAGGGAAGCAATAAGCAAAAGGCTTCATTCAATCGCCTAGTCACTAAGATACAAAAATTCAGGCAATGGCAATATTTACATAGGATAAAAAGTTACTCAAAAAGTTGCAAGATGCCCTAAAGTAGTTGGATATCTTTGTAGCATTGAAGTCAGTGCATGGTAGGTGATCTTCCCAAAATTACCTTTTGCAGATGATAGGATATTTTGACATTCTACCTGACAAGCCCATGCAATAGTTATATTTGGTTGTTAGAGGCCGACTGATACACAACTCAAGTTACTTCATCCTATTCCTCCATGGCTTCCACCTATTCTACTGAAGTGTCAATCCTAACTAGAAAGAAGTTGTCAACTCTCTCCAACTGTAGCTTGTAGTCTTCTCCAATCAAAATTTGGACTAGGTATGGGAAACCTAATAAACTGTACTCCAGCTTTATAAGTGCATCAATACTTGCATTGAGCTGGTCAACATCAACTTCTCCCTCTTTATTTATTTTATTATACATAGGAGTTAGAAGATTTGCAAATTAAGACTTGCACTCTACATATGTAATAACCTCACTCTCCTTAGTCAAAATTGGAAGCATGTAGAATTCTTCAAAGTACTCAAAAGTGTTGAGCTCCTTCTTCATGAGGTCCTTGAATCTAACATGATGAATAATTATGTCATCCAATAGATCTCACTTGATCAACATATCAGATGCCAAACTGTTGTCAAACTATGAATTGTTGATGAGAAGCTTTATCACTTCAATTCACTGGGACCAACTAATATGCTTGCATCTCAACTTCGTCCACACTTGATTGTGGTTGGGGAATGCATCTTTCAAAGTTGAGTAGTTGTCACACATTTTATTTAGCTGAGAGAGAACCCTTGACAATCCATATCCCAAAATATTATCCACCAAATTAGAGGCTTTCTTTACTGCTCCTTTTGCTGCCCTGGCCTCTATTGTGCTCTACTTTAGCTTTTCTCTCAGCTCCTTGATCTCAAATTTTAGTTTATTTCTATCATGTGAAGCTTTTACTTCACTTATTTGTTGGGGAGGTGGAAAAAATACCTGCACTGTATTGAGTGATATGTAATTATAAAGGTTTTACAAAATAATTTTCACTTAATTCTAATTACAAATTTTCCCGATCGTAAACAAAATTGCGTGGTTATGTTTATTTAACCATTGAAAATTACACAATTGAGTTCAAAAATTAATGAAAACATTAACCAATTACTTAAATGTTGTAAATAAGAGCTCAAAGAAGAAATTAAAATGCTGGAAGGTAACATAGAAAGAATAGAGAGAGAACGGTAAATTTGATAACAAAGTTCACCCATATGTTCAGGCTACATATCCAGGTCTGCTTCTCAATGAGGAACCACTTTATTAATGATGATGAGCTTTAACTGCTTTTGTACACCATCCAAGCTTTAGACCTGCATTACAAATTCTCTCACAGTCTCTCTCAACACCCTAAGACTCCTCCTGTATTCTTCTTCACTTGAATTCATGGGGTAGGCTTCAAATGCCTTACCCTCCCAATTACACTTAAAGAAATAAAAAATACAAAGTCTATGTGATTACATAAATCTCCAATATTACTTTGCCTAAATTCCTCCCAAAAATAATTCCCCTTTTTTTCACGAGCAAAAATCACCCTTTTATACAATTTCACATGCTATTATGGGGTTAAAACAATAATATTTTAAAAATCTCCTAAATCACCTACTCTAAGCCCCTTTAGATTTAAAATAGAATACAAATCTTTTAAAACCCTTTTAAGGTTTTTGGGCTTAATAGATTTTAATATTTCAATGGCTCTCATATAATCGAGCCCTTAAAAATCTCTTAAAAATCTTATAAAAATGAGCTTATTTAAATTATTATTGCTCCCCCTTATTTCTCTCCTTATTTTATGGTTTACATAAAATAAAAAAATTCTTATGCTTATTTAAAAATTTATATATAGGGAGGGGCTCCCCTTATATCTTGGGAAACAATCAGGGCAAGAGGATTTTAAGGCATAGGTCAAGGGATCAAATCCCACCAAATCCTCTCTGTTTAAATTTTAGACCAAACGCTTTTCCTTTAATAAATATGGTTTAATCCATATTTTATCACTTAGTTGGTACATGTTAGTGCCAACTCATTGCTCCCACCACGTCGTCATCCACCACGTGTCCTACCAAGTGTCAAGCTTTGGTGATGCCATGTCACCACTTTTACCAAGTTTGACCACAACTTTGACTAGTCATAACTTCCACATATGGACTCAGATTTGGTCCGTTCAAAATGCTTCAAAAATATCTCGCCAAGCTCTACGTGATGGAATTGGTAGAGAAATGTTCCATGATCATTAATTTTTTTGGTTGACCAGATTTGACCTCATGTTAACCAAACTTTGACCAGTTGCATCAAGAGCAAATGAGCTCTGTTTTGTACGTTCCACATATCGTTGGAAAGATCTCAACAAGCTCTACGCGATAATTCCAGCTTCATCAAATTCTAATATTGTGATTTTTTTTGGTCTTTTGGATCCTCCTGGATCATTCCTCCCAATTGAGAAGCTTTTGGACCACAAAAAAGTCTGTTTTTACATAGAATTTAAGTGAGGGCATTGTCACCTCACTTGCTCAATATCATCTATCCACCCTGTCAGAATTCTGATCATCTGAATCATCACAAACAAGATGAAGAATGAGATAGCATAGCTGATACAATCAACTAAATACCCATCAATACTCATTGTCGCATCCACTATCCACATAGAACTAATTAGTAGAATGACAAACAAAATATTGAATAAACCAATGTGAAGGAAAAAGTATCAACTTGTTGAATCTCCTAAACATGAACATCATTAGAAAATGAATCATTCAAACCCTCTTTTACCACCTTAGATTGAAGGCTTAAATGTCCTTGCAACTGATCCTCACACCATGTTATCTGTGACACCTTATCAAGATTAGAAATTGTTTCATTTCCATGCTTAATATCACTAGCTATTACAAACATGAGGGTTAATGTCTTGCTTGCATTTATAACCATTTTCAAATGCCCTATGTTTACAACAGATTTATCACTCTTCATGTGATGATTTTTCACAATGAATTCAATTCCATCTTTAAACAAATGATACCTGTTATATAGAAAATGTCCTTTTTGTCATACAAGTAAGGACATCCCAAAACCATCCCACAAATGTCAAGTGGAATTACATCTAACTCTACCTCATCTACAAACTTGGATGTGATTGTAAATCAGAGTTTACATTGCCTTGACACATGTAACTAAGCATTATCATGCACCCAACCCAATGGATATGGTTTTGGATGAGGTGTTGTTTTTAATCCCAATTGCTTAACAACTTGTTCAGAGATTAAGTTTACTTGTGATCCACTATCTATGAGTGTATCAATTTTACTTTGTTTTACAATAGTCCTTATATGAAACAATTCATTCCTTTTACTTTCAACAGGTATCTCATTATTCTTTATGGAAGAAGCATGGAAACTCGTACTAGGAACAGGAACGATACCTTTTATACCCACAATTGTTATCTTGGTTTCATCATTGGAACCTGATCCAAGGTCCTGCACAATAGTTTTGGTCTTTTGCTTACCCTTTTAATCCTTGAACCACTTGGGTTTCTAATTAGGATGAAATTTCCAACACTTTGCATCTTCGTGCCCTTTCTTTTTGCGATGTGAGCAAAAAGGCTTTTCCTCCTCTTTCTTCATGAAAGCTGTCTGCTACATTTCCTTTTTCCCTTTCTTGCTTTCTTTATGCTTATTGGATTCCATTAAGAAACTATTCTTTGTGCTTATTTCAAGATGAATGGCTTGCACACTAACTTCGTCAAGGTTAGTTGGATTGAACATAAGTATTGTATGCCTCAAATTTTCACGTAATCCACCTATATACTTCAACAAAGTTTCTTGTGTGTATAATGGAATTCCCAAAATTAAAGCTTTTTTCCTAAATTCAAGTGTATATTCATGTACACTTTGTCCTTTTTCTCACCTTAATGATTTCCAATTCATTACTGCTTGTTGCATGTGACGTAATGGATAAAACTGTTTCTTAAGTGCAACTGTAAACTCAAACCAAGAAGAAATAACTATGACACCAAATTTTGAGAAACAAGGTGAACTACTATAATAATAACTTATACAAAGTGTATGCAAATATAAAAATTATATCCAAGATTACCCACTTAAGATGATTACATGATTATCACATTCACAATAATAGAATGAAAGCAAAAATACCACAAGTGACAATGAATTTATGTGGAGAAACCCTTATGGGAAAAACTCCACATTAAAAGAGATCCAATTCTTGTATTAATCTAACAATATACATCAATACAACATCACTCTCTGATAATATTCTAGTAGCACTTACTTCAACAACCTGCAAAACAACTCATGAATCTAGTATCTCGAGACACCAATTTATAGAAGAGCTAGAGGTGAGAATATCATGTGGTATCTCAAAAAACGTGGTAAAACCATATGAAAAACCATATGCCCTCCTTAATGGATAACCTGTAAACTTAGTAAATTACAATAAATCATCACATGGCCTTCACATAGGCACCTAACCCATAGCCAACCAAAGAAAGTCAAACTTGAGTGCTCCATAACTCCCTGGCAACTCTGATGGCTACAAAATAGGACATGCAATAACATGCAAGATATGTCACCCCAATATGCACTGACATACAATTACATGTAAGTAAAAGTGGTTCCCCCTCCAAAATGGATTCCCAAGAAGAATATTCCTCCATTACACCTTGCAACCTCCATGGACATGTGTCCACCTCTATGCAACACAATTATAATTTGTAATAGAAAATAAATATTAACTATTTTCACTCTCATGTCCCCTAAAACACTTTCCAAGAAATGTGGAGACACATGAAATGACTTAGAATAGCAATATTAATGGCACTAATCTTAACAAAAACTTCATCATGATAATCTCCAATGTCAAAATTTACCAAACATTATTCATTAACTAGAGCCTTATGCTCTTTTTGTAACAAAGAAATCCTATATGGACCTGGATGTCTAATCTATTTAAATTTAGTTTCATAACCATCTCTTCAAAAACTAAATTAAGTGTACTTTCATTATCAATAATTACATTGCAACACTTACCTCTTGATTTAGACTTTGTTTTGAATAAAATATTCCTTTGGGATGGTTCTTTTTCTTTCTTTCTTCAATATGGCTCTTTTTATGACAAGGATTTATCATCTTTCAACTTCTATTGAATGCTTAGATCTAGTCTCCTCATTTGTATGGGCAATTCTAGCATTACCCTTTGGTCTTCTATTTGTTCCTCCTTGATTTTTTTGGTAGTCATAAGATATATGTTCTTCTGAATCCTCCTCTTCTAGGTCCTCTTCCAAATCTTCCTCTTCCTCTTTGATATCCATCATTTCGGTTTGTAGGGTGGTATGTGTTTTCACCCATGTTATTTTGAATGGTGCCTGCATCTTCATTTTTTTTTCTCATCTTGTTGTCCACAACCTCCATAAGATCTTCCACCAATTATTCTTGATGACATCTTCCTCTTTTCTTTCTCTCAAATATTTTGTTCAAATTTTCTTCTATCTTCATTGCAAATTGCTATACATCTTCAATAGTTATCAATCTAACCAAGCTTATTTCTTCTTAGATATTGGGTTTCAATTTGTTGACATATCCAACTACCTTTTCTTTATTGGCCTCTATGTGACCTACTCTGATGATAGCTTTGTAAAAATATTTAGTGTATTCTTTGAATATTCTATTCATCTACTTGAAACTTTGTATCTTCTTCAATATTTTCAGCTCATAATCTATTGTAATGAATTGTCTCTTCAACTTATCCACCATTCTAACCCATCTAGTGATCTTCTCTTTTCCTCTTCAGTTTCTCTCTAATTACACATATTTCCACTAAATGATTGCATAAAATTTGAGCTTAGTCTTGTCAAATACAACCCTCTTAGGATCTTCTATTTCTTTATATTCAAAATATTCTTCCATATCATTTATTCAATCCATTAGTTATTTAGGATCGAGATCACTTGAATAGGTAGAGATATCTATATTTATCCTTTTCGATTTTTTTTCAATGACCTTCAACATCTTGAATTGATTAGGTTCTTCTTCCCCATCTTCATCTTTAACTTGTGATCATCATTTGTTGCATTGATATCTTCATCTTCACTTTCATCTCTCCTTCTCAATTCAAACCCTCTTCTTAGCTCTTCTTGGATTGTATTAATATTCCTTGGAAAAGTCTTAAATCCTTCCTTTGTGATTACAACATTTCTTCCACCATAGTTTCTTCATGAAGGAATATTATATTTCTCCTCACACTTTCTATAAAAAATATTAGTAAAAAGCTACCTTAAATCGATGATTTTTCTTTCACTTTTGAACACACAACTTCAAGGTCCTAGTAAAAACTACCTCAATATTTGGAAATCTATCTACACATTCAAGATACACCAATTCTAATACCATTTGATAGGGTTAGCTCAAACAACACACAAAAACACAAAATTCACACATGAAAATATGAATTCTTTCATTGAAAACATCACTAATTACATAACATAAATGTCAAAAAATAGAGGATGAAATCCTCAACAAGCTGTAACACTTTACAACTTTATTCCCTTTTCTTTTGGAGCCTTTTTTCTTTCCTACTTTCTCACTACATACCACTTCCTCCCATCATTCCACTACCTTGAAAAACCCTAAAAATATATCATTAATACCTTTAGGCATCTCACATATTTTGAAAAGTGTAACTCCCATCCCAAAAATAGTGCAACTTTTAGAAGTCATAACTTTTGGTCTAGGAACTTGATTGAGCCTATTTTTTATAAACTAAAGTGTTTGGAGTGTTCTACACCCTTGAAGTTTTATTTATCTAATCTCCTCAATTTGGGGCCTCAAAACATCTTTTGATGCCTCAAAACTCAATTTATTTTTTAATATTTTTTAGAATCGTAAATATTTATTATCTTCACATCTAGGCTTGATCTTGGCTTGAAACTCACCCACAATATGCATTTTTCAATTTGGGAGATTTGGGTAAAATTTTAGGTACCTACATGCTCAAATGTAAACTTACTAAAAATAGAGGTCTTGTTACTTTTATCCCTTTTATAAAATTTGAAAGTTCTAAACCATTCTTGGGGACTTTTTAAAGGAAATAAGCTTCATGGGTATTTTCCAAGCCAAACAAAAAATTAAAAAAAATAATAATAATTTGGGTGATGCAAGATTTATCTTACACCTTTGCGTGCTCTTGCATCAAATACCAAATGTTGAAATAATAGCGTAAATGATACAATAAAAATATTAAGTATGGATAAATATTGAAGAAGCAAGTAGAAATTAATAAAATCATAAAATGTAAACTATATTGACACCAAATACACATGGAGAAAACTTTGTGAAAATACTCCACTCCAAGGAGACCAAATCTTATACTATTTTAAATATTATTGTACAATAATACATCCATTTACCCCTTTGACTATGGTATGACAACATAAAATTACCTTCATGTCTCCAATGTATAGAAATGTAGAAAATAAGATACCATCAAGTGATATAAAAAACCATGAACTATTGTAAAAATACAAAAAATATATGGTCATGGTCAAGAATAATATGTAAGTTCTCTTACACCTCTTACACATATTACACGCCTCTTATGTATCATAGATGTAATATATTTTTTCATAATAGTCAAATTGACCAAGATCCTAGTCCTAGGAATTTTATGAGGGTATATGACATTTGTGGCATAAAAAACAAATCAAGATGCTATTTTTTAACTCTCAATTTTTACCTTCTCAATGTAATCTCCCTATTTAGTTCCTTCTTGCATAATATCCCAAGTATCCTAAAGAATAAGCAATAAATAAATAGTATCCCCACTCACAAATGGGCATCACATTTTATCTCCTCTAACATGTTTAGAGATCATACATTATTTATCATCTACATAATTATAAATATAATCAAAACTTAATATTTTAAGGTGAATGGAACCCCTTATCCTAACAAACCCTACTCAAATTGACAAGCATCACATTGTGTCTCAAGATGTGACAATGAACAAAAATATTACAAAGTAATGAAGGGATTATGATTTCTTAAAAATATATCCAATACCAAAAATTCATTATGACTAATTACAAACAATCAAATAGGTCAAACAACAAGTAAATCTAAAGCATAATAATGGCTACTACATTCATGAAGATGTAGATAATAAATACACCAATTATAAAAATGCATGAAAAAGAGGAGGATGGAAACTTTCCCTCCAATAAGTGTAACTCCCATGGAATGAGGTGACACCTCAACATCCAAATGAGAGAAGTGTAACTAATATGAAAGAGGGTGACACCTCATACTCCAAAAAATAAAACTCAACCTAGGTAATATTAACCTAATGTATAACAAATGCATGAGAAATATAAAATAAAATGCATAAAAATACTAACATGAACATGATAATTAAGGTGCTATATTTCAAAATAAGCTCTTATTTTAATTTCTATTACAATAACATATTAAGTGAACGCTCTTTACCTAGTCTAACATAAGGCAGGGAAACCAACTCATTTAAGTCAAATTAGACCATTTTCTCATTTCCTCAAATTGGAGTATATTTCAGGACCTCACCCTTACTACTTCCCCAAGAGCTGGATCAAATCATAATGCTTTGTTGCTAACTTGGGATGATAATGTTGTGAGAGGACCCTTCCCATTCAGATATTAAATAATGTGGACCCATCATCCAGATTTCAAAAATCTTGTGGAATGTTGGTAGAATGAACCTTGTTTTGGAACTCCCATGTTTCACCTAGTGTACAAATTAAAGAAAGTCAAAGAACATGTTAGAGGCTGGAACAAGTTCTCTTTTGGAAATATTTTCCAGACCAAGAAATTTTTAGGAGAAAAAATAAAAGAGATTTAGGATTTGATGGAGCAATGAGAGGTCAATGAAACTATATGTAAGGAAGAAAGGGATCTAAGAATTCAATGGTTTAAACTCAATAAAAAAGAAGAAATATTTTGGAAACATAAATCAAGGATTTAATGGCTGAAGGAAGGGGACAAAAATATGAAATTCTTCCACCAGTCAACATTAAAGTATAGAAGCAAAAACATGATTAGATTTCTCAAAAAAGAGGATAGGTCGATCTTTAATTCAAAAGAAGAAATATTTGATGAAGTGATGTCTTTCTTCTCTAACTTCCAGAAGGAACCGATAGAAGATTTGGATGAGCTTGAATACCTTTTGCAGGTTATTCCTCAAGTCATTTCTAAGCAATATCTTAAAAACTTATCTAAATTTATTTCTCTAGAGGAAGTTAAGGTTGTTTTCTCTTTTGGCACTTACAAAGCCCTAGGACCTGATGGTTTCCCCACAGATTTCTTCCAAGAATTTTGGGATATCACTTCAGTAGACCTCTTTAATGCTTCCCACGACTTCTTTAGATCAGGTAGACTCCTAAACCAACTTAACACAAATTTTATTACTCTAATTCCCAAATCTGAAGAAGTGTCCTCAATACAAGACTTTAGGCCTATAAGTCTTTGTAACACCACTTATAAGATATTTTCAAAGATTATGGTTAATAGATTGAAAAAGGTTTTGAACAAGATGGTTGTTGTTAACCAAATATGTTTTTTTCAAGGTAGACACATCTTAGATGTAGCCATATATACTCATGAAGTTTTCCACTCAATGGAATTAAGTAAAAAACAAGGAATGGCCCTAAAACTTGATATTTCTAAAGCCTATAATATGGTCTCTTGGGTGTTGCTCATTATTTTTCTCAAAAAGTTTGTGTTCAAAGGAAGATTTCTTAATTTAACTACCTCCTGTGTCATGACCCCAAATTTTTTAGTTCTGGTTATGGTGTACTTAGGGGGTTTTTTTTCTTGTGGAAGAGGTCTTAGACAGGGTGACCCCCTCTCCCCCTATCTTTTTGTTATAGTGGTTGAGGTCCTAGGAAGAAACATTCAAAAATTGTTAGACACTAAACTGTTTTAAAAGGGTTCAAGTTTCTTCCTCCCTGCCTTCGGCCTCTCATCAACAGTTTGTGGATGATGTACTATTCTTATGGAGGAAGCCTTAGTTGTTGAATCTAGGTACTAGAAAGATATCCTTAATAAGTATGCTAAAGTCTTAGGTCAGGATATTAACTATAAACAAGAGAAAAATCTATTTTTTCAGCATCCATCACACAATCAAAGAGAGAGTACTTCACATTATAGGCTATCAAGAAGTTGACCTCCCTGCCACTTATCTCGGTATGCTGCTCATCTCCAAAAACCTCACAACAACTAATATTGGAACTACATTCTTGAATGAATCCAAAAAAAGTTAGCTGGCTAGAAAGGGATACTTCTAAGTCATGCTAGGAAGCTATAGCTGCTAAAAGCTTCTTTGCAAAACATCTCATTTTATTACCTCTCCCTTTTTAACATTCATGCCTTCATTGTTGATAAGATTGAAATGATACAAAGAAGATTCTTGTGGTCAAGAACAAAAGAAAGAAAAAGGATGGCCCTTGTTGCATGGGAAAAAGTTTGTGCTTTGAAAAATGATGGAGGACTTGGGATCTAAAGGTTGAAGCTCTTTAATAAAGCCTTAGTTGCTAAAATGGGTTGGTACTTTTTGGAAGGAGCTAAGGATTGGGTCAATATTCTAAGAGCTAAATACTTGAAAGGAAAGGATCAAGGCCGTTTCCTTTGGGAAGAAGAGCTCCCTTTTGGTTCTATCTTTTGGAACAATTTGATGAAAATTAGAGGAACATTAAAATTGGGAGTTAAAAAGAGAATAGGGAATGGACATGACACTAATTTTTGGAATGATGTTTGGACAAAAGGCACACCTTTATATTCAAACAAAAACCTCCTTCATATCAAACACAAGTTGATAAGAACTCTTGGGAAATAGGTAACAAATTGCATTGATTGGGACGACATGAATCCTAGGTGGAAAAACTTCATAAACTATCTTAATAGTGCCACCCTTAGAGGTGAAAGACAGTTTACCTAAGATGCAACTTTGCACCACCTTATTCAACTTATTGGGGATGTTGATTTATTTTTGAAAGACAAGAAAGATGAATGGATTTGGACCAAAAATTCATCAAGGAACATCTTAGTTAAATCACTCTATGAGGCCTTAGTAAAGCCCTTGATCCCAAAGGATGATTTCTATTGGAATACAGTCTAGATTACAAATCTTATTCCAAAAGTGAATTGTTTTTAGTGGGTAGTTTCCCATGGAAAGATTCTCACCATAGACAATTTAAAGAAAAGAGATTTCCAATTAGCTAATAAATTCTATCTATGTAATGATATTGAGGAATCTATTATACACATGTTGTTTCTTTGCTCCTATTCAAGTAAAGTGTGGTCTTTCTTCCTTAATAACCTGATGATCAAATGGGTTTTCCCTCCTTTTATCAAGATGTTTGTGGATTTTTGGAATGTTTTCCCTTATTCTCACAATATTATTGTTGATCTATGGTGACAAGTTCCCCCCTGTATTGATTGGGGACTTTGGAAGGAGAGAAATAATGAAATTTTTAGGAACACTGCTAGAAACAACAAAGATCTATGTATGGACATAAAAAATCAGATTCAAGAAAATTTAAATGTAGTAAACTATGCCCCATCCAAGTGTTTTCCCTCATATAAATAAATATGCACTAAAAAATTATGGGGTCTAACTCAGGATTTAACAAACTTCAACTGAAGGAAACTTATAAGAAAAACTACAACTTGGTCACCTCCAAATGTGGATTGGATTGAATGCAAATTTGACGGCTACTCAAAGGGTAACCCAGGGTTGGTTGTAGTTGGGGGAGTAATAAGAGATCATCAAGAAAACTTAATTGAAGGTTATGGTAGTAGTTTGGGCATTGCTTCAAATAATATGGTAGAGGCTAGAGCTGTGTGGGGTGGCATAAATCAAATTAAGGAAAAAGGCTATGTTAAGGTGATAATCGAAGGAGAATCTAAATTAATAATTGATAATTCAAAAGGAATTGTTGATGTGCCCTAGGAATTGAAAGATATATTAGATGACTGTAAGAGAAATCTCAATACATTCTAGCATTATAATTTTTTTTTATGTGTATAGAGAGGGTAATAGGGTTTTTGACGCTATGGCAAACGAAATTCTAAGAATGGGTGGTCCTATTGGGAATTTTTAAATCTGCCAAGTCACATCAAAAAATAATAAAAAAAAGATAAATTCGATTTAATTAATAGATGGAATTATGACAGCCAGATTCTTCAAGAGAACCCTTCTATGTTGCTCTAATGATGACTAATCAAAGTAAGTTTAAAGTATTAATTGTCATCTTGCTTCTAATGATCTGGGGTATAATTATGAATTTGGGAAAGGAGTTCCCTAATGTGTACCTGAGTACTAATTGCTTTTTGAAGAGCAAAAATAATAACACATGGAGAGATAATCCTTTGTATTTCCCAAGAATGGCTTTAAAAGGGTGATAATTTAAAATAATTATCATTTTTCCACCACCTACCCAAAATATTTTCAAAAATATCTCCAAAGCCAATCAAAATGACACTTTCGTAAGGGCCTTGGCTTGTAATTATGTATTTTAAAGATTTAACGATTATTCCCAATAAGGGCAGAAAAGGAAAACACAAGATCTTCTCTTGTGGCCAGACTGATTTACGATTATTATCATTTTGGTATGCTAATTTAAGTTTATGGGCCCCCAAATGAAAAATTCTAGTGTAACCCTTAATGCAGAAGAATTCACTCTACCTGTGATATCAGTGTCAGATGAAATTGGCCTAGCGAACAATTATTTGTTGTTGAGAAAGGACTTTTTGATTAGAGAGAATATCATGGGGGGGATAGGAAGATGATTGAGATGAAAAATTATGATTCCCTCAAATAAAACATAGAGCTTTGGGGACTCTTTGAGCGGGTGGGATTTACCCCTTACTTTGAAGCTATGGAAGGATACAGTGAAACCTAAGTTACAGATTTGCAAATTCTTGGAGTGATGGGGAGGTAAATATGGGAGGTCTACATTTCAATGTGGATGCTAAATTAATTGCTCAAGCGACGAGCCTG
The DNA here is from genome assembly GCA_007258455.2 of Sequoia sempervirens. Classification (NCBI taxonomy): domain Eukaryota; kingdom Viridiplantae; phylum Streptophyta; class Pinopsida; order Cupressales; family Cupressaceae; genus Sequoia; species Sequoia sempervirens. The sequence continues at coordinate 362,407,089 of VDFB02075321.1, forward strand.
CCATATGAAAGAAAAAAGATTGCAAAAAAGAGCATAGGGAACTACTAGCAATATATTAAAAAAAAATTCAAGGCTACAGAAAAAGTGAAGAGGTTACAGAATGGCTACTCCAGGCTCAAACTCCCGACGCCATATCATATTGTAAGTTTATTTGTGATGAAATATTTTATAGTGGAAGGTCATTTTCAGTCCGCTCATGGTTATCATTTCCCTATTTTGAATCATATCTGCCACCTAGAGAAAGTCAACCTTCCTTTCTTTCTATTTTCATCTCTCCAACAAAGTATGGAGAATGGAGAAAACTTTCCTCTTCATTGGGGCCTTATTAGAGCCATCTGCAAGTATGTCCTTGCTTCTACGTCACAGAAGGAACTCACCCTAAATCTCCTTGAAAATCCCCAAACTCCAAAAACCTTTGTTCACATTGAGCTGCTTGAAAGCAAACCCCACTCCCTTGATAAATCAGCTAAGTTGAAAAAATAACAAGTCCCCCCACCTTGAAAGAAGAACCCTCATGGGAAGAAATTCTTAAAATAACTCTAATTGATGAAATCCCTCTCACCTCTCTTCAGGCTTGATCAAACATAGAAAGGTGGTAATTAATGAACCAAGTCCAAAAATCCCCACTATCACTACATCGAATGACAAAGATAATAGCCTTGATACTGGTTTGATGCCCCCAGGTGGTCGAAGATCCACTGGTTTGGCTAGTGCAGCCTCCAAAGGGTTAGAGATAGGTAAAAAGGGTAAAAATGTTGCTACTAAGAAGGAGTTGGTTTCTTCTAAGAGGGAGACAAAGAAAGGGAAAAAAGTGGCGGTGAGGAAAAACAAGGATTCTTTGGAGGAAGAAACATCCTAGATAGCCTAGGGGACACAAAATCCTCAGAGGAGGAGGAAAATTTTAAGTCAAATGAGGAGGGTGATGGTTGTGACTTGGAAGAGGAAATCAATGTGCAAGAAGAGGACTTAGGTGCGGGTGTCAAGATTTTTGGAAAAGATGAAGGGATGGAGACAAATATTGTGAGTCCTATAGATATTGAAGGTTTCAAAAAACCCACTTATACGTTAAATATTAAGGAGAATCTGAAGGTGAAGGAGAAAACAAATGTGGAAACTGCATTGGATGCTCTAACTGTGAGAATGGAACATATAGAAAGATAGATGGAGGCTGTTGATAACTCAAAGAGGACTCAAATTGTCGAGACTGCTATTATGAGTATCCGTAGAGTCATGGATGGAGTGATGAAAAGAGTGTTCATGGGAACCATTTCGAGATAGGGAAAAATTAGAAAATAGCAGAAGAAAAAGGAAAAAGGAATGAAGCCAACAATTTTGAGGTGATGGAGATCAAGGACAACATGGAGGATATGGTGGATGAGCTCTAGGATAACTGGAGTCTCATTGATGAATCTTAATTTCCTGATTTGGTTTTGTTTTTTGATTCAATGTTCTGGCATTGGTGTCTTTTATCGAATCCTTTGGTAAACTTATCTCTAGGTTTTGTTGTTTACTTTGCTTATGGCGTTAATGCCTAAAAATTTAACTCATGGATTTATGCTTAATGTTTTTATTTTGCTTATGGCTTGCTATGTTCTTTTTTATTGGTTTATATTGCAATACTATATTAGGATTGGTTTTTTGTGCGACTGGCTTAACTCATGTCTATGGATTCACCTTTTGATTATTCTACTATGGTACTACATTGATGATGTTAGTATGTTTTTTATTATGCTTAAGGGTATGGATAAAATGCAAATTTCTTTGGGGTTGTTTCCTGGTTGTTTCTTGGGCTTAGCTATTCTTGACTAGTTGTTGTATGCTCTGATTGGCTTTGTTGTTTCTTTGTAAGGGATCAGGGCACTAACCCTGCTTATTTTGTCAAAAACATATTAAATGAATTTTTCATAACCTCTTTTATAAATATCATGTAATAATTTTATATTCAATGTTGAAGAGCTACTCTATTAAATTAGTTGTTTTATTTTTAATATTGAATTTGTAGGGTCTTCTTTGTGTTCTTCATTCCAAGTGTTATGGCCACCTATCAAGCTTGAATGTTAAGGTTTATTCTTTAAAAAAGAGTGATTATCATATGGTGTATCTGAATTAAGTAAAAAATAATGGTAAAAAATATAGGTAGGAAATATCTTGTCTAATGTGATTTTAGTTAGTGTGTAATCATAGTGTTAGAATGGATATATCTCAATTATTTTCATATATTCTCATGATTTGGCATCATTTACATAAGCACAGGTAGATTTCCAATGATTGTGTAATATTGTCAACATTCAAAATAATTGCATAAGTGGAGAAAACCATATAATATTCATGCAAAGAAAGTTGGTGTTTCCTTCTTATCTTTAAATCATTTGCATTTTTTAAACACTTGGATAGCTTAGGATTAATTAGAATTAGAAATATTTTAATATATTTTTGAGCTTTGAATGTTATCAATTCTTGTTTTATTGGGATCAAAATGTTCAAGTAAATTTAGAATTAAATGTGGATGTTAAAAGAGATCATGTATTCTTAGGAAATAGGTTTCAATACAAAGGTCTAATTAAGATGATTATAAATCCTAAGCAAATAAACAAACACTTATAAACTCCAACTATTCCCAAACACCATATTAAGTGAAATAAATTTGAGCCTTGGCCTAGACCTCTTGTTCCTTTAAAAAAAATTATAAGTTAGATCTCATTAAAATTTTGTGTGCTAAAATTTGCAAGACCACCAATATGAATTTACTGTAGGCACCATATAAGCCCATAATATTGTTGCTAAGTAGATACTCTAACAATTAGAGGTTACACATTACTTCTTTAATTAACTATTTGTTGGTGTGTAGTTATATAATTATATCATGGTTATGAGTTTTTTTTGAAATTTCCTATTATTGGCCTCTTAGATTACAAGATTGGGTATCCTAAGGATAGTGGAATTATTAGTTAGTACTCCTCATGAAGCTCCACTACATCATTCTTTTCAAATTATACATTAATTAGGTGAATTAAGTACAATGTTTTCTTATTTGATGCAATAGAAGGTTGGAGGGTCTAATGAAGGACTATTAAATCAAGCAATAATATGTAAAATCACAACATTCAACAATAATAGAACCTTTAAAATATAATGTATAAAAAATTAATAACCAAGTGTGAATGTTGACATATAAAATGACAAATACAATAAGATTAAAAAAACTTATAACATGTGTGGCCTCAACAATTTGATTACAAAACAAATCAATCACCCTAAATAGCATGATGGTTAATGATAATGTGTTGATTCACCTCAAAAAATGAACTTCAAGCTAAGATCCATCACATGTGATGCGATTTTGTATATGACCCTCTTAAGATTAAAATTCAAATTAGTAACTTTAGAAATTAATATGAGATTCAAAAGTTTGTTACAAGTGCAAAATGAGGTTTTGTTCTAGAATGTATGGTTTGATTTAGGACCTCAAATTAGAAAACATAGATGTGGTGATCAAATATTCATGAAACTTGAATGAAATGTATAGAGTTCTCATTGATGATTTTATTCCAAACCATAACTCAAGAAATTCAAAACTTGCTACCACAAATTTTTTGAATGTTTAATATGCATATGGTGATAGATATAAAGCTTGACTAAAAGAAAGAAAATACAAAAGGAACATGACACTAAAATCCCACCATACTTTATTGGAAAACAATTAGAAAATATGTATACAAGCATATGGAAAATCTGTAAATATGTCATTTTCAGAGTTAACTGGCTAGAAGATGTTAATATTTTTTGCTATATAGTAGTAGAATTTTGATCAGGTGGAAAAATCCTTGATACCACCTATGTAAATCTTTTAATATTAATATAATATAGGCCTTGGCCTTTTACCCTTAAAAAAAATTTGGAAAATACGTATACTACATAAAAAATAAATAAATATTAGAAGAAAATATTTCTAGTGATACTTGATTAATTTAAGTTAGGAATGCTCCTACATCAAACACCTTGAGTAATTGGAAAAGTGAGTCCCTCACTTCAAGTTCGCTAGATGAAATCAAAATGGTTTACCTCAACTGAAAATAACCAAGTTGAATCTTCAATCATCCTTTCCTTCAATTGGACCAAGTATTCTTCATACTTATAATGCTTCTATCAATTCTATTGTCTAGTATTTCTTTAATATCTTCTACTTGCAATTTTGGTATTTTTTTCCATTTTGTTTCTACTCTATTTTTTTCATATTCTCTTTCATGATATATATAAATCTATAATGTTAAATGCCAATAATATGCCAAATTATTTTAGCAACTCAACTTCATATGCATTTCTTAAATCCGACTTCTTAATAACTTTATAAGGTCTAAATTTCTTCATTTTTATTTTATTATATGTTTAGTAATTTTTTCTTAAATATACAATTACTTTATCTCCTACCTTATATTCCTTAAGTATCCTCTTTAGGTTTGCATGTTCCTTATACTTTAGAAACATATTTTCTATCTGAAATCTTATCTCCTCTGTAGATTCTTGATATGTTTCACATAATCTTCTATCATTATGGTCTTCTTATAATTTGCAATGAAATATCTCAACTCAAAAAAAAATCGAAGACTCTATCCACACACAATATCAAATGGTGTTTTACATGTAGTGTTTACTAAATGGTTATATTAGAACTCAACTTTTGGTAATGCCAAGCACCAACTACCCATCTTTTCACTTGTCAAGCATATGAACATGTTACCCAAAATCATGTTCAAATCTAATATATACACATCAATCTATGGATGATATGTTGAATTAAAATTCAACTCTATATTAATTTTCTTCCACAATAATCTCCAATAATGACCAAAAAAATTTATTTCTTTAGATAATGCAATACTCTTTAGTAACTAGTATAATATCACTTCTCTAAAAAATAGATTAGTTGTATGTTCAATATCATTAGTTTTCTTGCAAGCAATAAAATGAGTCATCTTAAAAAGTATCAAACTTTAAAAAAATAATTAAATTCTCTTTGAGTTCTTAATGATTTTAACACAAAATCCATGTTAATATCATCCCAAGGTTTTTCAAGTATAAATAATCACATATAAATCCACATTCTAACTATTTCTTTTTATGATATGAAAAGTACTATAGTTCTACACATATCTCTTCACATATTTATATATTTGTCCAAAAGTAATTTTAATTAACCAATGCATACATCTTATCAGTCCCAAAATATATTACCAATCCTCCAATATGTTTTCCTTTGATCAATATTTTTCTTGTAGAACTTCTAGCATGTATAACTGATTACCTGCAATTAGTAAATCATCTTGAATCAAATAAGTCAACCACTTTGTTCCATCCACTTAGCAATAACTTATATGTGGTCCATGTCTCAACAAAATCAAGTTCAATTTCATACAAAATATTAATCTAATCTAGACCAACAACTTCAATTCACATTCACAACAATTGGTTGTCTTCTATGCAATAGATCATCTACTCTTTTGGGTTTTCCATGACTATGTTTCAATAGAAATAAGTAAATGCAAAGCCTCAATCCATTTAACATGTTTTGAGCTAAGATGTTGATAAGGATCTGTAGGTTGCGGAATTGGGCATGGGGCCAAGTGTTTGTACTCAGAGCAAAAATAAGAAGTGCCACTATTGAATTTGACTCCATTTTCCGACGAACATTCGTCGGTCGTTCGACAAACATTTGTCAGAAAATCGACGAATTGACGAAAAAAATTTCATCGCTATTTTTTCGTTAAAATTCTGACAAAAAATTAAATGTCGAAATAATGGCGCAGATTCGTTAGTTGTCGACATCATAAAATGACTCATATGTTCGTCAGAATATCGACGAAAACTTCGTGTATCCATTGACGAATAACAACCAAAATGCAATTGCAATGGCTCTTTCGAAGCGTCAAAACAACACCAGAAGTTCATCGCCATTTCGACGAAATGGGAAAGGAGTTACGATGAAGCTTTCGTTGCCATTTCGACAAAATGGGCAAGGAGTTACGACAAAGCTTTCGTCGTAGCTATAGCAACTTCATTGGACCTTTTCAGTGATTCGTCGGTGGCCTTCGTTGAAATTGCGACGAAACAATGCAATTTTGAAAAAAAAATCATTGAAATGTACCATCGCGGAGACTCTTGGCGATGACCACCGAAGCCAACCCATCGGTGAGAGATCAATCATCGGCATAGGATAGAAAACTCACTCCAATAGTCCATGTCTTGCCGATGACTTCCATCGGCAAGACAAATCCAATGTCACACTGATCTGACCTCTTTAGGAGTTTTGAACACTGCTGGTTATCAACAAGAGATTCTGAGGGTCTCACCGATTAAACAAGTGTATAAGAGAAAGTAAAAAAATGAAACCTATTAATTTTCTTATTTTGGGGTTCTTTAAATCATAGAATAGATACCATCTTCTTGTGTATAATGTACTTATATTCAGATTTGAATTCGAGACCAATTGTCATTGCACATTCCATTTTACTTGCACAGAGTATTCTATAAGCAATATATTGATAATGCCAAATGATTTATGGTATTGTACAACTCTACCTATCATCACAGTTCTATGTTCCCCCTAGAGAATCCTGCAAAGACAAGTTTACAATACCAAGTCAAATAATATGAAAAAGACTTACTTCCATACAAATTAAATGATTATTCTCACAATGGCAATTGTCTAATTACAACAACAATTCCATGAAAGGTTATCCATGCTTCATAAGAGATGACTAATCATACATACAGACTGCAAGATGCATAGAAAAAGCATTACACTTGAGAACAACCAAGGGCTAACAAGGGAAGGAGTTAAGAAACATAGATTGAAGAGAAAATGTGTAGGGAAAATGCTAAGCAGTGTCAAGAGAACAGAGCTTGTAGAACATATTCTTGACCTAATCAAGCTCTTGAACAACTTAAACAAAATTAAAATACTAACACATACATGAGACATGTAATGAACTTCCAATATCTTATCTTTTCATTAATGCAGAGGTAGGTAAAGGAGAAATAATTATAATTGTAACACTATTCATAGTCCAATAAATTATGTTCATAATTTGTGTTCAATGGACCTCAGTTTTATCATTATACTGCCCATCTAATACCATATTTTAATCCAGGGTTCAACTATCTTAGATCTAAAGAAGCACCTTCAATTAACCATTTAAAGTACTATAAAATAAGGTAAGACTTTTACTTGAGAAAGATTGGGTACACTTGTAGGATTAAAGTTCTCGCAATCATCATGATTTATTGGCACACAGACACAACCTGCAACATATGAAGTAATGGATGACTACAAGTTAGTGAAATGGTCCTAAATATGTGACTGGTTTGCAAATTGATTGGTAGAAAATAAGGTTACAAACAGATCTACATGAAAAATTATGAGGGCAATCTACTGTAATCATCAAAATAGATGAAAAGTGCAAAGGAAAGAGCCGAGCTACATCTCTAGAGCCTAAAAAAAATGCATGCAAGAAACATAAAAAAAAGAACAAACCAGTTTTTGGATGAATACAAAATGGTGCCTTTAGCAAGTGATTCATATGCTTTCACACCTGACAGGACATTAAGAAAATTTTAGTCTTCCTCTGTGAAATTAACTACTTACAGAATAAACCCAAAAACCAATATTATATACCTCCATGTCTAGTCGAGGGTAGGTATAAGAAAAAAAAATTTCCTCAATGCAATGCCGAAAAATATCAATGTGTGTGTAGGTTTGTATTACTCAAAATATCATTTCACTGCCTAAGGAAAAATACCAAAGTGATGTTTTAAATTTCAATCTTCACATAGGCTCCCTTATTGCTACACATGCATATACAAGCATTATTCGAGCTCTAAACTATTCAAATATTAAGGATTTAATTAGCTATAAGATGGAAAGTTGTTGTTTAGACATAATCCATCATCTTTTACATATCTTTATTCACTCCTAGCGCTTCAGATAAATTTGTGTAAATGAGACAGAAATGTGAATCTTTTATGACAAAGAAAATTCTTAAAAGGAGGCAAAGGGTAGGGGGCAAGAGAATGCTTGAATGTATAGAAAAGTATAACATTTTGATCATTATAACAATGAAACGAATCTTAAGTTTGAAGCATTAATATCATTTACAACATTTATGATCAAGAATGAATGTAAGTAGAGAAACTTTTGCATACTTGCAGATGGTACAAAATTTCATGGTTAAGTGGAAGCCTCCCATCAACAAGAAGATCCAAATATCCGTGTATCTATCTCAATCGAGCCTCTAAACCCTTCAGAGCTGTCAATTTTTCCACTAACCTGTTATGCACAAAAGTCAAATTTTAGAGTTATGTCACCACTAAAAACAAAAGAAACAGAGCTTTGAAACCAACCCACACACAACACAATGTGGTATTCATACAAAGCCATACAAACAAACTAAACTTCAGAACATTGGAATGGAAACAACTTCAAATTATGATGCGAGCATGGATTCGTGGTATAAAGAATCATTTTTCTGCCACCATAGTGAAAAGTTAGCACTTTCTTTTCATCTTTGCATATTGGTTTGATGCTTCAAACGATGCATTTCTTATATTGAAAAGTGCATTACCTTATTGAGCTTCTTTTTGTTTTAGAATAGTTTAATATTCTCTACTTAACAGGGCCAACCACGTGACGGTGGAAGCTCATTTGGCCCTCCGCCCCCCTCACATCACTCTCAATTCCCCATACCCAATCATATAACATTAATCATTGATTCATCCATTAATAACATATAACATTAATTCATTCATCCATTAATAACATATAACATTCATTCATTAACATATAACATTCATTAATTAACATATTCACATTCATTCATTAACATATAATATTCATTCTTTCAGTTTTTACATATTATCAAAAATATGGTTGTCATGATATGATTACAATTACTTTTTTTGTTTTGTTTCTTTTTTAAAGCTAAAAAAATATGAAGTCAATATATGTCCCCCTTTAGTTGTTTTCCCTCTACTCATGATCTTAATGTCATATATTCATTTTCTCATGATTAGGCTATTGTTGCTATAAAGAGTGCAACATAATAACAAAGAAATGTTAAATTGATATGTTTTATTATTATTGTTACAAGTATTTCATTAATTAAAAAGAACATTAGAGTGGTTCTCTTTGCAGTGGGTCCACATCATGTTCTGAACTTGTTTATAGACTCATGCTCAACATGTTGAACACCCTCTAAATCTGATCGTAGTTGAAACGAAAGGTTACATTAATTAATACACCAATTGGAAATTAAATATGTTTAAGAGAACATGAGTGGTCCTCTTTACTTGTGAGGGCCACATCATTATTCACGATCTTCTCTTTGATCATGCTCAACCGTTGATCATGCCACATGCTCTAAAAGTTGAAACATGAAAGGTTACATTAATTAATACACCAATTGCAATTGAATATGTTTAAGAACTTTAGAGTGGTCCTCTTTACCTGATGGGGCCCACATCATGTTCTTGATCTTCTCTGCTTTGATCATGCTCAACATGTTGATCCACAGCTCTACATGCTCTAAAGTAGGGATACACCATGACCCCAGCCTTCATCGTAGGTTGTGCTCCACCCATACCGGGTTGCATTCCAATGTCGCCAATGCATTATTATCATTGCTTGAATGTTTAAAAAAAATAGGCATGTAATTACTACGGTGGAAATTAATATTGAATAGATTGCACAAGAAGTATTCAATTTTAAATAAACTTTATTGAGTTTATTTATCTGTGTGTCGGATGTAGTGGAAGGTTGTGTTTGCCCAGTCAAGACTCTTAGGTGTTCATCCACGGCTCCATAGCCTTGCTGGAAGGCAATCTTTAGGTCATCTTTTGTGGGAACTCTATTGAATTCAAAGCCCTACATTTTTGCATAAGATCATGAATTTTGCTTCTATGGTGTGATAAAACCAAAATTGTTTTCAATTTATTATTTGGATACTATATTTCATTTATTGAACACAATTAGATGTGACTAATTTCATGTATAACCACTAAGAGCCAAGTTTGTGCTGCCTGTGTTTTTCTAGTCTTGCCTTTGTTGCCTTCGATGTGTCGGGCAGCCTATGAAAATTTTGAAATATGTTAGATTATGTAAAAATAAAGATTAATCAATATATAGTTACATTGTTGATAGTATCATATACCTTGGCGGTGGTGTCTTTCATTTTTCTTTTGACCTTCTCCTTTTCCATGCGTCACCGGTCCTTCCACTCCCTCTCGAGATCATGGGGGGCAGCTCATACTTTTTGTTCTTCTCTAAATGTGACCTATATTGGTCCCTCACATGCACTTTAGATAGGTACCAACTTTCTTAAGGACCTTGGTTGAGTTGAATATTTTATCACCGAAGAGCGCTAAGCGGTTAATGAGCTCATCTTTTAAATCTTGATTTTGGGCATTCCAATTAATATGCGCGTATGAACAGGCCCGAAAGAGCTCAATGTAATATCACTTAGATGTTTTATAAAAACATCATTTCCTGCAAAATGATCATGGGATCAATAGTCTAAAAAGAGTGATCAATAAGTAAATTTCAATTGGATTATATATAATAATAATTAAAACATTTTAAAGTACCTGGGACCTTCTCTATCTTTATGGGAACAAAATCCTCGCTCACCACAAATGTGATCGGAAATGTTCTCGTACTAGTAATATGGGAAGATCCAAGAAATGTTGCTAGAATATCACCAGTACTAGTGTCCTCTGCATCCCTAGGTACATGTCTTGACGCATGTTCTGGCATGTGTTCACTGCCAAAGAGTGCACTAACGGATGCCTGCATGGTATGTGCTGCCGATATTTTAGACGACTATATAGGCACGAATGATGGGGTCAGATGATGTGATATATGCGTAGGAAGATCGGGATGGACACTTTTACCAACCCTTACTCCTCAGGAAGCACTTGCAGTACCCTGATCATGGCCAAGAGCATCATGAGGAGGCAAATAACCCTATAAAACAACACATATTTTAGTTCATGACATAAAAGAGTACAAAATATAAAACCATGAATGAACTTATGTTATAATTAAAGACCTCGCGACCCAACACTTGCGGTTTTGTGATCTCGGAGTCAATATTTTAACCCTCTCTCTTATCTCATTTGTTTGAAACTATGAATAACAACTTAAGGATTTCTTCATTGCATTTTTTTTGGGTCTTCCTTATCATATCGAGAGGGTTTTTTGAATAAGCGATGTCATCATCACATAATATTGACTGCACCTCCCTATGGATGCTCTCGTCTACTGCTGGTGCCTTTCCCCGATCAGTCAACTGTAACAAGAATATTAAAAACATTATTGAAATTAACCCAATAAACTTATCAAAACAACATAATAATAAAACATTTTGCTCGTATCTAATTTGTACAATTACAATGAGGTAAACCTGTCGGGTAGAAGTGCCTGAAGATAAATCGCGATCTGTGCTCTGGGCTGGAGCCTTCCCGTACGATCAATGTCCCGCTGTGACAAATTAAATATAAAAAAACATTACCGAAATGAAACCGATAGACTTACAAAAAAAAACATAAGAATAAAATGGTATATTGGAGTCATTAATTGGAGGTTGGGTAAAATGGTACATAGCACATACCACCCCCATAGTAACTGTGTTTGTAACTAAGCGATTCAAATTGTAATCGATTAGCAACTCTTCCCATGCAGTTATGATTTTATTGCACATACGAATACATGGTTTCCCTCGCACGCCTCAAATATGCAATTGGGTTGCTTATTTGTTGACCCAGGTCATGTACTATTTATAAACCCTGCAATATTCCCTGATGCTTTTGGCCTTCCGTCAATGTACATTGCCACTCCTTTATTTTGATCCTTATCTTTTAGCTGTATATAATTTGTTGACAGTGCATACCTACACATACTTCGTGTATATCGAACTAGTTGCATCCAATATTTGTAACTGTAACAGGGTTCGACATACTCCATTAGTTCAGTAACTTTTTCGTAACATACCTTTATGCCGTCCATGCAAAATAGGCCCAAACCATGTAATGACGATGGTGCTATGCGATATATCCTCTCGTTGACACAAAAATCAATGTTTATTGGATGAAGTTCCTTGGGTACCCATTGTTTCCATAAATGTTTGTACCTCAAGGGCACCTCAACGTCACCTATGCTCTCATCATCATAAGAACATGAACCCCTTCAGCAAGAAAAATTTCCATGCGTTTACATAATTTTCTTCTAATCTTTTGACCTCTAGTTGATCTCCCTCTTTTAGACATACTACATGTCTTGCTTTCCTCTTCTCTTCCTGAATTTTCCTCGATCGAGGAAGACAGATCTGAAAAATACCCATTTGGTGGTACTTGCACTCATAAGGATGTTGGATGAAGTTCTTTCATGGTGATGTGATCCTAAAGTGACATTATGATTAATCTATCATTTCATCGCTAGAATTTCACAGGTTATAAGGTAATCAAGTCTTGATAGATTGCAAGTTATTGTTACTAC